>JANRMT010062799.1:4267530-4315592 GCA_026402145.1 Polypterus bichir lapradei
TAGATAGATAGATAGATAGATAGATAGATAGATAGATAGATAGATAGATAGATAGATAGATAGATAGATAGGGTCTGCCTTTGTACAGTGCCTATGGAGAAATTTTCAGGTCAAGGGTCCAGAGTAGGATCCCTTCCGGCAGTAAAGGCATGTAAACTGGCAACCTTCCAGACACCACTGATATCAGCCTGAGGGAAATTTTCCAACAAATGCTTCTTAAACTCGGTGAGAGAATCAGAATTCCGAATATAGGTGGGCAGCTTGTTCCACCAGTTAGGAGAAACACATGAACCCCAAGTTACATTTTACATTTCAATGTATTTGCTTAGAGGATGCTTTTATCCAAAGTGAATTACAAAAGAGCTCAACAAAATTGAGTCAACATCACCACTGGGGGCTGTTTGGGAACAAATGTGACAGGAAATGAGTACAAAGTTGATCACCACTTATGAAGAGCTCAGAACAAAATACAAGTGAGTTACAACTCCCAGATTTACAAAAACCTAATAGCTATCACTTAAAAATTTACCAATCGAAAGGGTCTTCAAACTCTTCTTGAACACATTGAGGGAGCCAGAGTTTTGAATGAAGCTGGGCACCTTGTCCCACCAGCCAGGAGCTACCCAGGAATAGAATTTGGACTGTCATTTTATGCCACTCACAGGTGGCATCACCAGACACCACTCAACAGTAGACCTGAGTGGTTGAGAAGGAGCAGAGGTGCTCAAAAGTGGCTCTGGATACTGACCTCTCTGTAGGCAGCATCAAGGATATAAAGTTGTTTTGAGCCAGTGCTGAGACATGTGTTCCTCTTTAGTTTGAATCATCATGCAGCGGTTTAGTGCCAATACTTTTAAGAGTTGCAGTCGTTCAGACGTGACCTGTCCAAAGCCTGGACCAGGAGTTGTACTGCACACTCTGGAATGTTGTATAGAGTGAATCTGCCAGACCACGGGAGATGGCCACATGTTCTATCAGAGCAGTGGGAATGGACAGTACAGAGCAGTATGAGCCCCACCATTTTTACCTCCCTGACCAAAGTGAAGCTCCTTCTAGCAGTCATGTGGCCACCACACAACTGACAAATCATACTCCATATTTCAGCTCTTCCCATGGTAAAGGGAACACTGGGCCACCACCAGCACATGGCCTTTACTTGTCAGTTTCAAATTAGTACCACTTGTTGGTGTTAAACAGTGTGGGCACTTCAGCATACATTCATTGAATGATGCCATAATCAGACAGAAGTTGCACAAGGGCTAGGCTCCATTTTATCACAAGAGTAGCAGATCTTAAAAATGACAATTACTGTGACATGATGGCTAGATCAAACACCTCGACAGCTCGAGTCAAGCACCTGATTGTGAAGAACTCATTTCTGCCTGCTTAGAGGCTTGCAGGATGCGGCGCACAATCAAGAAAATTGATTTCTGATTCCACTCTTGGAAGAGGGTATCATCAAACTAACTCAAGAAGCCATTTGTCGAGGATCTTGGGCTAAAAATTCATTAAAATGACTCTTTTAATTATGCATCTTTATCTGGAAAACAAGTGCCCGTGGAATCACTTCAGCTTGATTTTCCATCAGACAATATTGTAGCAGCCGGCTGGCAGAAAGCCGAATGACGAGGCATTGATTAATGAGAAGATGGTCTCTACTGGAGGATATACTTTAGGAATGATAGATGTCTGGCGGGTTTAGAAAGTAAAAATGTTTTGGTTTAAGTGGAGCATTTTGTGCCTTTGAATAAAGACCTTGAGCTGCTAGAAAATAATTAGAAATCAAAGCTTGCTTCTGCAAACAAATTAAGCAGCCAATATGTTTCCAGCTAAGAAGCATCCGGAGGTGCTTGTCATCCCTTCTGCTTCTTTATTCACAGAAAGATAACGCCAACCTGTGATGCATCTGATTAAGTGCATGAGCACACTCCCTTCTGAACATGTTACCCTTCTACATGAATATAAACGAGACCCCACTATAGTCGGAAATATTTATCAAACCTGTGAAATGTGACAAAAGCAAATATCATTTCTGATATAGTACCTTTCTTTAATAACACCATTTTACGGTCTTAACAAGCATCATGATTGGGAGTCCTGAAGCATTTAAGTCCCAAATACACTTCCAAAAATGCCCACTAGAGGGGGAAGTGTGACATATCTGGCAAGGGTTCAACTTGGGGCATCAAGTAGTCATACCAAGGATAAGCCAGAGGGAGTGAGCAAGACACAGACAAGGTGTTACCAAAAATGGACAGTTCTCTATTTTAAAAACCAAGTGATATAAAAATATCAAGTGTGTCCGACTTGTTTACAAAGTGAGAGAGAGACTCACATCTGTAAGTCCAATTATTCCTACATTAGGTGCTGAGTGGCCAAAAAAATAATAAAAATAAAACAAAAAACAAACAGAAAACACCAGAACTCTAGTCTGTTCCCCTTTCTTCCTTTTCAAATACCACTGAAGGGAATACCCAGGATTTCGGAATCCCCCCTTCACTTTTTGCCAGGCTGCTCCAAGGACCCTCAAGGACTTCCTCTACATGGACACAACTCAAAATAAAACAAACATCCAGTACACCCTTTGTTTACCCCCAACTCTCTCAGCAGCTCTAGGGGATTAAACTATGAGTACATGTGCACCCTTCTCCCCTCATTCAGGAACGTCAGGAGTATCTGCGGTGCACCCCTCTGCTCGGCGGACAAATTCTTCTCTCCATTCTCTCCTTTAAAAGACCCCATGGGATTCCTTCCACCAGTTGTATTAATCATCTTACCAAGCTCCTTCCAAGCACCTAGCATGATATTACATAGCTTATTGTACATGCTGGGATATGGAAGAAAGCCTTCAATGCCCGTGCTAATGTTTGTGAGAATGTGTACCAACAGAGACACTCCAAATCAGACTACTCTCTGGTAAGTAGCCTTTTCTAATTCACAGGCCCTCACAGCTCACACTGAAATGGTTTTAGCAGTTGCCTTCTCTTTCCTTCACAGCATGGCATCTCTTGTCACTGATAGCTCCGCACATCCTGGCCAGGGTCACGTAGAGTAAGGCTCCTCCGCTCGTACTCATGTCGACACCATGGCCATGCACGCTCTTGCTGCTGCCTTACCATTTCCCACTCCACCAGAGACTTCTAAGAACAACCTTTAATCACTCAAGGTAGGTGCCACAATAGTGTGTCTTACCACAGGAAAGCCCCCAGCTAGATACAGAAAGGGCTACGTAGAATCTTTATAAAATATATAGGCCTATTTCCACAGTGGCACAAAAGAAAGCTCTGTGGAGCAAAAAAAGCAAGATGAAACTGCCTGTAACACAAAAAAAAGCAATCCAAAGCAAACAAGTCCCAAAAGAGATTCCAAAACACAGTGAAGAAGGTCAAAAAATTCCAAAATTTAAAAAAAAGCACAAAGCACAGTGAAAGACATACAAACTCACCAACTCCAGAGCGTATTCACAATGAACCCCCAAGAACTGTGGTATTTCCACCAGATTTATAAGCGGAGGAAAGTTCCTGGCTGAAATTGGCAGATCTGGTTCAAGCAGGAATTCAGTGGTAGAAATTAAATTAGACTATAAATTGAAATGGGAAGCCCATGGTTTAGAGTACCTGCCGTGGCTAACTGTTCTTCATATTGTAGACGCTAAGCTTTTTGCTCCTTTTGAGTTTCAGTAAGAGGGTTTAAGATGGGGTCATCAATCTAGTTTGTTTGGACACACGGGCAAGCAAGGTTAGTGCAAAATAGTGCTTAGTGTGTTTATTCAGTTAGTGTCCAAAACAATTAACAAGGTCTTCAATAAAAAAAGAAATCATGTCCTGGTTGAGGTTGAAATCCTTACAAAAATAATCCATTAAATAGGTTAAAATCAAATTTAAGACACAGTCAAGATCAGTTCGTTCTAAGCTTGAACCTCCTTTCTCAAACGCGTCGTGAGTACATGGCTCATAACAAAGGAAAATTCAGCGTACAAATCTACAGATAGAGGCTGTGATAGGAATCCCAAGGTGAAAGTTGACAGAGATGAACACAGCAATCAGTTGAGATGCTCTCAGTGCTCTAGCCTTTATCTTCTGCATGTGCTGTAGGAGTGTGTGGAAGCTGTGGAAGGTTATGGAATGCAAAAATCCCAGAGTTGAGCAAGTCGGTAGTTCTGGTGCTCCAGCATTTGCAGGATGGAGTGGTCATAGGCTCTCAACATGATAGGGTGTGGTAACACCTACTGTAATTTTAGAATTGAATTGCTGTGGACTCATACCATGAAGCACCTCAGTTCAAAGATTTGCACTGTGGTGAGTTGCCGGTGCTGAGCTGTGAACCTGCAGCATCTAACCCAGAAGCAGCATGGTCTTAATGGAGAGCTCCATCAGTCACTCACGCAGACCAGTCTCGGAGCAATATATGCCATATTTGTAGAATAAACAAAAAACAAGACGCAACAAGGTGAAGTGTTAAGGTCTCCCAGAGATCCCCATAAAATAAAGCAACAAAAAAATGGTAGCATCGCTCCATTCAGCTGTCCTTCTCTCTATGTCAGCCTCTTCCTTTTTTCTGCACAGCATCCACACTACCCTCCACCTGTCCACAATGCAAATCCCATCCTCATCGCCAATTGAACTGCTGTGTTCTCACACCACAAAGCATCTCAGTTCAAAGATATGCACTGTGGTGAACTGCCAGTGATGAGTTGAAGCAAGTGATTTGCAGCCTGAGCTCAATGCAAAGGTCCACCAGTCAGCCACGCAGAGTCCATCTCTGAACACTGTGAGCTGTGTGGTTCCTGGCATCATCAGTGGATCGCAGCCACAACAAGGATAATATTCTTTGATATGTTTTTCAGCATTTCTCCTGCTAGAGCCTAAAAAGTACTTTCACATGGATTTATGTACCACAAGAATTACTGTAAGGAACAATGGCAGAGCTTGTATAATGAAATGGAAAAAATGAGCACTATAATAAAAAGAGAATGATAATAATAATAATCAGAAATAAAAACAATATGTATGGTATATGAAAGGATAATATTTCACAAGCAGGCTGTTTTTTTTGTATATGACTGCAAATCTTATTAAATACACAGACCACCGTGACGCACCGAGTGTCATTAATCTTTACTGCTGCCTTTAGATGCTTTCCCCAGGGTGATATTAAACACCCCTTCTGTCTCTGTCTCTCTCTCCAGCACTCCAGCATTCTTAATTTTTCAAAGTTATACACCACTTTTAGCACCAACAGATGAAGGTTTTGAACATAATTGTTACCCTAGCTCTGTCTATCCAGAGGCAACTTCAGCCGTACATGAAACATTTTTGGCCACCTGAGATGCATGGTATTATTGGATTTTGGTGGGCAAGCTTCCCAGCAGCTGTAGTTAAGTTCGTAAGCTAGGAATGACAAAACATAATTTTCTGTAATGCAGGTAGAGATGTCTCCATTGTTACCCTCATCATCATTCATTGCTTTCACTTTCTGATCAGGGTAAGAGCTTACTTACATGGTCTGACCAGGCCACCTTCTCCTTCACTAGTGTACCAAGCCTCTTCTGGGCAGCTCTCCCCAGCAATCACAGAAATACATTCCTTCCAGTGTGCCCCTGGCTCTTCTCCCAGTAGGCCTTCCTTAAACAAATAAGGTGGAAGGGGTGTTCTAACCCTCTGTCATTTAGCTCTTCTCAGTCCAGAAGCCAAACTATTTCAAGGCCCTCCCATGCTGCAGAGCTCCTCATTCTATCAGGAAGAGTGAGCCCACTGCTGTCTCTTCCCTTGTAATAATCAGATGTTTTTGGACTGAACATAATTGCAGCAAGGCAGCAGACAATAAAGTGAGCAAAAGATGGAAAACTGAAGAAGTGATTCACATGTACTGTTTCAGTCCTGTTGTGCTCACCTGAAAATGAAGCATCTTCAGTTGCCCATTCTTGTTATATGTGTCCCTTTCCAGTTCCCCTTAGCTGCTCCTTCCTGATTCAGAAGGTTCATATCATGGTTTGGTTAGTTTTTTCATTTTTTTCACACACATTTTAATGATTTTGTTTTCTTCTCGTTAGAGGTTTTGAGACCTGAGGAATCCATATTTGGCCCTGTTTCTTTTCCTTTTGGGATCATTTTGGCTGTCCTAGAAGTATTTCATGTCAAGAGGAGACATCACCTTGCTTTTTCATGGATGCCCCCATTTTGTTAGAGTTCATCTACTGCTGCTAGCCTTGTTGCTAGTTTGTGACATGCAGAAGGTTGCAACTCATGTTGTCACTGCTGCGACTGTATAAAGATTAGTACCACATACTGTACATGATCAGAGCCGGCAAGGTGACCCTCAGAGGCACAAGTGTGAGAGTTTATTTTCAAAACTACCTAGAGATGCAAAAGAAAGGTACATGGCATCAAAGTCATGTGTAGCTCCCAGCGGGGGGACAAGTTGCCCACCTCCATTCAAAGTTCTACTCCCTCCATGTGTTTAAGAAGTGGTTGAAGACTCTCCTGTCCTGATAATGGCTTTGTCTTGTTGTTGTAAAGTAGAAATTGTAACTCACTTTTATTTTGTTCAGCGCATTTCACTGGTTGATGGTCAGTTTTGCACCCAAGTCTCCCAGATTGAGGTTTACTTAATTAATTTTTGCAAGATGTTTTGGATAAAGGTATCTGTTAAGCAAATAAAATGTAAATGTACCAGGTGACATGATAACACAATACTTTCGCAAGCCTTTGTAGATCAACAAGAAAAAAAATTCTTCATTTGTATTAAAATCCTTGAAAACAAAATGTAAAAAAATGTTCTGGGCTGAAAATTGTCTTGTAATTATTGGCATGACTCAGTGCTTGGCAATATGTATTCTCTGTTGTCTAAGGATCTTTTCTTGATGGACACTCCAACCCAGAATAAAAATGCCAAAGAACATAATAGATTGTTTTAACTGAAAACAACAAAGGGATGAACAATGAGATTGTGAAAGATAGGGGGTGTCACTGAGGCCCAAACCCTGGACACAACCAACATAGACACAGACACAGGTTCAAATATAATTATTTATTTTTTCCACTACATTTACAGGGCATTCTAGAATCCTGTAGATATTCCTCCTTCTTAGTTGAACTCCTGTTCCTCCAAGCAACTGTTGTCTTCTGCATACCGACTACAACTCACTTGAAGGGGGTTAAAAAGCTGCTTTTATCAATTACCCAGCAGGACTTCCGGTACTAGGGCATAGCCTGCTGGAAGCACTTCCCGGTCAAACGGAAGTCCCTGAAAGTAGGGATTACTAATCCCGCCAGCTGGCCCCCACGGAACCCAACAGGGCTTGCCCCACTGGACTACAGGTCCCAGCATGACCTGCAGGTGTCCATGTGGGAATCCTAACCCAGAGACATTGCCATGTAGCGTAACTGGAAATAAAGGAACCAAACGTTCTTGTCTCCCTAGGTCATTCCATTATATTGGCCTCCTGGTTGGAAAGCCCATCCATCTATTTTCCTTTATTATTGTGTCCCAGCTGGGCAAGGAATCATCCTCCATCACTTTCGAGATGTCTGTCCATCTACTATGGTACTCACAGAGATATAAAGGTTCAGAGGAGCATAGAAATCAAGCCAGCTCCTTACAAAACAAGCTTGGTCTTTTCTACCAGGTTGGATGGCTTGCCATCTTCTACACTTCCCAATGCCACACCAATCATATCTTTATGTCTTTCTGTTGTCAACCTCACCTCAACATATGACTCCTGACACAATGCACTATTTTAGAGCACCACCGAAGGTAACACTTGGGGTAGGAATGCCTCTGGACAATCACAGTGTCCTGGAAAAGCTTAAATAATCATACATCTACTCGTAATACCTGGTGTCCCACATTTGTGCTCTTTTAGTTTTAGTGAAATGGATATGCAGTCAAGGCAGCTTCCAGCCTGTCAGCTCTACATTAGAACATTAGTGTTGCTCTGTTCTTTTTGTAGCCTGAAGACCAGAACTGCACACAGTACTCCAGATGAGGCCTCACTAGTGCATTATAAAGGTTGAGCATAACCTTCTTGGACTTGTACTCCACATATCAGGGTGCTATATAACCTGACATTCTGTTAGCCTTCTTAATGGCTTCTGAACACTGTCTGAAAGTCAATAGCTTAGAGTCCACTATGACTCCTAAATCCTTCTCATAAGGCGTACTGTCGAATTTCAGACCTCCCATGTGTATTCAAACCTCATATTTTTACTTCCTATGTGTAATACTTTACATTTACTGACACTAAATTTCATCTGCCACAAATCTGCCCAAGCCTGTATGCTATCCAAGTCCTTCTGTAATGATATAACGGATTCCAAATTATCTGCCAATCCAGCTATCTTGGTATCATCTGCAAACTTAACCAGCTTATTACTTATATTCCTATCTAAATAACAGCATGTAAATTTCATTTTGTACAGTTTGAATGCAGCAAATCTTTTCCTGGCCTCTACAGTTCTACTATGAATCCTGTAGGGGGCAGTGTTGCCACCCCTTGAAGGATTTTGCTATTGATGCATGAATGCCTAGTATAGGCAAACATCTACAGTATGTCATAATGTATGTTCATAAATTATGTGAAAATGCCAGTATGGACAGAGATACTTTTTGTTTAAAAATGCTATTTTTAAATTAAAACCTCATAGTTAGTTTTCTGTGTTTATATTTTGCTCCTGGTGACTACCCTTTGATAAAGTAGGAGTCTCTTCATCTATGAATTTTATACACTTCAATCAGCCTCAACATTAAAACCACCTGCCTAATGTTGTGTAGGTCCTCATCGTGCCACCAAAACAATTCTGTCCCAATGAGGCATGGACCTCGGAAGAGGTCCTGTCATATCTGGTAGCAAGATGTTAGAAGCAGATCTTTTAAGTCCTGGAGGTGACAAGGTGGAGCTGCCATGAAATTGGACTTGTTTATCCAGCACATCCCACAGATGCTTGATCAGCTTGAGATCTGGGGAATTTGAAGGCCAAGTCAACACCTTGAACTTTGTCATGTTCTTCAAACCATTCCTGACCTATTTTTTCAGAGTGGCCAGGTGCATTAACCTGCTGAAAGAGGACACTGCCGTCAGAAACTACAGTGACATGAAGGGGTGTATGTGGTCTGCAACAATCTTTAGGTAGGTGGTACATGTCAAAGTAACATCTTCATGAATGCCAGGACCCAAGGTTTCCCAGTATAGCATTGCCCAAGTATCACACTGTCTCCACTGGCTTGCCTTCTTCCCATTGTGCTTCTTGCTGCCTGCTGCCATCTCTTCCTCTGGTAAACAATGAACACACACCTGGCCATCTATATGATCTTAAAGAAAACATGATTAATCACACTAGGCCAACATTTTCTATTGCTCCATGGTTCAGTTCTGACACTCACATGTCCATTGTAGGTGGATGGGGTCAGCATGGCCACTTGTATCCGGTTTGTGGCTACACAGCAAGCTGCAATGCACTGTGTTCTGACACCTTTCTCTCATGGCTGACATGACGTTTTTCAGCAATTTCTGACATAGTATCTCTTCTGGTGGGATCAGATCAAACAGTCTAGCCCTCGCACCCATGACCCTGCTCTTGGTTCACTGGTTGTCCTTCCTTGGACCACTTTTGGTACATACTGACCACATACTGGGAACACCCTAAAGATGTCTAGCCATCACAATTTGACCCTTGTCAAAGTTGCCCAGATCCTTATATTTGCCCCACACATCTCTTTCAAGAACTGCTGCCTAACACATCCCACCCCGTGACTGGTGCCATTGTGACAAGGTAATCAGTGTGATTCGCTTCACCTGGAAGTGCTTTGAACGTTGTGGCTGATTGCTGCGTGCGCCTGTGTGTGTGTGTTATGTAAGTGCATACTGATTTATTCTTATTTACTAATTTTGGCTTGCCATTTACAGATTCCTACTCTTATCTATTTTTTATTTGTTGTCCTGAAACTTTTTTCTCTTACATCTTATAAAGCACTTTAAGCTACTGTACATTTTATGTATGAAAACATATTATAGAATTAAATGTTTAACAAAGATGTGTTTTTGTGTATACATTTCAGTTTGTAAATGTAAAATTCATAGGATTGTGAAAGGCCACCATGTCCTAATTCAAAGTCAAATTCAAAGTGAACTTTATTGTCATCTCAACCATATACAAGTATACAGATAGACGAAATTGCGAAGCTCAGGGTCCACAATGTAACAACATGAAGTGCAAATAAAAAAATAAATGCAAATTAAAAACAGAATTTAAATTTAAAATTTAAGTTTGAATTTTAATTTAAAACACAAACAAGACAAGACACTGTGCAAAGACAAGAGAAAGAAGTAGCAGCAATATTAACGTGTAGTAAGCAATATGAACATTGATGCAATGTATGGTATTTTGCAATCTAGATACATAAATATAGTCAATAAATATGTAATATAATAAATAAATAATAAATACAGATAATACAGAAATTATCAGTGTATGATAATAGTTGTTTAAGACGTGTACACAATGACAGGTCACAATGTTTCACAGCAGAACAATATCAAAGAATGTCAAAGTGCAGTGATGAGATTTTCAGCTCTTTTCTACATGCACACTTGTCTTTGCAGGAAAGTGGCTTGCATGTATAAAAGTTCTGTTTTTAGAGGTGGTTGAGGCAGTGTGGAAGATCCCAGGGGACAGCATGGTGTAAAGGAGTCTGACAGCTTGGGGGTAAAATCTATCCTGCAGCCTGGCAGATCTGGCTCTGATGCTGCAGTATCTTCTCTTGGATGGCAGAAGTGTGAAAAGTCCATGTGAGGGGTGTAAGGGGACCTGCACAATGCTGCAGGCATTGCGGACGCTGCGTTTGTAAAATATGTCCTGTAGTGAAGGGTGAGCCACCCCGATAATGTTCTCTACTGTCTTCACTATCCTTTGCAGGCACCTGTGTCGGATATGTTGCCATACCAGACAGTGATGCAGCCGGTCAGAACACTCTCAATGGTGCCTCTGTAGAACATGGTGAGGATGGAGGGGGGAAGACTTGCTTGCTTCAGCCACCTCAGATAATGTAGTCTCTGCTGGGCTTTCTTGATTAGTGATGAGGTGTTATGTGTCCATGTAAGTTCCTCAGTTATGTGCACACCGAGGAACTTGGCACTCCTAACAGTTTCCACATCTAAACCGTTGATGCCGAGTGGGATGTGTGCAGGATGTGATTTTCTGAAGTCCATAATTATCTCTTTTGTCTTGTCGACATTGAGAGATAGATTGTTGTCTTCACACCATGCAGACAGCCATTCCACCTCACCTCTGTATGCTGTTTCATCATCCCTGCTTATCAGTTTCAGCACTGTCGTATCATCCGCAAACTTGATCATGTGGTTGGTGTTGTGCGTGGCTGTGCAGTCGTGAGTTAGCAGGGTGAAGAGCAGTGGACTAAGCATGCATGGTCTTGTTTGCACGGCATTAAGACGTTCTTGATGGTATCAGCTCAGGCAGAGTAACCTAGAGGCCCACCATATTTACTCGGGGTAACAGTTAATCATAGGGGAAGAAAAACATTTCCTTTTACACTGAGGAGATAATAAAATGAAAATCTATCATTTTACCGCTGGCCACTCCATTTAAATCCACTGCAAAGTCAGGCATGCCTTAATCATTTTTCACCATCGGGTAAGAAGCACATGTGTATTTATGATTTGTGTCAGAGCCCAGCTTAAATAAATGAAGTTCTGGCTTCTGTGACTCGGGGTACATGATGATCAGTCTGATTAGCCACAGCATCCAGCACACACACACTCCAATTTCTTCGTGGTATCCTGATGTCCATCACAGTGAGCCCACTTAGTCTCCTCCTTAGCTTAAGGCTTTACGCATGCATTAATCACCAAAATCAACTGCAGTAACAAATCAGGATGCAAAATGCTAATGAAGCAAAGGGAAATATATTGCAGCTGCCAACCGATAAATGGATGGAAAAACATGTAATTTAAGAGCCAGCTCAGGAGGTAACATTGCCTGTAATTTTCAGGCGGCAGTCCTACCGATTTGGTCATTTTTTTAAACACACATAATTATGTCTACCAGAGCAATCGATGGCACTAGAAGTGGCATGGTAATGGGACACATTTAAACAGACTAGCGTAAATTTGTGGCTGGTAACATCAAAAAATGTTCTGTCACTTAGAAGTAAAGATGAATGAATTCAAAGGTGAAGGGAGCATGGTGAGATATTCTGTATAGGACAATTGATACTGGAGCAAAGCGTTAAGATCATCTGGTGCCCCCAGCTGAACAGTAAAACGGGGGACACAGGGATTTGTGTAGTAGCTGAAGTAGGAAGAAGGAACTGATGGTACCCTGATGCAATGCCAGTATTATTATGGTTTCTTCTGAGGCCTTTTGGGTCCCCCTTTGAAGATCAAGTCACATGGCTTTGTTGTCATACCATCCATACACCGCATTGGAGCATATTGGCATGAGATAACAGGACGACCACAGTGCAACATGTACATAAACACAGGGCCAGACAGGTAAAGATAAATAATAATAAGGGAAGAAAACAGATAGTAAAAAACTTGAAATAGCTAGTAATAAATAAATAACAACAACGACTAATTATAAAAAAATAACACTAGTAACAAGTGTAACAAATGTACTATATGTAAATAAGCCACTGTGAAGGGCACCACCCGTGAATCTTACCCGGCTAGGATTCCCACAGCATGGAAGGACACACAACTTGCACACAGCTTTGTCTCTCTCAGGGCGCAAGATGGCAACACATCTGGGCTGCGGCATCGCCACGGAGTCTCACAGGGTATCGTTGGACTTGGGGTTTGACTGCTCAGCCCTATTGGTTTATGTGGGTTCCTAACAGGGGGTGCTACAGAGACTATAGAGCACTACTTTATGGGGCACCAGCCTTACCTGGAAGTGTTCCCGGGCCAAGCCTTAGGAACACTCAATGTGCTCAGTAGATTACTATCTTTGAAAGAGTTTACTCTAAACGAGCACAGTTCACTGTGTTAGCACTCATCACCTTGGGAAACCTGGAGTATCAAACACCAGAAGGTAAAATACAAGAAAACATACAACCTCGAAAACTGTGTCCAATATCCTTATGCTTTGTATCAGTAAAACCAAACAAGAAGTCTGGGTAAATTGAGAGTCCTTTCTTCTTCATCCAGCTAAGGTGTTCATTAAAAGTACACGGCATTGCGCAGCCTTTTACCTCCTCATTCATGTTGTTGTTTTGTAAGTGCCGCTATTACTTTGGTCCCCGATAGCATAATGTTTCTTTGCGTCTTCCACACCTCACTCTCACATATCTCCTACGTCATCTTTCTCAAAAACCAAACACTCTGTCTCACATCTCTTGTATCACAACTGCGCATCTTCTCTTTCTTATGAAACTCATCAAGTACAAAAGAACCCTTTCTAGGAACCCTTTCTAGGATCTTTGCAGCAGTGCCACTTAAATGGCCTACAAATCCCAGTAGCCCCAGTAGCTGGGCAGCCACAGACTGGTGCAGGGGTTGCTGGGAAGAAGAATGATTATTTGCTATCTTTAAAAAGGAGCTGGAAGACACCAAATGTGATTGTGATGATCTGTGTCCATTTGTTTCTACGATTTACACTCTACTGGATTTACAAACACAATCACCATGGATTACCGTTCTTTCTGGATTTATATGCTTTCTCTGTGCCAGCATGTTTGTGGGATTTTTGTCTTGGTTGAATATGCTTTCGTCTGGGGAGTGCTCCTGATCATGCCAAATCTTCACACAGCAACTCGAGCCTGGTAGGACAAAACTATCTTTCATTTGGAGAGCTCTTCACAGGGTTTGGTTATTCTACTCACCATTGTCTTCCACATTTTCTGCACTGGACTGTGTTAGGACTGCATCGTAAGTGTTCCTTGTGTACTGCCTAGTGTTTTGTTTGGTTTCATTTGTGCAGTGTTTGCTAAATAATTATTGCCGCCTGGGGAATTTGGATGGTATTTTGTATATGTGTTATTTATTTATTTATTGTTTGTTTATTTGTTTTTTGGTTTCTTCATTTAGTTAATATATTCTGTATCCATTTATTTTGTACCACATTTTTACCTGTTTCTGTTTGTGAGCATGTGAGCCAAGTCAAGGCTGGATGCATTCCTGGGGTCCCTGAAATAAAATAAATTAAACCGCCATTTTAAGAACAGTGAGAAATCTGAGTGGCTCATCCAAACTGCTACACGTCAATAGCTGGGATTGCAAGATTTAGTAACACAAGCCAGAACTGGACAACTACTAAATTTCCCTGGTCTGATTACATGGCAGTAACGTTTCTTTTAGCTAACTGTAAGAAATATGTTGACTGCAAAGTTCCATGCTGTAATTTCACATCTTTTTACAAGCATGTGCACACTGGTTAGTTCATCTGAGCTTAAACATATATGTAAATAACACTTTTACACTCTTTTAAGTATTTGCTTTTATATTTGCACATCTGAATCATTGTCATGTGCTATGCAGGCACCTGCCTCCTAATCTCTCGTTTAAATACATGCAATCAAAAACAATGCTAGCTTTTGAAGCAGAACATTTATTCACATGGAGGAAAAAAACTTTGAAACGGTTTGTGGAATAGTTATATTATAAATTCACTAACTGACTTTAAGCCCTTGTGGCCCGGGTTAACAATAAGGTCAGCACACCTTCTGCATGTCGTACAAGGTGACTGAAGTAGATTGGTGTCAGGAAGAGCATCAGGCTGTGAAATATTTCTGGATTTCTTTTTTTTTTTTTAGGAAAGCACCCAGTCCAATGTTGGTGAGCTTGGTAAATGCCGGCTAAAGTGGCAGAAAGAGAAAGAAAAAGATTCACACATTGACCCTGGAATCGTTCATGTAGATGTCCTGGGTACTAATAAGGGTAGACTTGTCAAAGACAAAATCTTTTGGTATTAAAGAATTGAAAAATGGGAGGACTGTCAAATTAACCAAAAATAAGTTTTGAATATTCAAATTAAAAATAAGTAAATATTTAAATATATTTAAACTTAGGTTATTGATTCTAGGCATACATGTACATTTTTTATACTTTATATTATAATAACATCTACAGTGGTGGCCACAACAACAGCAAACACCAACAGCAAAAAAAAAAAACAACAAACCTACTGGTATTTGGGCAACTGTTATTTAAATGTAAGAGCCATCAAAATCTCCTACAAAAGGGAGGCATCTGCTTCACCATCTTGTTTTCAGTCTGAAACTTACAATTGGGTGGGCAAATCTTAAACCATTCAGTCTGTTTAGAGTGAAAGCACTATTCCTCATGCCAGTCACTATAAGCTCTTTCTATGGAGGTGCTTTTCCCTTGGCACCACCCCTAGTGCTGCTTCCCATTCCTCATAGCTGTCCTTGCAACAGCAAAACTTGTCACAATACGTTTGTAGCACAGCTGAGTGAAACATAATGGGACCTGTGCAACATTGCCATAAGCACTTTGTGCTTTGCAGACTCCCAGACGAACTGCAAATAAATAAAAGTAAAAATGTTAATAATAATGTAGTGATTAATCCTCCTTTTCATGCTTTACTGTCCTGACAAGGATCAGGAAGAATACGGATCAGCTAGTAAACCCTCAACAAGTTCAGAATAGCAAGCGAAGTAAAAGAGCACGCAAGAGGCAGACAAGTCATAACGTTAACTTGTATTATTATTATGGAGGTCTCCAAGGGGCATTTAGAATTAATAAACAGTTGGCACTGTGGACTCACCTGGAAAAGTGATGAAAGTCACAGTATCAAGTCAGGGTCCACATAATCTATTTTGTTCTTCTTTACATATGCAGCAAATTTTATAATAAAGGTGTCATTAATATTTATAATTATATTTAATTGTTTTAGACATTATGTGTTAATATATCAGCAACATAAGATGGAAACAAATTATGGGACACAACGTGTTGGCTGACATTTTGGCAATGGTGTTTCAAGTGGGGATTTAAGAGTGTAGTAATAAAAGAATAATCAGAATTATGGCAGTTGGTTTCTTTTTGCTTGAATGAGAAGATTTTAGGATTGAACAGTCAATAATCTCAGGTTTAAGACTGAATGAGACAAAGTCAGATGCAAAATGACACTTTTAGGGCACCTGAGAAATGCTTAGAAAAACTGCTCTGAGTACACTTGTTATTCAAAGTGCAGAGCATTGGAATAGCAAAGAAAAAAACTGCACTGTGAAGGGATCTGTCTGTAAGTTTTATTAATGAAGATAAACACGGTAACTATTCAAAATGACCTTTTGTTAATACCTAAGAAACACTAGCCCATCGCAAGGCACAAATAATATCCGTTATAATTTATTTAACAGGAAACAGTCCAATTAACATTTTTCCATTCCTTATAGTTTGTGTATGCATATCTGACAAGTGTGTTTCCAGTCTGCAAATACACAATACGCAATAAATCTGCCCTCAACTCATGCCAAAACCGCATCTTTCGATATCCCATATTCCACCTAAGCACTGTTATCTGTTGTATCAATGAGCCGTAAAGCTCCGTGCCTTACCGGTTGTAACAGAAGCTGGAAGCTTTAATACTGATTGAGTTAGTGGCTTGTGGGTATCAGACAAATCTGGGACATGGCCAATGCTTCGGCGTTTGGGGGCTAAGTGGTTGTAAATTTTTCCAGCACACACAGTAACAGTGGTGGTAGCTAACCAATCTCTAAAGTGAACACAACTAGCAGTGTGACTTTGACTCGCCACTGGAGCATCATTGAACTTTTCAGTGCTAAATCGGGTGCGTTTTGCAGTTCTCTTTGTTTCCTTTTGCTAATAAATCTAAAGGGTTTCTTTGTCGAGACATCATTCAATTTCCCAGTGCAACAACAGTGATGGGCAACTTATGAACAATTCATTCTTTTTGAACGTCTCTTTTCAGTGAATCATACAAATTGATTCAGGGGGGCACAATAGGAGCACTAAAGACAGTTTGGTTAGTTACTAGCTGATAGCCTCCTGTTGACAACACATGATTTGTGTGGTTGTGATTGACAACATTTTATGTCAGTCTTATATTATTTGAATATTATAATTATATTTGAAAAGCGCCATTTGATTTGTCCACCCCAGTATGTGGTAGTGTTTCTTCTTTTACTGCTGTCTGTATTTGGAGTAAGATCATTTACTTGTGGATTCTTTTTCCCCTAGAGTTTGTTTAGTACAATGGCAGAAAAAAGAGCCAGTTGTGCACGTGACAAACCTTTTTTGAGTGTTTAAAGTATAACAATTTAATGAAATCAATACACTAGTACAAGGCATATTATATATCAAGGGCTGACACATCGTTAAATCATCATCCTGACAAAATCAGGCTGGTCAGAGTGCATATGGGGGATTTTCCTTGTATTAAATAATAACAATACAGCATTACCTGAGTAACTGGTGTGGAAATGAGGGAGGGAGTTCATCAGGTACACTGTTTTGTTACAAAGTTACAATATGTATTTCAGTGTATCCTTGTTTATCATGGTGCCGGAGAGTGACAACTTAAACCCGCAAGTAAGAATTTCAATGTAGTGTGTACAAGTGACAATATCACTATGATTGTATTTCTGCCACTTAAATCAAATCCAAAACTGAAATTGTAGCTTTGGCCCCAACCATATTTTTGTGAGGAGGTTATACATTCTGTCGCCCAAAATTCTGACAGAACTTCCAGTCATAATATATTAATAATAAATATGGGTCTGCTTACACAGTCAAAATGTAACATTGGTGATCAGACACCTTTGAGTCTACTTTGAAATCAGAGTTCGTCACTGATGAAGTTAATTCATCTCAGTTTGTTTATTCTCGTTATATCATACAGTAAAATGAACAGCACTTGTGTACTTGGAGCGATAATCCAGTACTGGCATTGGCGGTGTTCAGAATTCTTACATTGCCGATTGATGGTGTTATCTCCAGAGTGGGGCATCACCATTTTAAATGAGTAGCCCAACGGTGCTGTCCTTCACTTCTATTAATACTCTGTTTGGCCACAGAATGTCCTTATTTTTAATAGCCATATACTCTACCAAAGTGTGGAAGTGCTTCACGAAGCTGGCATTCATGTTTAGCCGATTAATAAATTAAGTACGGTCTTTAAGTAAACTGTGTTCAGCAGGTAATTAGGTGTTAGTCTGAGATTACTACCATCATCTTTCTGTATCCCACTGCTTCCTGTTTTTATGACCTCGGGGCTTCATCTTTGAGTGTGTATGTTATTTCAAAAGTTTTGAATTTACACTCTTGGAATAGCCTGAAACAAACCTGCAGAAGTCAAATTTATGTACTTGTATCCTGTTGCATCTCGCCCTACCGACACTTCTCAAATAAGCAGGTCTACAGACTGAATGACTTAATATGTTGTTTTCCTGCTAACACCCTGTTAACCTCCATGGTGTTATGTTTACTTCCGGAAAAAAGAGCTAAAAAAGTTGAATTACTTCAACAAGAAAAAATGTTATTACGTGCAACAGAAACATGTAAATCCCAAAACGTCAACATAAATACAGTACAAAAGGTCTGTCTGGTGTACACTGCTTTATTGATGCAGATTTCGTGAAAGTCCTTGTGCCATGTTTTGACACAATCACTGACACACAGCCAGATGTTTTACTCAGGACAGTAGAGACATGTTCTTTTTGGCATACTTTTCTTAGTGTATATTTTTTCTGTTGCTTGACAATGACAGGGTAAAATGTCAGTGCCTGATATACACGATTGATTCGGCAAATGTTATTTTCGCCTACCACAGTACAAGTCTTAGTGACTTCCGCATTTCGCTGTGTGCTTAGGGGGCTAATGTCTTGCTTGTTCTTCTGCTCCATCACAGTCATTTTGTTTTTTCTGCCTCACAGCTCCTTGTTCGCACTGAATCTTCATGCTACTGAATTCACCTGACATATCACAGCGGTTTGGCCATACAGTTCCTGGTGCATCTGTTGCACTATTCATGTTAAGTCTGATGACCAATTCACATTGTCACCACTATCATTCTATTCAACTAATGGTTCTATTTAAGTTTGTTCTACAACTGGCTCTACGGCTTCTCGTATGCACATTATTGTGTTTTGGTTGAAGGTTTTGCCCCACTCATGAATATTGATGAGTTACCATAGAGTGGCAGAATGCATAGAAATACAGTATTCATAATTTTTTTGCCGGGTGACGTTATGGCCGCAGAATACTGTCCTGAGCATCACTCAGGCCTAACATTTTAAATGCGATCAAAAAAACTTACTATGTGCTGTACAGGTTTAGCCGTATTTACATAGAATTGTGAGCCTGAGGCAGACTTGGGTAACACCAAGGACGATAAGCTATCACAAAACACTTAAGACCTCAGGGTGCTCAGCCTTAGTGAGGTTGCACCTCAGGTTTCCAGTGCTTCTCCTGTTTTCTGTTGTTTCAGTTAGCATTTGGTTACAATTCAGTACTTTTCAGGAAGGTCCATCATCTGCTGATTTTTTTTAACCATTTTCGCTTGCTAGATTCATATAGATTTAGTTTCATAGATAAACTTGTTGGATTTTCCTTTTATTGTCCACATAGCAGGCTAAGTCCTTACAAATGTTCAACTGATGGTTTCTCCTTGTGGGTTTGGAAGGGATTTTAGAACTTTGCATCACACTCTAAATGAACCACCAATAAAATCCAGTGTCAGCTGTGACCCCGCCTATTGGCCACTTGCCAATGGTGCTCTGATCTGTAACTGGAGTAACTTTGCCCATGACAATTGTTCGTACAGGAGCAAAAAGCCCACCAGCCACAGTGCATCTCTTCATTTACGAATGAAACAAGTCAGAGGCTTAGGACCAGGGACTACTTAAACCTGAAAGTGACTGGATTACACCTATAGCATTTTCAGTGCAGTGCATAAAATATTAAATAATTTTTGTAATCTGCATAAGATGTTTACAGATCACAGATGTTTATGTGACAGGTAATGGGTAAGGAACGTACAGCTGACATATTGAACGGCCTGGAAAAAAATTTGTCAGCCTCAATATCTGCTGGTAAATTTGCCTGCAGCTAGAAGTGCCAAATGTTAGGCAGCATAAGTTATTGATATGTCAACCCCTGCAAGCGGTATCTGTCTGAAATATTTTTATTAAGACACTGAGGCTCATGCAGCAACTCTGTGTATTTGCTGCTACTGCTGCAATCTCTGTACAAATATTAAAAAGGAAATATTTAGGGATGCTGGCTAATTGACTCTTAGACATGACATAGTAGACTGGACATGTTACAAGTCCAGTAGGCGTTTTCCTCTCTTCATAGCAAATTTGGACAGCATAAAGCACAAATTAAATCAACTGGAGATTGATTGGAATTAAACTGGAGACCACTAAATGTAATAGAGTAGACACCACACTCCGTCATGAGCAAACAGTGCCCAGGATGGGTTGAATCGAAGCCAAGTAAGAAACCAGCAAGTTGAAGTGGATTCTGGTGATTAGACACTCACTTTTGCGGTTTTTGGAGTTTGATTCTGACATTAGCTTGTAACAAATCTCCTTTGTTTTGATAGTCATATAATATTTGGCATGCTTTGTCCACCATTTTAGATTTCACTTTCATTGCTATTTTGGAGCTTTTCTCTATTTTATTGCAGTAAAGATGCAAGTTGTTAAGGTCATGTCTTCTGAGGTTGTGGTATGGTGTGATAGATTAAAAGGTCCTTCTGCAATTTACTTCCACATCTGAGTCGCTCTTTCAGACTATTTTGCTAAAGAGATGGTGGTTATTGAGTTCTTTGCTTTTGTTGTCGGCTTTTTATGGGTTTTTTTTGTCATTTCAGCTTTGACAGCCCATACTTTTCGATCTTCTGGGGCCTCATGCATAACGGCGTGTGTAGAACTCACACAAAAACATGGCATACGGACAAAAGTGGAAATGCGTCTACACACAAAAAATTCCAGATACATAAAAATGTGCATACGCCAACTTCCGTACCTCCCACCAGTGGGCACTGAAGAAATCTAAGGGGGAATTTCTGGTCCAAGACATATTAAGAGGGCGTTGAGAACCAGCCACTGCCCCCTTGGGCAATACTCGCAAGAATGTGCTGAAAAGTTTGATTAATACTATAAATCATCGAACACATGTTTCAACTAATAATTCTAAATGTCCATTAAGAAAGACCTGTCCGTATTTAATAGTTGGTATTGGTACATTATATTTACAAGTCTGCACAAGTCATGCATTCTCAGATCATACAAGTCCTTACAAGTTTAACGCACGTGCAGAGGACCGAATCTATGCATGTTTTGACAGGTTCATTGAACATTACTATAAATACGTGAGAAGTTTTTATCAATACCTGATTGTTTCGGAATTCCTTCAGAGCAAGTGTAAACCTAATATTACAATGTGGTACCTACAGATCACATTCAAAGGATAGCTTACATGGACCTACTTATTAAAAACTAGGGAGTGCTTTGGCCCCTGCTAGTTTCACTCGCCAACCCCCCTCATGTATGTGGATTTGACTTTCACCAAAGAACAAACCTTTTAACTCATCATCATTGGGAAGAAACACTACTTTTCTCACAGGACTTGAAAGTATCTCCCTCATCACTTCTTGTCCCAGGTTTTAATAGACAGGTATATTATTGGAGCAATAACCGTTGCCACATAGGTAAATATGTATTTTTAATTATTTTTTTTTTATTTTTTTATTATTATTTTATTATTATTATTGTTTTATTTTTACAAATAGAACCATGTTGGATTCAAAGAAAAAATGTACACAATATAATGTCGAATATTTGAAATATGGTTTTTTTCAGTCACCCACAAACAAGACATTACCAATGTGGCTGATTTGCCACAAAGTTTTTTCAATTGAAGCCATGAAACCTTCGCGATTAGAAGAACATTTGACCAAAATACATCCTGAGAGAAAAGATAAAAATTTATCTTACTTTCAAATGCTTAAAGATCAACATTCGAGATGTCCAACTTTGGTTGATATGTTTTCAGTGGCATCGAAACAAGACAATGATGGATCACGTGCTTCTTACAACATTTCCTTCCTTATTGCTAAATCGGGAAAACCGCGCACTATTGGTGAAGACTTGATACTGCCAGCTGTGAGTGAGGTTCTGCGTACTATGCTGCACAAGCCAGCTCAATGAATCTACTATACCAAGCAATGAGTCTTTATTTCTAGCATACATTCACTTCATAAAAGATGAAAAAAGTTGTCAAGAACTATTATTCGCTATTATAAAGGAAAATCTGTATTTGATGTATTGGAACACTATTTTAAAGAAAAAGTTATTCCTCTGAATAATATCGTGTCTGCTGCTACCGATGGTGCTCCGGCAATGGTTGGATGTTACCACGGGTTGATTTCATATTTGAAAAAGGCAGTACCAAATGTAGTCGCCGTGCATTGTGTGAGTCACCGACAACATTTGAATGCAAAAACACCTTAGTGATCGCCTTCATCGCTCGCTACAGTACAGGTGCTGTTCATAAAATTAGAATATCATGACAAAGTTGATTTATTTCAGTAATTCCATTCAAAAAGTGAAACTTGTATATTAAATTAATTCATTACACACAGACTGATGTATTTCAAATGTTTATTTCTTTTAATTTTGATGATTATAACTGACAACTAATGAAAGTCCCAAATTCAGTATCTCGGAAAATTAGAATATCAATTAAGACCAATGCAAAAAAAGGATTTTTAGAAATGTTGGCCAACTGAAAGGTATGAACATGAAAAGTATGAGCATGTACAGCACTCCATATTTAGTTGGGGCTCCTTTGGCCTGGATTACTGCAGCAATGCGGCATGGCATGGAGTCGATCAGTCTGTGGCACTGCTCAGGGAACAGCCAGCTTCTTTAGCAATGACCTTTTGTGTCTTGTCCTCCTTGTGCAAGGTGTCAATGGTCATCTTTTGGACAACTGTCAAGTCAGCAGTCTTCCCCATGATTGTGTAGCCTACAGAACTAGACTGAGAGACCATTTAAAGGCTTTTGCAGGTGTTTTGAGTTAATTAGCTGATTAGAGTGTGGCACCGGGTGTCTTCAATATTAAACGTTTTTAAAATATTCTAATTTTCTGAGATACTGAATTTGGGATTTTCATTAGTTGTCAGTTATAATCATCAAAATTAAAAGAAATAAACATTTGAAATACATCAGTCTGTGTGTAATGAATGAATCTAATATACAAGTTTCACTTTTTGAATGGAATTACTGAAATAAATCAACTTTGTCATGATATTCTAATTTTATGACCAGCACCTGTATGTAATTACAGCAGTTAACAAGATTAGAAGCAATGCTCTCAATGAAAAATTATTTGGAAAGCTTTGTGATGAAAATGACAAAGACTTCAATCATTTACTATTGCACACAGAAGTTTGTTGGCTGTCAAAGGGTATCTGTCTAAAATGATTTTACAAACACTTTGAATTGGTTTTAAAGTTTTTTTTTACCGCCCGCATTAGGAACCTTAGATTTAGACCATTAGGCCACACAAATTAAAGAACTTCTGAGCACCAGAAGTGCCCTAATTGGCTTCAAACTCTCACTATAGGTAAGTCATCCTGTTATGCAGGCTTTGCTTTTTATCATGTTTGATAAGTTCATCTTTCGTATCCGTCTCTTACATACACACAAACTAATCTGCCACAACATTCAAACACCTGACAGGTGAAGTGAATCACATCGATTATCTTGTGTCAATGGCACGTGTCAAAGGGTTGCATGTATTAATCAGCAAGTTGACAGACAGTTCTTGAAGCTGATATGACGGGCAAGCATAAGGATCTGATCAACTCTGACAAGAGCCAAATTGAGCTGGCTAGAAGAATGGACAGAGTGTGTCCAAAACGGCAGGTCTTGTGTGGTGTCCCTGGTAGGCAGTGGTTAGGGCCTAACAAAAGTGATTGAAGGAAGGACAACCAGACACATATCTTCACTTCTTATGGACCTGTAAGTTTGAGTGTGACCTAACTGACTTGGAGCTGGCAGGTTTTCTACTATACACAATCAGAAGACTAGCCGGCAGCGTTCTTCACAATGCAGAAGCCAGCTGTAACTGGCATGTGGATTTATTCATGCATCAGGTTGTTTTATTCTATTTCAGATGTGCTTTTATTTCTTTGTTTCCATTGTTATTCTCAGATGTCAAAATGAATACACTGGGTTGCCTGAGCTTTAAAATCTTCATCTGCTCATACTCCTACATTAATACTAGACTTTGCTTTTTTATTTGTACTAAAATGAACTATCTTCTTTCAGATTTTGTCTGGGTAGGTGTGATTTGAGCGTTCCTGTGGAGCAAAATATGAAAACAAGCCAGCAGGATAATGTAAGTGATCATAATAGATGACTCATCAAGCAGTAATGCGCTCCAAACAGAGCTGTATGTGGATTACACATGATTGTCAATCCAGTTTGCAATTTTGTTTTATCATTTAGAAGCAGATGAATTTTTATTCAGTTCTGTTTTCTGTTATGGATGTGCACTCTGGGATTCATAACTAAAGGTCACAAGGAAGCAGGAAGAAGAACTTCTTGTCACCTTGAGGTTTACATTTCCAAAGCTTTGTGCTCCTCAGTCTAGTTCCTTATTGTAATCTTAACTGGATCAAATCACACTGACCTTACATGTTGTCTTTCTGAACATGCAATGTCCATCTATGGATAAAATTTCTGAATTTAGCTCCACTGTGACTCCTTTATATTATTTGTTAACTAGAATTTCCATGCAGTTATTTGCATTCTTCAAGCTGTAGTCTCCACTTTTCAATTTACAATGTCATATTTTTGTATTCATCCATCCATTATCCAACCCACTATATCCTAACTACAGGGTCACAGGGGTCTGCTGGAGCCAATCCCAGCCAACACAGGGTGCAAGGCAGGAAACAAACCCCAGGCAGGGCGCCAGCCCACCGCAGGGCACACACACACACACACACATACACACACACACAACAAGCATAAACTAGGGACAATTTATAATCACCAATCTTTGGACTGTGGGAGGAAACCGGAGTACCCAGAGGAAACCCACGCAGACACAGGGAGAACATGCAAACTCCACGCAGGGAGGACCCGGGAAGCAAACCCAGATCTCCTAACTACGACTCAGCAGTGCTACCCACTGTGCCACCATGCTGCCCCTTTTGTATTCATCATTTATAAATTTAGTGAAAAGAATTAGGGTCACATTTCTTATTCTGACCAACACAGGACACTACTGGATAGCAGTAAGGTTATACAACACCCTGAACTATTTTATCAGAGCAATGGGGAAATCCCAGTCGTACAGAATATTGCGAGCCTCCAAAGGTGACTAGAGAGCATTGTGGAGTCCTGGGACAATATGCTCGAGGATACTGGGGAGATCAAACTATCATGATGTTCTGTCAGTGAACTGGCAGATAAACCTTTGACCAAAAACCAGAGATTTGTGTAAAAAACAAAACAAAGCAAAAGTAAATATAAAGTGAAACAAAAATGAAACCCAACATGAGAGATGAGAGAACAAGAGGCTCAAAACCAACAGTACACATAAGAAAACAGTACAAAGATAAACTTTGAATATTACAGAGATTTGCAGTTTGCAAATTGGATAAGGATTTGCATCCATAGTCGCTCTTTTATCCTGTCCCATCGGTTACACATAGTTGCTGTCCTCAGAGGTCACACCTCTAGCAATGCTGTAAGCAGACCTAATGACAGAAGAATCACTGGCGGCCTTTGAGGACCCAAAATGATACCAAATCATGACACAGTCTCCCATTGTTTTCAGTGGTGATATGCAGTGTGTGGGAGGGCCTGGGTCCACTAAAATGACCTCAAGCTATGTCTTCTATTTGATACCCAGGGCTCCAGAAATACTTCTACAAGTGGTTCAAAGTTAGGGCTTTAAAAACCCAACCCAACTAATTATATTACCAGTGTACCTGCAGTCAGCTGGGTAATTGACATGCCAGGCATCAACTGGTAGATAGCTAAGGGTGTGGTACTGTGGATAAAAGGACTAGCCACTTGTCATGAGGATGGTACATTATGTTTATCAAGAGATGAAGTGTCATGAGAATGGTGTAATAATGATATAATAAAAAATATGTACTGTACTTTGAAAAAAAATAGAAACTAATTGTTGTAATAACTACAGGTCATAACTAGTACAGATAAAATCTTTGGAAAGACCGGTTAACAATTCTGGTCAGGTGGTCTGGAGAAATGCAGGTGGCTGAGATGAAAGGGCAATATGGGATGAAGCATGGAGTTACTTACACTATGATATGGTCCTGGAGGTACATTGAGGAAGCTGAATCAACATAAAAACATAGAGAGAGAGCATCTTTGTTAACCTCTATCTCTCTCCTGTTTCTGCCATTTTCCATGTGGAGGAGAGGCCATTTCTGTAGCCCTATGCAGACATACTTAACCATACTGGGCCATACCCAGACAGAGATCCACCTGGTAGACTATGCAAGATGAGCTCATTATTACCCAGGTTGTATTAATGCCTTTTTGCCAGCACTCACATTTTTACTTTGCTTATTATTTGGAGAATATTACCCATAATACATGATGAATAAAATTGTAACTTTTTCTCCTACCTGTACTGGAGTCTGTCTTGTTGACTGAGGTCATAGATATAAAATGTAGTGTAACATATGTGGGCTATGGCAGAGATTTGAGACATTTAATTCAGGTCTATGTAATAAAGAGAGAAAAGGGTCAGTATGAGACCTTACCTCAACAAAACACCACCTCATCTGGTAATTTGAGACTATTACCTGTATTTGTATAGGTAGGACCTGTCTTAATTACCTTTATGCTTTTTAATGTTTTTGTTTTCTGACAAGCTGCTGTTGTAATTTATATACTAGGTCACTCTACAAATCAGGAGTACATATTTGTGTGGACAAAGAGGTAAAGAAATGGTAGAACCTCATTATTGAATTCTGCATCATAGTTCTGCTGACATTTATTGATTTACATTTCAATATGCACCACTACCCCAAAATGAATAAGGACAGATTAATGAAAATAACATTTTTTATATAACTTTATTAAATTAAATGGTGTTCATCATTCTTCTACTTAGAGTTCACGACCAGCAGTTTCTGTATATAGGAATTGAGCCACTTTTGTCTCTCCATTGCTGTCAGCAGTTTACTTTTTTCTCTGAAGGCTGCGTCGTCTGCCACGACTATGTTTCTTTTCTCCAAATTCGCCACATTTTCTGACCAGTCCCAAGGCCACTTCTTGGTCATCCCAGAGTTAGAGCTGAAGGAGCTTTCTAGCTGATCACTGGATGGCCAGAAACGGGGAGGGAGAACAACCAGTTTGGATTTTTGTCCTGGAAGTTCTGATGATGACACCATTCGAACTCTCCAGTCATGGAGTGAAATGGAGGGATAGGGAAAATCGAAGCGGGACTGAAACCTTGAGGCTTCGTTGTCATCGGTGGCCAAGGGAGATGAATAGCTGGAAATAACAGAAAGAAGGGGATTGGTGTTATAAAGCATTGCAGTGAAAATGTTACATTTTAGCACACTAATTTAGTGCATGTTATTTTCACTTACATAATTTGTTGTATAGCAAGTATTAATGATACAAACATAACTTTATCAGTCATATAGTAATATTTGATATATCAGAGTATTATTTTTTCTGACAAATGTGTTCTGTGGCCTATCAGGTAAGGAAGACAAAAATTTCAAAGTAAGACATTTGGAATCACTAATCATGGCACTGGAGAGAGGCAGCCTGTTACATGTTGATTAATAATAATAATAATAATAATAATAATAATAATAATAATAATAATAATAATAATAATAATACATTTTAATTATATAGCAAATGTGAGTAGGAATTGTACGCTACACGTGACAGTAATGACCCCCTGTAAATGTATAACATATTCAGAAACATGTATTCATACTGAAATCCAGTATACGAACTACAAAACAATGGAAACTGGTCTATAGGTTGATAGCAGGAAAACAGTCCTCTAATAAACGATCCCAGCACATGAAACAAAAATCGTAATTCAACAAATTCAATGATTTGGAACACTTTTCACTATTATTTTGGTTTCTTTGACTGTTCTTAATGTTTCTTTATATGCAGCACATTTCAAGTTCAGCTGTATTATCAAGTGTACTGTACATAATGTATATGCAGATTTTAATACTTTCATGTTTATTGTGATGCCAGAGACTGTCGATGTGTTCCAAATACTTCTAATAATGCCCAGTAGAGGGAGATATCACCATTAAACCCTAGTTTGTAATAAAGGCAAATACCACATTTTTATAAAATAAAAGATTTATTCTTCACAACAAAAGTATTCCAATAATAATGAAGCTCTGTGGAGCATAAAGGAAAAATGGAATTTCCTCTAGCAAAGGCAATCCAAGACCCATTAAAAATAAAAAAAATAGTAAAAAAAAGAGAGCGAAGGTCAAAAATCCAAAGAAGTCACAGAACTCACAGAAAACAAAAACTGACAGGAGCACCAGAGCTCACCACTCCTCATCACATTCGAAATGAACCACCAGGAACTGTGAGAGACGCTCTGGATTTATAGGGCAGAGGGCAGTTCCTGGTGGTGATTTGCAGATGGCGATGCCTCTTGGGGCACCACCCACAAAACACAGAGGACATAGCAAAGGCAAGTGATATTCATCGAGAAAACCAAAAATAAAGGTTGATGATGTACTTAATCAACACAAATAAAAAAATTAACAAAAGAGACAGAAAATATGAATTTGAACGGCAGCCATGGGAAGAACCCTGTCTGAAACATAATGTTGATCACACTGTCCTGTGTACTTGTCAAATCACATCTAATCAATTTGAACTTGCATGTCTCTTCAGAATAGTGATGTTATGCTAAGGTAGTTAAATGGCAAACAGATTAATCTACATAATAAAATACTAATCTGTGTGTGCATCCAATCCTTACGAGCAATCTGATTGGTCAGTTTCTCCTTGGTTGCTTATTCAAAAACAATCAAGACAGAAGGCGCAAGGGCAAAGGAAGTTGATGCACATGAGGAAAGGCATAGGAGGAAAGACAAGAGTCACGTTCAAAAACAGAAAGTATTTGCAAAAATGTGAATGTCCACCTACCATTGATGCTAGTCAAAAAGTAAACAGGAGACTAGCAAAGTGAGTCTGAAAAGTAGTCTTACAGGAACACGATTGAGAAGAAGTGCCGGCCATGACAGGTTGAGACACAAGCAGATACTGAAGATTGGCTTTGGACTAATGCTGAAGGCACACATAAGGCAAGAGATATCAAAATATCAAATATTTTAAAATACCTATCTTTGACAGTTAATGCAGCTAGTTGTAAAAGAGCAGGAGATGAGGAGACAGCATCGTGATCAAGAATTTAGCTGATTTCCTTACCAGAAGTACCTAAGAACCTTCACCATATTCCAATACAATACTTTGAATCAGAATCAAATTGGAGTGCTGAGTTCTAACACTGCAAAATACTTTGAGAGAGAATCCACCATCTTGGACCACCTTGCCAAGTTTCATATGGTGATTTCTATGACCCTGCTTCAATGAGTCTGCGCATCATAACAATGACAAAACACAATGGGGTCACAGAGGTATAAAAAAAGTAATGTTAAATAAAGAAAAATGAGTGACAATATTAATAAAGAAAATACTTACTGTATATACTCGCATATAAGTCGGGTCTTAAAACCCAAAAAATCGATCATAAAATCAGACCCTGACTTATACGCCCATTCAAAAATGCGACACATATTTTTTTTTTTTACATCTTCTTGCTTCCTCCAATCTCGCACCAGTTTCTCAGACACATTGAATTTTGTTGCAGCAGCTCAGTTACCAATTTCTTTTGCCACTTCAAAGACTTTTAATTTAAAACCAGCTTCATATTTTCTTCTGATTGAACGTTCCATTGTAAATAAGGGATGCTCTTAAGATAAAGGTGTATGAGGGTGTAAGATACAAAAAACACAAAACAGTGCAAACGTCGCTTCAGAATAGTTTGGGGATTACCGTGTGGTCATGTAGGCACAATACATAGGAAAAAAAGGCAGTGTGCTCTGTGGTTACTCTCTCAGGTGGGCATTAGCATATCATAATCTCTTGGACCAATAGTGTGAGTTTTCTGCATCCGACTTATACGACCGACATTATAAAATACCAGAAATTATATGGTAAAATCAATCAATCTATGTGTCATGTGCTTTTTGAGTGGTTCCCAAAGGAACTGACCTCAGCCCAGTAAAGGCTCTGGAAAACTCACAGTCCCTTGCGGTTCATTGAATGTGCTTGTGGTGTTGGTGAGTTCTAGTGTTTATGATTTATTGTTCTATATTTCTCTTTATTTTTAACTATACTTTTGGACTTGTGCACTGGGACATTGTTTGTTACTGGATTGCCTATTTTAGACAGCTTCTCCTTTGTCTTTTGTGCCAATCAGAGTTTCCTCTCTTAATAGAGTCTTTTGAAAAATAAATATTTTTATTTGTAAAGATTCCACATTTGCCCTTTTCCTTACTACTTGGGTTTAATGGTTTTCCCAATTTAGTGGTCAATTTGAGTTTTTTTGTGACTCTTTTTTGCTAAAGTTCTCTCCAAGTTCATGACAGCCTTAGATTTAAGCATTTGCAAAAGTAAGCAATCTGAGTGAGCATATAACTACTGCAGGATCACAGCAAAAGGGCCAATCTTCAAACTGAGCAGGACTGGGTAAAGGCAGGAACCAACCCCAAATGCTGAATGACATGCCAATCCATTGCAGGGGACATTTGTGCACAAACCCAATAATCTAAAAGGAGTTCTGGAGGAAAATCCAATAGAAGCATAGGTGGCACTGACCAGGCTGGCTTCTGGAGATGTGATGCCACTTCTCTATTCATTATGCCTCCATGTTGTTCAACTATGAAAGCTGCCACAGCATATTTGAAAATCCTTTGTTCCCTCATTCTTTGTCACCTGTCTCTATGTGTCACAGATTGACATTTACCCTACATGCAGTCTTTGAAAGAAATGTGAACTAATGGCCAAGGCATGTGACCAGATACCACAAGTTTGTTTAGGAGATGGTGCTGTTAAGTGCGGTGGGATCTGAGTGGGAGGTAGAGCTCAGCTGAGGCCACCAGTATATGCTCCACTTCGTATATTTTACAGTCAGTCCCTACACAAACAGCTAGTGGAGATTACTCTTCAGGGAAGCTGCTTATGAGTTCCCTTGTAATTCACACATTGCAGTTTTGATGTTGACCACCAGCAGTTAACACCATGCAAAACGTGCAACATGAGATGGATCATCATGTGATAACCTCTTGGTGAGGTTGTCAGGATTTGTACTGTGATTAGGTTCCTTGATGTGCCACAGAGGATCTCTGGAGTCAGGTGGACTATGGACATTGTTTTGTACAGTATGGCAGGGGTTGAGTGAAAGAAAGAGCTCAGCTGATGCTACCACAAAATGCTCCACATCACACTGTTAGTCTCTACAGTGTATCCGGAAAGTATTCACAGCGCATCACTTTTTCCACATTTTGTTATGTTACACCCTTATTCCAAAATGGATTAAATTCATTTTTTTCCTCAGAATTCTACACACAACACCCCATAATGACAATGTGAAAAAAGTTTACTTGAGATTTTTGTAAATTTATTAAAAATAAAATAATTGAGAAAGCACATGTACATAAGTATTCACAGCCTTCGCCATGAAGCTCAGAATTGAGCTCAGGTGCATCCTGTTTTCCCTGATCATCCTTGAGATGTTTCTGCAGCTTAATTGGAGTCCACCTGTGCTAAATTCAATTGATTGGACATGATTTGGAAAGGCACACACCTGTCTATATAAGGTCCCACAGTTGACAGTTCATGTCAGAGCACAAACCAAGCATGAAGTCAAAGGAATTGTCTGTAGACCTCCGAGATAGGATTGTCTCGAGGCACAAATCTGGGGAAGGTTGCAGAAAAATTTCTGCTGCTTTGAAGGTCCCAATGAGCACAGTGGCCTCCATCATCTGTAAGTGGAAGAAGTTCGAAACCACCAGGACTCTTCCTAGAGCTGGACGGCTATCTAAACTGAGCGATCGGGGGAGAAGGGCCTTAGTCAGGGAGGTGACCAAGAACCCGATGGTCACTCTGTCAGAGCTCCAGAGGTCCTCTGTGGAGAGAGGAGAACCTTCCAGAAGGACAACCATCTCTGCAGCAATCCACCAATCAGGCCTGTATGGTAGAGTGGCCAGACAGAAGCCACTCCTTAGTAAAAGGCACATGGCAGCCCGCCTGGAGTTTGCCAAAAGGCACCTGAAGGACTCTCAGACCATGAGAAACAAAATTCTCTGGTCTGATGTGACAAAGATTGAACTCTTTGGTGTGAATGCCAGGCATCATGTTTGGAGGAAACCAGGCACCGCTCATCACCAGGCCAATACCATCCCTACAGTGAAGCATGGTGCTGGCAGCATCATGCTGTGGGGATGTTTTTCAGCGGCAGGAACAGGAGACTAGTCAGGATAAAGGGAAAGATGACTGCAGCAATGTACAGAGACATCCTGGATGAAAACCTGCTCCAGAGCACTCTTGACCTCAGACTGGGGCGGCGGTTCATCTTTCAGTAGGACAACAACCCTAAGCACATAGCCAAGATATCAAAGGAGTGGCTTCAGGACAACTCTGTGAATGTCCTTGAGTGGCCCAGCCAGAGCCCAGACTTGAATCCAATTGAACATCTCTGGAGAGATCTTAAAATGGCTGTGCACCGACGCTTCCCATCCAACCTGATGGAGCTTGAGAGGTGCTGCAAAGAGGAATGGGCAAAACTGGCCAAGGATAGGTGTGCCAAGCTTGTGGCATCATATTCAAAAAGACTTGAGGCTTTAATTGCTGCCAAAGGTACATCGACAAAGTATTGAGCAAAGGCTGTGAATACTTACGTACATGTGATTTCTCAGTTTTTTTATTTTTAATAAATTTGCAAAAACCTCAAGTAAACTTTTTTCACGTTGTCATTATCGGGTTTTGTGTGTAGAATTCTGAGGAAAAAAATGAATTTAATCCATCTTGGAATAAGGCTGTAACATAACAAAATGTGGAAAAAGTGATGCGCTGTGAATACTTTCCGGATGCACTGTACGTGAACAGCTAGTGGACATCTCCTTCAGCTTAGACTTCTGATTCTGAGGGTCCTTGTAATATAAACAATATGAGCTTGCGGGTTTTGTGGTGTGCACAAAAAGTGATCTGGGATGCTATTCTCTATGGAAGGTGCTAGGAGTTGGCCAGAAACCCATTTCATGGTGTAGTAGGTTATGTATATTTATTTTATTGTATAAATATATCATATTTTAAAATGTTTATATAGGCAGAGAAGTTCTAATTACGTATACATTTAATGAAAGTAAGCTATTACAATTTTCTCCCCACAAAAGTTGGGGGGGACCTGGAGAATTGACTATGGGTATGAGGCTGTATGAACATGTCAGAGTCACCTTGTTTTAGAACATTATATGAGCCTATCCTCCCAAGAAGAAAGCCTGGACTGGAAGGCAGGTTTGAGAAGACACTTTACTACCCAACTACCTTTCTTTTTTGTTTGTTTGAAACCACGATTATGCATCCTGTGCAAACCAGAGACAATGCTGAAAGGGAACAAAGATGAACTGGGATGAATTGGAGGTTGAATGTGTCTGAGTTTGGTCATTGGAAACTGCACACTCCCACTTGTACAAGAAGCATGCCAGGGACCATTAAAATTGGATAAATGAGGCCTGCAAAGTATGCTGGTCTCTCTATCTGTCATTTTCCATCTTGAGAAGGGTAGGACAGGCCGCGCTGTCATTTCTGCCACTTTATTCATAGGACATGCAGGAGTAAAGAGCTGGACCAAAGGCTATTCAGTATAATAAAACAGACAGCCACCTGGTAGCCTATTATTACAATACTCATATTTGAACTTTGCTTATACTTTAGGGATTTTATCTATAATACATTTAATATTTTCTCCTGCCTGTTCTGGTATTCTGTCTACTTGCCCGGGGTCATAGAAAGTAAAAGAAATGGGAGCGTCTTGAACTACAATGGCAGTTAAGCCTGACAAGTGTAGTAAGAGTATGGGATTTGGGCCCTTCTGTTAAGGTCTGCACCATAAAGAGAATAAAGGAAACAGGGTCACACTAGGATCCTACCATGACAAAACACAATTTTGACCATTTCTATAGGTACAAAAAGAAAGAAATATTTTTCAACAAGTAACAAATGCACTTTTAATTAATTGTGTGCAAAGGTGTGTGTCTTAACTATTGAGACACTTTAATACTCTGCTGCTTGATAGCAGGTAGTCACCTTTCTCGAACCAATAAAAGAGCAAGAAAAGAACAGCCTCTTTCTCAATTGCTCAGGCCACCTCTGCCAAGCAAGCAAGATGTTTTTCCTGTCCTCTTTCCCAGTTTGCATTGACTTACCCATCCTGTTGAACCACAAAATATTAAAGTGCAAAAGAAAATGGGAAGTGTGATTTAACATTTGGTGTTGTTGTATTGTGGACTGTATGCAATAAATCCATACACAAACACATGACTGTTATGACACTAAGAAACCAATGGAAAATCACATTATCTTTTTTTTCTTTTGCACATACATATTAACATGTTTGCAATATAATTTTTTTTACATTATGTTCACAGTTTTTCCACTAATTTACAACATGCAGCTAAAATGTTTTTTTCAGAATCTATAACCGCAAGAAGAATTTCATCCAGCATACCAGATGAACTGGTTTATCGTCCACTCTTGCCCAGAATTTGAAAATGTGATGTCCTACTTAGCATGACTTCTGTCCAAGTAGCTCACCCAGTTCTTGTTGTGAGTGATGCAAGTGGGGCCCTGCTGTCCAGCACAGAGCCAGAAGTGTTTCAGGAAGCCTCCGAGTTCTGCTGTGAGTTAGTTAGCATTCTTGGAATGAAGTAGACATTTTGTTTATTTATTTATTTGCTTTTTTAATCCTTTAAGTTCTCCCTATATTCATCACTGTCATGTGTTTTAACTATCGAGATTCTGGCTTTTAGTGACTGATAGGTGGCATGCCTGTTTTTTTGTTTGTTTTTTGCATTTTTAAATAGCAGGAATGAGTGGCAGTGGTTCTGTGTGATTATTTGTGTCATGCACTGGACTAGTGCTGCATCCACGGCTGATTCCTCCATTGTTCAAGATTCAGGTTGTCAGGTTGGACTACAGCCGATTGTGCCTCCGGTATTTTAGTAGGTATGTTACAAAAACAAATGAAAAGAATGCATCTGCTTTCTTGTGAATGTCTTTAGGCAACTCACACCTTGTTGGTAAAATCCTTTTTTGCTTGACTTTTGTCTTATTTGCCTCAGCTCTCAATAAATTGCTTTGCTAATTGCTCCAATATGCCATCAATGCCCCCCCTCCCATCATTCCCCAGAAAGAACAAGCTGGACAGTCATTTGAATTTGCATCCATTAAATGAAAATGTGCTGGCTTTTTTGCTGAGAGATGCTCGCAAAAAATGTGGCAGTCAAGGTGTGTATTAATTAATATGGGAATAGATTGAGAAGGCAGGCTACTGGGCAGCATTTAGCAGGCAGCATCAAATTAATAAACTAATTTAAAGTGGTGTATAATGGATTAGAGGAGATTTAGGCACTTTTCATCAGATGCAGAAGGAAAAGGGGGTGCTTTGCTCCTATTTATGGTTACCTCCTTTGAGGTATCAGCAGCTGAATAAATTGAAGGCATTTCTAAACTGGCAAGTCCACAAAACACAAATCCAAATAAAATGAGGAGCAAACGTTTAGGTTTAGGGCATTTAGGTTCAGTTTACTGATTTGATTAATTCTTTTGATTCGTTCAGAGCCCTTTGGTGACTGCATCACAAATGTATCGTTTATTAATTGATACATTGTTTTAATAAATATGTATGTGTATATAGAAATATATGTTTATTAATTTATTTATAATACATTATATATAAATATATCATTATTTATACCTGTATATTTAACATGATATTTCATATGCCATTGTCCTGTTTCCGTGCACAAAGCATGAGAAAACATTTAAGATGCATAATTCAAATAAGACGTTTTGTTACAGAATGACAAGTAAATGAGAGTTGTGCGACTCACAATATATAGTTTGCGAATCAAATGAACGAGAATCATGAGGCTGGTTCTTGGGTAGTGATTTGTTTGTCAACCAAATGAAAGAGAATCATTACACTGGTTCTCATGTAGTCATTCAGTTCACAAATGAAATGACCAAGAATTGTTAGATTGGTTCTCAGGTAGTGACTGGCTTGTGAATCAAATAAACAAGAATTGTTAGACTAGTTCTCAAGAAGAGACTCATCTAAGAATGAAATGAACGAGAATTGTCAGACTAGTTCTCAGGTAGTTCTTTGTTTGTGATTCAAATGAACAAGAATCGTTAGACTGGTTCTCAGGTAGTCATTCAATACACCAATGAAATGAACAAGAATTGTTCAACTGATTCTTGGATAGAGATTTACTCACAATTAAAATGAATGAATATTGTTAGACTGGTTTTTGGGTAGTGACTTGTTCACGAGTCAAATGAGTCGAGTGGTTCCCACGCATACGTTTTCAACATCTACCAACGGAATGAAAGATGCGGGCTGCAACATGTAGGACAGTGATGTGATTTAGCACACCCTTTGAACTCCACTGAATCAATTTGTTTGTGCTTACGAATCGATTCATATGATTCAGTTAAAAAGAGTCATCCAAAAAAAACAAATCACTTGAGAATCGCCAATCACTAGTAGATTTTGTCTTTTTGGTTCTGCCTGCATTACCACCTTAATTCTTATTTGTTAAAAGGGATAAGACTCTCACACTCTCTCTCTCTGTTTCCGACTGTGTTCCTGCATTCATCCATCCCTTTTCTGGGTAGGAGGACCAAACAGGGTGCTACATGTATACACCCATTTTTGCTCATCCTGGACTTTTTAGACGTGCATGACTTCAGTTCAGATGCAGCCAAAAAAAAACTGGTGAAAAATGACATAGGGTGGACATGAGAGGTTATTACAGACAGCCCCTAGTCTGGACTACCATCCTTTCTACCCTTACTGGTTGTGAAACTGTCTTGTAATCCACTCTAGACTCAACTACTTCTAGCAAGAGGTGAACATTTACGCTCACCCCATGGTTTGCCTGGGAGTAAAGGATCGTTTCCAAAAACTGCCTTGAATGTTATACACCTGAACTAATGTGTTCTTATTTTTAGAGCCTGAGACCATAATAAATGTGAGACAAGAAGAGACCATTCAGTCCATTTGCCACTTGTTTGTTTAGCTAATATCTAAGCTGTCCAATATCTCATCCACACACTTCTTAGAGGTCATCAAGGTTTCTGCTTCAACTCCATGTCCCAGTAGTTTGTTGCGGATTCCCACAACTCTTTGCATACAGAAGTGCTTTCTGGCCTCATTTCTAAATGCACTTCCCGTTAATTTCTACTGATGCCCTCAAGAGTATGTCTTTCACCCCTAAGTTTAAAGAATTCAGCGGGATCTACCCTATCGATGCCTTTGTGGATTTTGAAGACCTGGATTAAGTCCCCACCCAGGTCTCCTCTACTCAGACTAGACAGGTTTAATCCTCTGAGTCTGTCACTGTAGGACATGTCCTTAAGTCCCATGTTGCTCTTATTGTTCTCATATTCAGGACTTCAAGTGCTGTTCTGTCTTTCTTATGGTGTGATGACCAGACCTGAACACAATACTCCAGATGTGTTCTTACTAGTTCATACTACAGTCTGAATGTAACTTCCCTCAATTTATATTCAACAGTTTTAACAATGTAACCTAACATTTTATTTGCCTTTTTAATTGCTTCTACTCATTGCTTAGATGATGAAAGCGTTGTGTCAGCATAAACCCCTAAATCCTTTTCAAAGGGCAGAGACTTGCATGTTGTATTTATAGCTGACATTCCTTTCACCCTCTGTGTAGCACTTTGCACTTTTCAACGTTAAACTGCATTTTCCATGCCATTTTCTACTTATGCATTACATGTTTTTAGCTTTCACAGAGCATGCTGCCAGTTAAATAATAATAATAATAATAATAATAATAATAATAATACATTTTCAATTAAGTAACACCTAAAGTATTATTCTTTCAGCACGGAAAATGCAGATGATTTTTAAGGTTCAATTAAATTAAAGCAGTTATCTTCAGGAGTAGCTGATGCTTCAAATGCATCTATTGGCTGCCCTCTGCTGGCAAGAACAGGAACTGAATGTTGAGCTTGTTATTGCACTTCATCATTCTCAGCCCAGCAATTCCCTTCACCAGTTGTGTTGGAAGGACAGACGGTAGTATAAATTTAAACAGGCACCTAAATCTGAGCTTCTCAGAGATGGTCACAGCGTCTATCCACCTATCTAGGCTCGATGGAGTCTGCTATCTTTTAATCGGCATGCTTACTGCAGTAAAACCGAACCTGAAATACCAATAAAGCAATTAACTCATCCATACATTTTCTAATTCCACTTTCTCCATTTCAAGGATTTTGGTAGTCAGAACGCAGGCACTTTCATGCACACAGCCACAGCCGATCAGTGAGTGCACTGATCATTATCCTCGCACACACATGCTGAAGGGAGCCGGGTCTTCTGTGTTCATCAAGAGCACAGGGACACAGTTGGAAACTTGTTAAGGATAACTTTAGCACAAACATTAGGATGTTTTTCTGATAGACACATGGAAGAACCTACCAAGTAGTGTGGTAGACAGTAGGATTTTACGAACCCTGAAAACTATAATGATGTTATTTAAGACGAATTAAGTGGATGGGACTGGTGAGTTTTGTTGGGTTGAATGGCCTGATCTCATCTAGATTGTCCTAATATTCTAAAAGCAAATCTTATGGACATGGAAAGAGTGTGCAGATTTCACAAAGTGAATATGCTGTGTATTGAACCCGGGTCCAGAAATTTCAATTCATGTGCCGCCTTTTTATTCCAGCTGATCACACAATTTATACCACACAACTACTTCATTTGTCTTTTTTAAAACTGCGGAATGTTTATCCAGCAGAATTATTTCAGCTTAATTGTGAATCACATACTTGAGAACAACCATGGAAAAAAGTGGAAGTGCAGGAAGCACTTATGAGTGTAAGAGCTTTGGGAATCTGGAGCAAGCTACTGAGACATAGAGTTGAAGCAGAAACTTTGACAACCTTTAAGAAGTGTCTAGACAGAATATTAGGACAGCTGAGCTATTAGCTAAACACACGAGTGGCAGACGGACTGAATGGTCTCCTCTTGTTTTTCACATTTCTTATATTTTTGTGTCATTTATTGTAAGCTAGAAATTCAAGGGTGTGTCCTTCCTAACAGTTGAAAAATACAGCAGAGACATTTCATTATGGCAATGAGCTGAGAGTACTGATTGAAAGAACTCGACCACAGATACACACGGCAGAATAAGCATCCTCCGTAGCCTGAGAGATAGGGTGGGGAACACAGCTATTCGGCAGGAGCTCAAAGTAGAGCTCCACATCATAAAGGATTAGGATTCCTCATGGATGCCTCCCCACTGAGTTGTTTTGGGCATGTCTAACCAGAAAGAGGCCTCAGAGAAGACCTAGCAGAGATTATGTCTCCCTTCTGGCCTGGGAACTGCTTGCTATCCCCTCAGTGGAGTTCAAGGAGGTGGTAGGGAAAATGGGCATCTAGGTATCTTTGCTCAGACTGCTGTCTCTATGACCTGGACCGTATAAGTGGTGGAAAATGGATAGCTGTATGGATGGACAGCCATTTTCTTTGCTAAGGCCCAGTGTCACTGTGCACCCTTAACAGAAGCCAGATATCCATTGTCAAAACCAATTCAGGAGTCTGGGGAATGTCTTATTAGATTTTCATGTATGGAAGATAATGTTCATGTTAGAGCCAGGGTTCTGTTTACTTAACATTTGATTGTTATTTTTGTCATTTTTGAATTATTTTCCACTTCTTTATTTTTTGTATATACTTTTATATTTATTTTATACTCTGAAAGAAGCATTAATCTCAGCAGTGGTTCATTGATTGTCATGGAGTTCTTTCTGTACGTTGTAGTTTTCTGGAATTTTGATCATTTTGCTTCTGTTTTTGTATTTTGATTACTGGATTTCAGTTTGGACACCGTTGCCTTTTTACGCCTATGCTTTTGCCTTTTTTCTTGTTTGTGTTATAGCTGAGCTTATTTTGGTTTGTAAAAATCAGAGGTGGGCGACTCGAGTTACATGACTTGACTCAAGTCTTAGTCTTTCTGATTTGTGTATATTTACTTTTTCTTGGGCTTTCCTGAAAATTAAAAAAAGAGTTTTACTCCTATTCTGAGGTTTTCTACTCTGGTGAATATATATTTGATGTTTGCAGGCCTTGTTTAAAAATGTATTATTTTTGTTTTTCCAAATGGTGGTGCCATTTTGAGGATTTTTATGTCACTCGTAATGCATCCCACAATGCATTAGGACATTACAATGACATCATCATTGATGTGTCTATAAAAAGATCACCGCTCGCAGCAGTAGTTTATTTGAGATAGAATTGATCTATGCTATTCTGTACTCTGATTTTTGAGTTCTGGTTCATGGTTTTGCTGTTTCTCTCTTTGATCTCTGGTTTTGAAATAGGCTGTGCTTTTTCTTTCTTTTTTTTTCATCTTTTCTCCTAGTCCTTCCTAGTCAGTACAGTAACAATGTTTAAAAAAAAAGACTTGACTTGACTTAGGGATGCTTGTTGATGATTCGCAGCTTGGCTTGAAGTTAAGAATAAATGACACACAAAGTCTCACATTATATCATCACAGTTATTATTTTTCAAATTGTACTCCTGTACCTTATATTCCATTAATAAACTCTTTGCAAACCTGCACCAGTCTTTAGAACTAATTAGCATGCTAGAGGGTGAAAGCAATGGTGGGATTAGCACCAAGGATATCAATTTGAAATTTACTACAGATTACACTGCAAAGAATGGAATAGCCATCTGCAAGATTTGGGGGTTAAAAAGCACCGTCGCAACAACAATATCTTCACACTTTATTTGTCATTATAAGAGTCACAAAGCCTGGTACTCTAGCTAAAGAGTTGGCCCCAAAATCTAGTGAATGGCATGCCACTGTTCCAACTGATGTATCATTTCAACCACAGAACATCAATTACACCAATCCTGTTTACAGTATGCTACCTGTGTTATGCTGCCTGTTGTTGTGGCGGGCTGAGTGCATTGTCTTATTATTAAAAAAGAAGCCTGTGTAAGCTATTAGCTGTGAAATAAAAGGGTTGTTTTGAACCTGAGTCTGGTCTCTATTGTTGTGTCAAGGTTTTGGAGCTATGCTACATTCTCTATTGGCCATAGAGGTTACACAGAAAGAGTGGCACAATAATGGTTAGCTCTGCTACCTCACAGATGCAACATCCCAAGTTCATATCCTGTGTTCTTCTCACATGGGCATTTAAAGGAGAGGAAATGTTTGTCAGATACTAGCAGGATCAGTAGAAGTAGAAAGTCAGTCCTAAATCCAAACACTAAATCCTAAATGTAAACCAGACACTTTTAGTTGTAACCGCAAATGATTGTTTCACAAAAACACATACCACATTCTAAAGTGTAATATTGATTTTTATTAGAATATTTAAACATTCTAGATGGGAACGGGTCATTCAGCCCAACAATGTTTGCTCTCCAATCCACTTAATTCTTCTAAAGTGTCATCAAGTCAAGTTTTTAAGGTAACTAAATTACTACTGTCCACTTCACTACTTGGTCACTTATTTCATGTTTCTATAAGAAAAACTTCCTAATGTTTGTGCAAATTTACCCTTAACAAGTTTCCAACTGTGTCCCCGTGTTCTTGATGAACTCATTTTAAAATAATAGTCTCAATCCACTGTACTAATTCCCTTCCTAATTTTAAACACTTCAATCATGTCACCTCTTAATCTTATTTTACTTAAACAGTAAAGGCTCAACTCTTTTAACCTTTCCTTAAAAATTCATCCCCTGTAGCCCTGGAATCAGCCTAGTCGCTCTTCTCTGGACCTTTTCTAGCGCTGGTATGTCCTTTTTGTAGCCTGGAGGCCAAAACTGCATACCAGTATTCCAGATGAGGCCTCATCAGTGTGATATAAAGTTTGAGCATAACCTCCTTGTACTCCACACATCAAGCCACTATAAAACTTGACATTCTGTTAGCCTTCTTAATCACTTCTGAACACTGTCTGGCTCTTAAGCTGAGTTGTATTATATGTGTATTTATGTATATTTTAAGGGCTTTGGACCTGCAGATCTTGTTTACATTTATTGTGATTGAGTGCAAGGATAAGAAAGACATTTACAAGGACTTTGCAAGGCAGCAACTGTCAATGTTCGTGTGAGAGGAAATGTAGAAATCACTAAGCCTGGCGCTGTGGTAGCTTACTATAGCACAAAGGACGCACTGATCATGTTGATCAGGCACTGACATTCTACCTCTGATAAGAAACATGCACAAAGAAACAGGCTTCTGCTGCTCCAGTTGCAATATCAGGCTATGTGTTGATGACCATCTTAAAACAAATCACATGAAGGATTTGTTCTGTGGAACCTAGACAGAAGTTACAGTACATCCGGAAAGTATTCACAGCGCATCACTTTTTCCACATTTTGTTATGTTACACCCTTATTCCAAAATGGATTAAATTCATTTTTTTCCTCAGAATTCTACACACAACACCCCATAATGACAATGTGAAAAAGGTTTACTTGAGATTTTTGCAAATTTATTAAAAATAAAAAAATTGAGAAAGCACACGTACATAAGTATTCACAGCCTTTGCCTTGAAGCTCAAAATTGAGCTCAGGTGCATCCTGTTTCCCCTGATCATCCTTGAGATGTTTCTGCAGCTTGATTGGAGTCCACCTGTGGTAAATTCAGTTGATTGGACATGATTTGAAAAGGCACACACCTGTCTATATAAGGTCCCACAGTTGACAGTTCATGTCAGAGCACAAACCAAGCATGAAGTCAAAGGAATTGTCTGTAGACCTCTGAGACAGGATTGTCTCGAGGCACAAATCTGGGGAAGGTTACAGAAAAATTTCTGCTGCTTTGAAGGTCCCAATAAGCACAGTAGCCTCCATCATCCGTAAGTGGAAGAAGTTTGAAACCACCAGGACTCTTCTTAGAGCTGGCCAGCCATCTAAACTGAGCGATCAGGGGAGAAGGGCCTTAGTCAGAGAGGTGACCAAGAACCCGATGGTCACTCTGTCAGAGCTCCAGAGGTCCTCTGTGGATAGAGGAGAACCTTCCAGAAGGACAACCATCTCCGCAGCAATCCACCAATCAGGCCTGTATGGTAGAGTGGCCAGACGGAAGCCACTCCTTAGTAAAAGGCACATGGCAGCCCGCCTGGAGTTTGCCAAAAGGCACCTGAAGGACTCTCAGACCATGAGAAACAAAATTCTCTGGTCTGATGAGACAAAGATTGAACTCTTTGGTGTGAAAGCCAGGCGTCACGTTTGGAGGAAACCAGACACTGCTCATCACCAGGTCAATACCATCCCTACAGTGAAGCATGGTGGTGGCAGCATCATGCTGTGGGAATGTTTTTCAGCGGCAGGAACTGGGAGACTAGTCAGGATAAAGGGAAAGATGACTGCAGCAATGTACAGAGACATCCTGGATGAAAACCTGCTCCAGAGCGCTTTTGACCTCAAACTGGGGCGACGGTTCATCTTTCAGCAGGACAACGACCCTAAGCACACAGCCAAGATATCAAAGGAGTGGCTTCAGGACAACTCTGTGAATGTCCTTGAGTGGCCCAGCCAGAGCCCAGACTTGAATCCGATTGAACATCTCTGGAGAGATCTTAAAATGGCTGTGCACCGACGCTTCCCATCCAACCTGATGGAGCTTGAGAGGTGCTGCAAAGAGGAATGGGCGAAACTGGCCAAGGATAGGTGTGCCAAGCTTGTGGCCTCATATTCAAAAAGACTTGAGGCTGTAATTGCTGCCAAAGGTGCATCGACAAACTATTGAGCAAAGGCTGTGAATACTTATGTACATGTGATTTCTCAGTTTTTTTATTTTTAATAAATTTGCAAAAACCTCAAGTAAACTTTTTTCACGTTGTCATTATGGGGTGTTTTGTGTAGAATTCTGAGGAAAAAAATGAATTTAATCCATTTTGGAATAAGGCTGTAACATAACAAAATGTGGAAAAAGTGATGCGGTGTGAATACTTTCCGGATGCACTGTATCTACGGTTTTTTTATTGTTGACGTTTAGGTATGTACAAGTTTCTGTTACAGCAACAACATTTTTTTCTCGTTAAAAAAAATGAAACATATTTGGCTCATCGTTTATTAGGTAAACATAACACTACACCGTGTTTAAATATCGTTGTGCTAATGTTGCCGTGTAGTGCGATTTCAAGAACTGCACCCTCTAGCAAATACAATCACACCACAGTAACAGAGAAACAAAATGGCTGTGATTGTTAAAAAACAAAATTCCAAAGTGGTAATTTCAAAACATTATGTTAATTAAAATCAGCAGTGTTTCAACCAAGAGTATAGCAAGTAAACAGCCGTAGCAGTAAATTCCCTTAACTTCAAAACCTTGACAGGGTAAACATTGACGTTCAGAAAACAAATGAACAAAAGGCACCAAATGAGAACAATGTGGATTTTTCTTGGTGTCCGGAGGGTTCCCATATCCCGAAGATGTGTATTTGAGGGTAACTGGAGATTCCGAACTGACCCAGTGTGAGTGTTCATGTGTATGAATAGGCCATGCAGTGGACTGACACCATATCTGGGGTCATGCATAATGTTTCTGCTGACTTGGAATAAACAGGCTTGAAGAAGTTATCTTTACATAGAAGAACGTTTTCCATCCATTGTCCACTTCTTTTCTAAGTGAACTAGAATCCGAATTCAAAAAAATGAAGTTTATCACCTCACATGTGGTGATGTGTTGTATATTTGTTTTTTGTTTTCTGTACACATGACAATGCTAGCACTGCTATTACTTTTACTATAACTAATTTAATTTTGTCTATGGGTAGACAGAAGCACTTTTTTTACAGTGTATGTGGCCTTCCTTGATCTTCTTGAATTTTCCTTTCTGTCATGTGGATGAAAGTTTCCTAATGGTCAGCTAGCACCTTAGGTAGTGACAGGTGTCATCAGTAATGCAAAACTTAACACAGCTAGCATTTTCCAGAATCCACTCCTATGAGGAGCCCTTTCTTAAAATATCCACCACTCATCATGCTTTATTTATCCTGCCAACACTTAGATGAAGTTTGTTTAAAAGGCTGTTGGCCTAGCAGGCCACTACTGTGGGAGATGTGTCTTGCATTTATGTAAATAGTGCTGCTGTGACTGTTTTAAATCATTTTTATTTTGTTTTTTAAATTTGAAACAGACAAAAAGTAAACTTTTCTGTCAAGTGTGATCTAGAGTTAAGAACATCAATCATTTGAAGGATTTGGAAACAAAAATTCTTAAAAAACTGAGAAGAGCCAATGCTGTCTGTCTGGTTCATCTAGTTAGCTTGGGCATCTCACAGCATTTCCATGCCAATTTTGTAATTTAGGAACTAGGGGTGGCAGGTAGACCATCCGCGAGGATGGACGGTCATCTCCATGTTTTATGGTTTCCACTTATCTTCTTTATATTCAGTAAAGTTGAATTATTTCAGTAACATCTCTGATTTTATCTGGTTATGAAATTAAGTTCAGGCAAACATCTCTTTTGTTACGATTTGTGGGATTTAATATATTCACATTTTGATTTTGTAGTTGCTAATTATTATCACCTTGTTTTTGTTTTAGAACTGCCATTTTTTTTCTTCTTCTTCTTCTAGGTACCATATCCAAACATGCCCTTCCATACCTCTATTCTATGAGGCACAAATTATCTTCAAACTGGCCATTCTCATTCAATCTGAAAGACTCTTCATGAGGGCTTTCACAATCTCTTCGTCCTTTGACTACTAAAATTTCTCATTACTTGACCAAAAACCCCTCTGTCTCTTCCTGATTGTCAGTAGTGACCTTTTACTGTAGCCAGATCTTATTAAAACCTCTTCATTAGTAGTGTGGCCTGTCCACTGGACTTTCATAATGCACTTTAGGAACCACAACTCCAATGACTCTCTTTTTCATAGTTGGTGAAATTGTCGAACACTCTGATCCGTATGTAATAATAATAATAATAATACATTTTATTTATTTGTAGGCGCCTTTCTAAACACTCAAGGACACCGAACAATAGATAAAACACAGATTATAAACAAACGTAAAATACAAAAGTTAAAATCAAACAGAGCAATTGTAATCAAAGAGAAAAAGCAGTCTTAAGCAAATGAGTTTTAACTTTAGATTTGAAAAGTGAAAATGATTCAATATTTCTAAGCTCAGGTGGTAGTGAGTCCAAAGCATAGTGGTAAGAAGGACAAAGGGGACAGTCAAGTGGATGGAGGAAGAGGATCTAAGAGTGCAGGAGGGAATAGCAACATGGAGGAGGTCAAACAGATATGGAGGGGCAAGGTTGTGAATAGCCTTAAATGTTAGTAGGAGAATTTTGAATTGAATTCGGAACTGAACTGGAAGCCAATGAAGCTGCTGCAAAACGGGAGTGATATGGTGAATAGAGGGGGTTCTAGTAATGATGCGGGCAGCTGAATAAGAATAAGAATAGGGAAGATGTGGAACTCTGGAATCCTGATCTTACCCTTCATACTAAGTCATTTTATTGCTTTATTCCCATGGTTACCATCATTTTATGTATTTATTATCATTTTATTGTTTATTGTCACTATGCCCATTTCAAGTATGGGGGGTCATGTAGTGTATTATGTCATCACTCCCTCTATATGCAAAATGGTTGCACACTACACTTAGTGTTGAGGTGTCTAGACTTAACGGAAAGTCCTCCCATACCTTTAGTTATTGAAAATCTTACTAGGGAGTTAAGACTTTGCATGTGCTCAACAGCTTTAATTTTTGGTTAATGTACTTTGGTATTCATTAATCTTTTTTGGTTGTGCCCTATGCCTATTTCTCTCGTCAGTTCTTTGCTTTGTTCCTTTTGTGGTGCCTTCAATTCCTAGGATGTGACAGTGAGTGCCATTATGAATAATACTGCACATCCTCTCTCTGAGACACCAACACTGAGGAATTTCATCCAACAAGCTATTGAGTAAAAGTGTGTCAAGAAATGTGACTGGGGATCCTTTAACCTGAACAGCAATAAGTCTACATGATGCCTCATGGGGACTGGGACTGCTCTTTTTATCTTTAGCAAAGTCAGAAGTTTTCTTACTCTTTAGTAATTCTTATGTGTATTTTTTGTTAGAATATTTATGTATTAATTTATTTATTGAGCGTCTGTGGTAGTGTTGGCCTGCTGTTGTGGGTTATTCAGTCCATAGTACAATCAAAGTGAAAGCTTAGTTTGTTTTGCTGGCAGTAAGTCAAACTTGTTCCCAGTGTGTGTGGGAATCCTCCAGCGCTGCCTTCTATCACCAGTTCTGTTCATAATTTTTATGGACAGAATTTCAAGGCACAGCTAAGGAGTGGAGGGTGTCCAGTGCAGTGCAGTGTTCTCAGGATCTCTTCTTTTTGCTTTTGATGTGGTGCTGCTGGCTTCATCATGCTGTGACATGCTGGGCCAAGTGTGTAGTGGTTGGAATGAGGATCAGCACCTCTAAGTCCAAGGTCATGGTTCTTATCAGGAACAGGCTGACCTAGGAACACCTCAGTTTCCTCTTGGAGCTTGGATTTGGAGGTGGCGATGAGGAAAAGAGGCATCTGGACATCTTTGCTTAGACTGCTGCCCCCTCGACCTGCACCCTGATAAGATGCAGAAAATGGATGGATTGATATATGAAGGAGTTTCTTTAAAAGCCATATTTGCCCCTTGGGACAAATAAACTGCTATCTATCTATCTATCTATCTATCTATCTATCTATCTATCTATCTATCTATCTATCTATCTATCT
>JANRMT010062799.1:4315602-4327399 GCA_026402145.1 Polypterus bichir lapradei
TCTATCTATCTATCTATCTATCTATCTATCTATCTATCTATCTATCTCTGGATAGCCATTATTGGCTGTAGAATTTCTAATACGTCTGATTGTTTAACTCTTTCGATTCTATGTTGCATCGCTTCTCCATGATCATAAATATAAATCTGACTGAATTGTGTTTTCTTCTAAATTAAACTTGTAGTAGCTTTAATTGTTGCAGGACCATAGATTCTCATAGTGTATGGTCCTGAATCGTGTAAATCTACGTTTTAGGCATTGAATGACGTGAACGCAAACAGATTATTGTAGATTTTAATATTTTGCCTGTAGTGTGTGTGGATTTCACTTTCACCAAATAACAAAACTTTTAATTCTCGCGGATATGCATCTTCATTTGGAAGAAACACTACTTTTCCCTGATGGCAACAGGGATGATCTACAAGTCTCCAATTTAAACTTTAAAGCCGAACAATATCTATATACAGTACTGTCATATCACCTATGTCAATATATATTATCTCTTTTTGCTGTTTCATTATTTCACTGAGAAATAATTTTCGTTTGTTAACATTAATGCGAGCTTTACTATCAGTTTTTTGAGACTTTTGAATTTTAGTATTTTCATAATCTCTAACCTCTACATGTGTATCGCGCCAACGTTTTTGAACCTCTTTACGACATTTGTCTTCTACTCTTTGTCTTTTATTTCCGACCCTGCTTGGACCTGCTAGGTTTTTCAATTCCACTTGGACCAGGCTAGGAAATAATCTCTCGCGGGACTTGAAATTATCTCAGAGAAAGTCTCATCCCAAGATTTTATTTTGTAATAGAGAGACATGGTAAGAAATGGGGAAACAAAACTAATTTTAATTGAGCAAAAAGTCATTTGGAAAAATGCTAGAGGTTTGTCCAAAGCACTGCTGAAATATTCTCCTTAAGTATCCTCTGAGAGACTTCCCATTATCATAGATCATACTTGACTGCAGAATGGAAAATGGCCATTTCAGGAAGAAGATTATGTTAGAATATCCAACATGGATGAGAGATGACGTACAGACATAGTTATAACCATCCTAAGATCAGGAATATCAAAACCAACAATGTAAGATAAGGAATAGAAACAGGAAAAAGAATAAGTGTAGATGCAGTCAGACATAAAGAAGGATGAAATGACCTGAAACAGATCCTAACAGACCCAGTCACTGATGCAGTTCTGAAGGCCTCCTTACATATTTAGTATGGCCAAATAAGCTCATACAAATCTTAGGTGCCTACCTTTTAGTTACGTTGGCCTAATAACAGCAGGTGAAATGAAAGGACAAAGCAAGAGACATGACAGTACTGCTCCCATTTAGAACAGGATTCTAGAAGTGGCCAGTGCCTATTAAAATAATTTAAGTGTGGATGTCATGATTGGGTGTTGTATCATATTATCTAGTGTTTGAAATTGTTTTTTTTTTTGGGTTTCTTTAAGTTCAAAGATTATGTTTTTGTCAATTTTTATTCAGAATTCTTTATATTTTATGTGCTGTATTTTGTTTCTTCAATGTCTTGGACACCATTTCAGCTCCTTATTGCCACCATTTGGAGTTCCAATCACTAGGTCTGCTTCCCTGTGTTTCTAGGGTGTGGACTTAGACATTGTGACCAGTTCATAATTGACACCATGGGGTAGAAGGACGGTTAGGTGTTTGTTTCCTTATCTGATCAGCAGATACCTAAATTCTTATCAAAAAGCCTTGCTCTAATATTCTTGCTTGTTTCTTTCGGTTAAGACCTCTTGCCTGTTCTTGTGACTTTGATTTCTATTCATGTCTTGGCTTTGTGTTCTAATCATGACTTCCCAGCTTGTCTTTTTTTTAATTTTCTTATGCTCATGTCCTGGTGCCACTCTAAAACGTTTACCTGTCAGTTTGCTATCAGGACAGTAGGAGGATGTCACACTTTTACCATAAAAAGCAAGTAACTAATGTTGAAAAAACACTACTGAAAACAAACTTTCTCAGTGAAAGTCAGAAATGTTTGCAGTTTGAGAATCAGTAAACAAATATTGAAGTCGTTAAAAAATAAACTGACATTTTCTTCCGTGAAAAACTGGTCTGTAATGAGGAGCCATTGGGAGGAGGATCAAACATTAGACTGACATTGGATACTGACAATCACTCCGTACGCTGCAGATGTGAGACCAGTCACAGAATGTTTTTCCTTTTCAAACAAAAAATGTCTCAGAAAACCATTCAATCACACAATGGCATGTGGTCTAAAATGAGTGAAAGTTGCATTACAAATAAAAGGGGCAGGAAAAAAAGCTGAGGCTGTTAGATAAAGTTATGGGGTCTACACCATAAGAATCTGGACTATCAACATGATGTCAGAGTGTCTTTAAATAATGGAGCCAAATGAGCTGAAACTATCCAGAGCGACCATTACTTGTTACCAGCAGTCAAGTGGTGTGGTAAGCAGCAGAAACAAAGACGAGACATGACAGTCAATTCAGATGTCATGATTTGGTGTTGCTGTTGTTTTTTTTGGCTCATTCGGAATGGAAGTGGTTCTGTCTTGTGCTTGAATTGGAGGTCCTTGAGGTCAAGGATTCCATTCCTGTTGTTATTTGCTCAATTTCGTAATGGTTTAGATATCGTGTGTGTTTTTTTGTTTTTGTAGTGTTTTGGATGCCATTTCAGGCCCTTTGATCACAGTCATGCCATTTTGAGTACTTGTTGTTAGGTCCATGTCCTGCATTTCTAGACGCATGGCCTCAGATCTTGTGACCTGTTTGTCATCTTTGTCATCAGCGCAACATGATAAAAGTTTATCCGAGGGATCTCTGTCTTATCTGATCTGCAGATGCAAAAAAAAACTTCAAGAACCTTTGCTACAATTCTGTTCACGAGTTTCATTCTGTTTTGACCTCTTTGCTTTTGTACCTTCTGACTACAAATTTTGTCTCACACTTTGGTTGCTTTCCTTTATCACCTGGCTTTGACCCCTTTTTTGCTGTCCAAATTTTGCTGAAATCTTAACCTGCCAGCTCACTGAAGGATTGACAAAATGTGTTTTTCACACTCTTGGTCTGTTTGCTTTGTACCAAATTAGAAGTGATTACTTACTTTCTTTCCGTTGCCAGTTCAGTCAGTTGCATTTCACACAGCACACTTTCAATCAAACCACAGCTTAATAATAAACACCCTGTGGGCATTTCCTGGACTTCTTTCATAGGCAGAAACTATTTGTTCCTCCGCAAAAATCATAATGAAGGGTCAAAAACATCTGCAGTTGTGCACCTCCGTATTTTCTGTTATCAGGGGTTTTGTTTGCTATCCACACCTCTCTGAGTAGAATGCCTGTTACTGGGGATGCTCCAGTCAGGGTTTTTTAATGCCAATACTGATCCCCGATTCTGATTTTTTTTTTCTTTATCCCTTTAGTAAACTTTTTACACTATTCTCCTGCATAACCAGTTAAATAGAAGTCTTATGTGCTATATTAAGGGCAGCACGGTGGCACAGTGGTAGCGCTGCTGCCTCGCAGTTAGGAGACCCAGGTTCGCTTCCCGGATCCTCCCTGTGTGGAGTTTGCATGTTCTCCCCGTGTCTGCGTGGGTTTCCTCCCACAGTCCAAAGACATGCAGGTTAGGTGGATTGGCGATTCTAAATTGTCCCTAGTGTGTGCTTGGTGTGTGGGTGTGTGTGTCCTGCGGTGGCTTGGCGCCCTGCCCGGGATTGGTTCCTGCCTTGTGCCCTGTGTTGGCTGGGATTGGCTCCAGCAGACCCCTGTGACCCTGTGTTCGGATTCAGCGGGTTGGAAAATGGATGGATGGATGTGCTATATTAAAAGTGTATTTTTATATTTAAAATATAGACCACAAGTGTTAACTGTTCATTTTTTATTAACAAAATGTATTGTTTATTGTTTAGTGACTATAAACTACTAAAATAAATTAAATTTCCCTTAAATTAACACTTTAGCTAATAAAATATGTACAAAGATAATTTGTAATTCTTGAGGCGTGATTATAAAATATGAATAGCCATTTTAATTATGTAGGACTTGTTTCTTACTAAAACTTAATGCTGTATGACACACAGCAAATAATAATAAACACAGTACAAATCTTTAAAAAAAAACCTATTGTTTACTAGGCAACACTTTCAAATTTGTCTGTATCTTTTTCCAGTTAAAATGTAAGCTGCTGCATTTTAAACAAGCTCGCTGTCCAAACTGAAGCAGTGTCCATTTTAATTTAAAGGACAAAATAAAAAGGGTCTAAATTACTTAAAGTAGCTTTTCTTGCCTTTGTCTAATTGTACAGGATGACTTCTCTGATTACTTTTTTATCAGTTTATTTTTCCACTTTGTTTAATGTAAACGCTAATGTTCCAATTGCCTCTCGTTCACTGATAAAACAAACCTTCACTCGCTGCTCTTTGTTTACGCTGCAGGAAGTTTGCTGCAAAAGAAAAAAAAAGAAGGATGCGCTGGCTCAACTTCTGTAATACTGCAATTAAATTACCATAAAGCTTAGAAAACCAGGGGCAAAAATATCAGCCTTTTTACCAATCACCAATTGAGCCATTATTTGTGAAAATCGGCTGATTTTGATCAACAGCCAATCGAACAGAGCATCCCTACCCATAACTGATAACCAGAAGAGTACATGAAAGTGATATGTTACTTCACACACATGCTAGAGAAAAGACACGTTTCGTCTGGGCAACTGTATAGAAGAAGGTGAGCTCTCTTGAGGGCATATTTTTTCATTTCAGTTTCGTGTATCAGTTGCTTGTACATGTTGGCCCATCTTACCCACGGGTATACGGTTTCAGGACCACCCCCCACAGAAGTGCTAAAATAACGCATATGCTCGGGAATCATACTAAGGCATAAAGATCACTGTGTGCACAAAGTGAACACAAGGACTGATACTGCAAGTCTGAGGATTGGTTAAGCTTGAGTATGCCATGAATCAGCTGTGCATGTTGTTTGTTGTGCGTATGAAGCGGATAACACTTCATGAGAGAATTTCAAATGTTCTTTTTCAGGAATATTCTGGATCTTTTTTATATTTAGGGGTCTGCTGGAGCCAATCTCAGCCAACACAGGGCGCAAGGCAGGAAACAAACCTCGGGCAGGGCGCCAGCCCACCGCAGCTTACCACAAGATAAATTTGCAATAAAAATTATCCGTTCCAGGTTCATTTTGTTGTCTCAAACATACGATGTGAACATGAAAGGCATGTTTTCTTATATCGATACTTTTGCCTCTTCATGAGCAACTTTTGTTTGCCAATTTTAAAATGTATAAAATTAATAGAAATCTTTTAGGTTTAGAACTCAGTGTTATATTTTAGACAGGGTTCCTCCCCATGCTGGTTTTTAAATCCATGCATCGTGTCCATTTTTGTTCATCATTGAGCCATTTATTTCTGTAATGTTGTTTTTGTTAACAGCCTCTGGAGTTTTTTTTTTTGTTTTTTCTGTCCACCCTGGCCATCGGACCTTACTTATTCTATGTTAATTAATGTTGACTTATTTTTATTTTTTTATTGTGTCTTCTATTTTTCTATTCTTCATTTTGTAAAGCACTTTGAGCTACATTTTTTTGTATGAAAATGTGCTATATAAATAAACGTTGTTGTTGTTGTTGTTGTAAAAAAAAAAAAAACTGTCTGCTGTATTTTTTTCTCCTGTGTAATGTTCCTTGTGTTTGGTAGGTAGTCCAAAAGACTAAGCAAATTAGCAAAATAATTCATTGGTTAATAGGGATTCTTCTCCCCCACACTTTCCCACAGTATGTTCTTATGTTAAGTAATATATTAGATGCTTGCATTACTCCTATTCCCTTTTCTTATGTGTTGCTCTACACCCTTTCTATTGAAACCTGTTACATTATTTTCTTTTTTAATCCTACTCATGAGACAAAAGCCTAAATGATTACCCCAATATACTTATTACAAATTGAAAATAACCTCAGATTTGCTTTCCTTACCTGTCTAAACTGCGTAGGTGAGGCACAGCGTTTCCCAAGCACAACAAAGCAGACAGCAGAAAGGCTTTGAACAGAAGTTTTGATCGAAGTCCTGTTATTGTCTTCATATCCTGCAAAATAAAAATCTAAATCTGAAAACAGTTATGGCAGTTCCTATACCAAAGGTGCTGCATTGCATTGCAGAGGTATATTCAATTGAGCCTTTCATTTCTAGGCTAGCAGAATGCTGTCATAAAGTTAAAGCAGTCAACATGAAAGAGACACACCAGTCAGAGTCGTTACTTATTTGTTTATCATTTCTTTAATGGATTTTCAGACTCTGGAACTATATGCCCATTTTATATATTTTAATCCCCTGTACCTATACTGACTTACAAGATGTGGTAAGAAGGAAATCAAAATGACCAGGAGGACCATATGTCAAAGAATGGGCTAAAGGTCAAAGAGATCTTTCATCAAAGCCAAAGTGCGATTGGAAAAATCAGAGTCAACAGTAATAGTGGGGATTTGAAAAACCAGCAGGACTAAATAATGATCTGTTAATGTAGCTGAACAAAATCAAATTCTTTCATCAAACAACACTCAGTTCTCCAGAATGACAAAGCAAAAGCAGGATTTTAGAAATTTTTGCAATTTTTTAAAAACCTGAAATATCACATTGACTCTTTGCTTTGACCCTGGATCATCCCATTCTACTGATCATCATTAAGATTTTTCTACAGTTCAGTTCACTGGAATGATTAGCAGAGGCTCACACCTGTTTACAGAAAGTCACTCAGGTGGGCAAAACCCAAGCCATGAGGTCAAAGGAATTGCCAGCAGAGCTCAGAGAAAGGATTGTGTCGAGGCTCAAATCTGGGAAAGGCTACAAAAACATTCCAGAAGCATTTAAAGGATAAGTTTTGTATCTTTCAAGTTGAGTTCATATCTTAATTTTTTTCTCATTTCATAAATCGCTTAGTCCTGCTCAGGGTCACAGGGGTTACTAGATGGTATGGTGATGGTTGGGAATATTCACTGACACAGTGCGTAGATGTATAAACATTCTATATATGAAATTGCCACATGAAACTGTATGTTATGAACTTGGAGTCCCAAGTCCTACAAAAACTTGTCCCAAAATGCCCACTGGGTGCAAGGTATACTGCCAGACCCCAGCTAGAATAAAGGCAAACACATAATCTTTCTAAAATAAAAACGGTTATTTTCTCGGATTGCTCTGTTGCACAAAAGAAGCTCCGTGGAGCATGGGAGGCAAAAAGGAGTTGCCTTAAACAATAAGGCAATCCAGCACAAACACAGACAGTAATCCAAAATCCAGATGCAAAGTCAAAAGTAGAGCATGGACACAAAAATCCACTAAACTGCACAAGCACAGCAAAACACAAAAACTCAGCAAATCCACAAAGAACTGCCAGGAACAGTTCCTGGCAGCAATTGGCCAGTGATCTCACCCCTTGGGAGACCATCCACAAAACAAATGGGACAAAACACAAACTAAGGAAAATACAGCAGACACTTAACAAAAGTAACATTAACATAAATAAAAGGCTCAACAATGAACAAAAAGGACACGATACATAGATTTGAAACCCAGGTAAGGTGGGAACCCTGACTAAAATATAGCACTGTGATCTAAAGTTAAGGATTGTCTATAAGCTTTCAGACATATCTTGCCAGCCCTGACATTTTATAATGGAAGCCACAGCTCACAGCGCAACACCAGCAAACAAAAGCCTAAAAACTTACTGATGAAGCAGCAAAGTTTCACTATAAGAAAATGTGCTTTCTGGGTTTCCAACACGTTTGGGACAACCAGAGGGACCCGGAAATAATCCATTTATCATATGTTTTTTCTTGAGGTAAAGAAACGTTTTATATTTTCTTGTGTAATGACGACAGAAGTTGTCCTCACGTATGGAGGTAAATCCACAGGACCCTAAAGTTCTGTCAGAAACAGTTTAGTGTGATTTTATCTTTGACAGGAATCCACACCCAATGGGGTAAAAGGTTATTGCAGCAGAAGACAGACACCAATTCTTTAAAAATGGCTGAATCTCATAATATTGGTGTTTTTTTGTTTGGAGATGACAAGTACGATATAAACAATTTTACAACATGTGAGTAATCGCAAACCTCACATCAATACTCGATAACTTTCTTGGCTTGAAAAATTGATGTATTCTAAGTTTTTAGGCTTTTAATTTCTGTTCCCCTTGTCTTTCATTACAAGATTTTTTTTTTAAATGTATAGAAATTGCTTAATTTTAGGGCACCATTTTACATGGCAAATGCATAAAATACTGAACAAGGTTCCCAAGAGTACAAAGGTCTCCATAATTCTTAATTAGAATAACTTTGGAACAACCACCACTCTTCCTAGGGCTGCAATCATGGGAGAAGGGTGTTGGTAACAAAGGTGACCAGTAACTTGATGGTCACTCTGGCTGAGCTACAGACAACATCTGTGGAGATAGGAGAAACTTACTGAAGAGTAACCAGCATTGGAACACTCCGCCAATCTGGGCTTTATGACAGTGGTCATACAACACAGAAAAGGCCACTTGGAGTTTGCAAAAATGAACCTAAAGAACTCTCTGATTGTGACAAATGAGATTCTCTGGTCTGATGAAACCTAAATCATGTCTGATAGCATTCATCACCTGTGCAATACCAACTCCAAAAGTTCCATCATGTTGTGGGTTTATTTTACAGCACCATGGACTGGGAAACTACAGAGGACTAAGGGAAAACTGAACGAAGCAAAGTACAGAGATATCCTTAATGAAAACCATCTGGACATCAGACTGGGCTGAAGGGTCACCTTCCAACAGGACAATGACACAAAGCACAATGGGTCTTAGTAACAGCTATGGGAGGGTCCATGAGTGACCCAGCCAGCGCCTCGGACTTGAACCCAATTGAACATCCTTGCAGTAAGCTGAAGGTAGCTCCGTCTAATCTGATAGAACTTGAGAGGGTCTGCAGAGAACAATGGCAGAAAATCCCCAAATCCAGGTGTGTGTGAAGCTTGTCACATCAGACCCAAGAAGACTCCCAGGTTGGAACTGCTGCCAAAGGGGCTTCAAATAAGTAAAACGTCTGAATACTTATGTCAAGGGGATATTTCACTTTTGTATTATTAATACACAAGTAACGGTGAACTGCACAATAACGTGCAGTGAATACACTTGACGTGAGCATTCCTAGTTTTCATACTCTTTCTCTGTACGTTTAGCACTCGTTTGCTCAGAGGTTGATGCACTTGCTGCTTTCTGAGCAGCTCTTCTTTTCTCCACCCTAGTGGCCCACTTCTTCTCTTCTTTTATCCACATCTTTTGCGTTAAAACTGATTAAGTCAGTGTTTGTGCTTCAATCTGCCTCAAGAATGATTTAAGATATGAAGAGGTAGGGGAAGTGACAGCGAAGATGGTAGAGATGAGAACGGCGCCCATACGCATGCTCCACACAGCCGCTCTGAGGGCCGTTGCTGAGAGTTGATTCTACAATAAAATAAAAATAAAAAGAGGAAAAACCTTGGAGGTCAATCATCACCCCGAAAGCAGATAGTAGATGTCACGTAGTATATGTGTACCAAATTTCAGGTCAATAGTTCAATCGGTTTGCGAGCTACAGGTGATTTACAATGTTGGACAGACAATAAGATAAGGGTTTTAAAAAAAGTAACATATAGTAAAATTCCACATAAACCATCAGGTGCGTACAGCACACATTGCAGGGCAGGGAGGATCAGGTTACTGGGAGTTCACTGACATTACGACCTGGTGGAAGAAGAAGCGGGTCCCTGAAGGATGTGGAGAGAGTGATGAGGCTTCCCAGAAGGCAGAAGTGAAAATGGGGGATGAGCTTGATGACTGTCATCTGAGATGACGGATTCAGCTCTGTTCAGACGTCTGTTTGAGTGGATAATATGAAGCTATCAAATGTCAGTTCCGGCGATTTTAGAAGCAATATGGGCAGATCTATGAAGGAGGTTGTGGTCCTGGCAAGTAAAGTTACCAAACCTCATCGTGATGTATCTGGTCAGGATACTTCCAATAGTGCAGTGGTAAAAGTTCACTGGTGTTTTGGTTCCTACCCCCTAAGCTCTACAGCCTCCTCAGACTTTTAGAGTATTCAGGTGGTGTTGACAGGCCATGAAAGGCAGTTGGTGACCTGGATACCCAGGAACTTGAAGCTGCTGACAGTCTGGACAGGAAAGCTGTTGATGCAAAGTGGAATATTACTGCCTTTGTTCTTTCTGAAGTCAACAAGGACCTCCTTTGTGCTGTCGACATTCAGGGAGAGGTTGTTGTCATGGCACCATACAGTCAAGTCTTTCACCTCCCTCCTGTAGGCAGCATGTCGCTATCACTGGCCTATCACAGTAATGTCATCTACAAACCTAATAATGATGCTGTTGCTGTCATCGATGAATAGAGTGTGGAGCAGTGGGCTAAGGCAGCGGCCTTGTTGAACGCCGATGTTGGTGAACAATTTGGAGTTCTTTTTGACAATCCTCACTAATTGGGCTCTGTTTGTCAGGAAGTCATACATTTGGCCACAGTTGGAACTACTCAGAACCAGGTCTTTGAGCTTTAGCACCAGGCTGAATGACACAATGATGGTGAAGGCAGAGCTGTTTTTTAAACTTGTATTAAATAGAGGTGATTCACATCAAATCTCAGGAGCCACACTGCCCTCCGTGAAGTGCTAGGACTCTGAGGACTTTACCTAAATGGTTACAACTAGAAACACAGCACATAGTTTTAGTGATCAGGTGAAAATTTTAGGCTCTTTTAGGCACCTTCAGTAAGCAATCTGTTTCAATACAGCATGTAACTCTTTCCTTTGTTGGTCTTGTTTCAAATAAATGAGATAAGAAAATCAAATAGTAGCTGGCTAAAAGAAGCAGCCGTCACAGTGCGGCTCAAGGCTTGTCTACTCGCACAATGGATGATTTTGATCATTCCACTTAACCCTTAAATGAAACTCACAAATCAAAACCACTTCTGCAGCACTTGCCGATTCCTCACTGTTGTTTGCTTTAGTATTCTTTTCCTTAAGAACTGTTCTAAATAAATGTGGCCATTGTTGTACTGACAAGCGAGGCCAGTGGTGCACTGGATAAGCACTTTATTAAAGATGTGAGAATGACTTGTTTAAAACAAATGGACTGTATGAAGGTTATCTCCTCTAACGGGTAGTCTTCAGAGCATCTGCAGCAGACAAGAGAGCTTTATTGTGTCTGCCAGCTTACGTTGTCTAAGTGCTATGGCAATGCAGTTTGAGCTCACCAGTGACTAAAATGGAAAATCAAACACTCCTTGTTAATATCATCTACATTCACTTCATGAATCTGTACAAGAGCTTTTAACCTCCATAAGACAGACCGATTTTCTACGCAAGAGATGTTTCCTTTATTTTAAGTAGCATAGTATGTTATTGCCAGAATGCTTGCATGGGATGAAGGACCACTTGAGTATTCCTCATTGTATATAGCCTTTGTAGAACATTTTGCAGGATCACATAGCACTTTATAAATAAACAAGAGTACCATAACCAGCCTTCTAAATATCTTGGATTGTAAACATCAAAGAATAAAGGAAAAAATAAGCAGCTGATTCGAACAATCTTTAAACACAGACAGATTTCTGTAGTTACTTACAACATGGATCGGTAAAGAGATAGAACAAGGCACTGTATAATAGATAGATAGATAGACAGACATGAAAGGCACTATATAATAGATAGATAGACAGACATGAAAGGCACTATATGATAGATAGATAGATAGATAGATAGATAGATAGATAGATAGATAGAT
>JANRMT010062799.1:4327409-4337749 GCA_026402145.1 Polypterus bichir lapradei
GATAGATAGATAGATAGATAGATAGATAGATAGATAGATAGATAGATAGATAGATAGATAAAGGTTGGGAGCTTGCGCTGAAGGTGTTATACAACAGATAGATAGATATAAAAGGCACTATATAATAGATATTGTGCTGTATGACCAAACCTGGATGATATGCCTGGTGACTTCAGTTACCATAGTGCAAGTAACTGTGTGACAAAAGAGTAAAATAATTGCAGTAAAATGCAAAGGCAAGATGTTAGTAAGCACTCACAAGGTGTCAACTGTAAATATTTGTGTCAGGTAAAATATTGAAGCCTTGTTATGTGGTAGCCTACAATAATACAAGGGGCGCGTCAATCTTGTGGATCAGACATTGACATTCTACCCTCTCGTGCGCAAGTAAAAGTGCAAAAAAAAAGAATGGTGTCTACTGTCCCGATTGTAATATCAGGCCATGTGTTGGTCATAAAACATGTCACACGAAGGGCGTGTACTAAATCTGCATCAGCAAAGCAGTGGACACTTGATAGACCTTTCCTAATGTATTTATGTTGATGTTTGAGTATTTACATATTTCTTTTACACATAACATTTCTGGCTTGTTTTTCTCAGGGTAATCATAACGCTAAGGAGTCTATAGTATTAATAACATTGAAACTGGCATCATAGGCATTGAGATAGTGTATTGTTGTTGATAGGAGTAGCACTGGCAGACAATTGGATGCAGAATAAAATTATCAAAGATATGAGGAGTTTTCAGATGAATTAGTTTTATTAAAACATACTCAATGGGAACAATGAACAAAAAATCAGGAAAAAGAGTGTCCAAGGAAATGAACAAAACAAAACTCAAGAGCCTCCCCGGGCAGGTGTAGTGCAGCTTTTGTCTTTACTAACTGGTAGTACGCACAAAGAAACTTGTGCCACTCAGTAACCCTCAGAGGAAGATATCTGTAACCAGCTGGCCTAGTCCATGATAAACCATGGACCCTTCATACCTCACTTAAATTTAAATATGGAGGCGTCATCTAATTGAAATTAATTAAAGAGATTGTAAACTGCTTTCCACAATTCTTGCAAAGTTGCTGTTGGCACACTCACTCAAGAGTTTCATTCTCGACATGCCCATTCCAAGGCATGTGTCACTTATACTAATAAAATACAGTGCATTTTTCACTATAACAAATGGCGTATAAAACCAACACTATAACCTAATTAAGGAAACAAAATAGAAAATAAGGAAGGCTAATAGAGAAAGTACTAATCCCATTGGAGGCCATGGAGTTTTATCAGAACATTAGAACAATCTAGATGAGAATAGGCCATTCATCCCAAAAAAGCTTGCCAGTCCTATCCACTTAATTCTTATAAAAACACATCAAGTCAAGTTTTAAAAGTCCCTAAACTTTCCCTTTCTGTCTACCACACTACTTGGTAGCTTATTCCAAGTGTCTATCATTCTTTGTGAAAAGAAAAACATCCTAATGTTTGTGCAGAATTTACCCTTAACAAGTTTCCAACTGTGTTCTTGATGAACTCATTTTAAAGTCACAGTCCCTTCATAATTTTAAACACTTCAATCATGTCACCTCTTAATCTTCTTTTGTTTAAACTGTATAGGCTCATCTCTTTTAATCTTTCTTCATAATTCATCCCCTGTAGCCCTGGAATCAGCCTAATCGCTCTTCTCTGGACCTCTTCTAGTGATGCTATGTCCTTTTTGTAGCCTGGAGACCAAAACTACACACAGTACTCAAGATGAGGCCCCACTAGTGTGTTATAAAGGTTGAGCATAACCTCCTGTGACTTGTACTCCACACATCAGGGCGCTATATAATCTGACATTCTGTTTGCCTTCTTAATGGCTTCTGAACACTGTCTTAGAGTCCACTATGACTCCTAAATTCTTCTCATAAGGCATACTCTCAATTTTCGGACCGCCCATTGTGTATTCAAACCTAACATTTTTACTTCCTATGTGTAATACTTTACATTTACTGACTTTAAACTTCATCTGCCACAAATCTGCCCAAGCCTATATGCTATCCAAGTCCTTCTGTAATGATATAGCGGATTCCAAATTATCTGCCAATCCCCCTATCTTGGTATCATCTGCAAACTTAACCAGCTTATTACATATATTCTTATCTAAATCATTTATATATGTTAAAAATACCAGCGGCCCTAGCACTGTCCCCTGTGGAACACCACTCTTAACATCAGCCGTTCTGATGAGGTTCCTCGCACCATCACCCTCTGCTTCCTGTGTCTGAGCCAGTTCTGCACCCATCTAAAAACATCACCCTGAACTCCCAGTTCTTTTAGTTTGATGCCCAACCTCTCATGTGGCACCTTATCAAATGTTTTCTGAGGGTCCAGATAAATAATATCATATGCTCCACTGTCCTAAACTCATACCCACCATGACCCTAGTTTACAGGTGTTCTGACTACTGGGGTCTCAAACTTAGGTCCCCAGGGCCATCGTTCCATCTTTCTAGCCGTTAATGGAATTTGTTTTTCCTTTAAAGGACTTATTCCTGCTCTCATTTTGCTAGATGAATGAGGGCAGATCACCAGAATGTTTAATTGACTCGAACGAGATTAGTACTCCCTTTATCATTCTTTACTTCCTATTTAAAATTTCCTTCATAAAAGTTGTAGTATTGGTGCGTCTGTTCCCTCTGTTATATGATATTTGCTACAGGATTCTCAACTGCAGTGCTAGTGTCTTTGATAGGTCTCCTGTTGGAATGAAAATTGCAGTTCAGTTTAATTACTACATGCATTCTAACAGAGGGCTCATCACAAACGGTACCGCTGAACATGCCCAACAGAGTGGAATTGCGAGATGGACAGAAGTCACCTTATGTAATATAGATATTAATTCTGCTCTTGTGCAAACTTTACTGGTCTTCAAATTCCAAAATGTCCAGCCATTCAAGTGAACTGGAGTTCAACCGGGCGTGATGCCTGTCCTGCTATGTTCACGCGCTGAAACACTCGTGCTTACCAAGACACAATTTACAGTTGAAAATGACAGCATTTTTAATATTTAATAATCCATAATAATCCAGTTTTTATTGTATTTTGACATACCGGCTTTAGTTTTATCAGCATTCCATGCTGTAATGGGTGTAGATCACAGAAATTTGAAAGTAGAATAAATAATTATGAATAATCATCTTCCCATTTGTTTTCTGAATTTTTGTTTCTATTTACACGATTGCAAAGATTTGGCTGAATTTTATGCAAAGTTGCTGACATGAACATGGAGAGAACATGCAGGCTTCTCTGTGCTCAGAATCAAAACTGTGAGGCAGCTGAATAAACCCCACTGCTGGGTGGTGTCACTGTAAAGCTGTAAGAGCAGCTTCAGGTCCCTGTTTGTGACAGTAAATGACAGGAATATGAGTTAACTCTTTGGTGTAAAGAAACAATCTGTTAGGCTGTGTTGCAGTTTAACAGCTAATTTATCTGTTTATCTAGCCTATGATATTTTTCGATCACAGACCAATCAAACCAGGATTGACTAGATGTGTCATTTATCATTAACTTACTCCGAGACAATACGGCAAAGTGTAAAGCAATCAAGTAGGGGAATAGGTACGACTTTTTTATTGCCTCATTTTAAATCATAAATGTCATTAAGTCATATAATGTGCTTAAACAAAGCAATCACATATCATTGTGCCATTTACCCCAAATACAACCTGAATGAATAGCAGTTCTTCATGCTGAAAGGCTAAACACCCAGTGTGCTTACTGCTCAGGTGGAAGGACGTCTTGTATTACACAGTGAGCTGGTGAGTCTGTCTGGCCGGGCTGCACTCCCTGAGATGGATCCCAGACAGTTGATTTGCCTTGATATTTATGTCTTTTACACGTTTCCTTGCAGCGTTTCTGGGACGATGGGGTGTCAAAGAGTAGGGGTCATGGTGGCCTCTTGCCCCTCAATCAATCCTGTCCAGGTCCTACTGTTTCCTCTCAATTTTTCCATTAGTCCTTCTTTTACTTTTATGCCCTCTGACCTCAAACACCTCTCTTTACCCGTTCCAGCCAGTCATGTGGCATTCCAAGGAGCTCAACAAGTCTTCTAAAGCAGTAATTACTAGATGAAGTGCATTTAACCATAAAGTTTCCTTTATTTTTCAAGTACCTGCTTTTATCCTCACTGTGTTGTGTGTCTAATCGCTACATGACCATAACTATTATCGCAGTCCATCCCCCTGGCAATAGGGGGTTACATTTTCAACACTGATGGTGATTTTTATCTCATTTTTGCACCTGTGCTCTTCTGTTCTGCACCATCTGTGCACCATCTGTGCATATTATAACACTAATATTTTATGTTTCATTTTTAACAGTAAATATTATAAAGCAATATTCCACTATTGTCAGACTATCTTTTTCCAATTCAGGGTCTCAAGAAGTTAGAGGCTGACCCCTCACTGGATACCATGGAGCACATCCACTTGTCCAGACCAGAGATTTACCAAGTCCACCGAACATTTGCCTTTGGACCGTGACAGAAAACCCAGATGAATAGAAGAACATGCAAAGTAAGAATTTAATTGTACTAAGTGCAGCTTGCAAATCATGGAATAGTAGAATATAATTTTATTTTCCTTTTTTTATTTAATTAAAATGTAATGTAGAAAACAAATAATCTGTTATATATGGCCGCTCTGTCCAGTTCAGAGAAATAAACAGACTATTCAGCGAAATCAACACCAGTGCTTGATTGAATTAACAGAGAAGGTCTCACCCTTAACCCCAGAGTTAGTGGTCTGCCTTTGAACCATCCATCCATCCATTTTCCAACCCATTGAATCCGAACACAGGGTCACGGGGGTCTGCTGGAGCCAATCCCAGCCAACACAGGGCGCAAGGCAGGAACCAATCCCGGGCAGGACACCAACCCACCGCAGGCCTTTGAACCCCTTCCTTAATTTCCCTCAAAATCAGTTATTTGTGTGGCATCCTTTTTGGGAGTTTGCTTGCTTGACAGATGAAACATCCTACCTACATGTAACAGGCTATTTGGATGTGGATTTAATTGAATGTATCTTCTGGGATACTTAGACGTGAATCAAAGGGTGGCACACAGTGGTCTCACAGCTCCGTCTCCCTCACTCCATGTGTGGAGTTTGCACCTTCTCTCCGTGTTCACGTGGGCCCCCTTTGTATACCCTAATCTGACCAACACTTGCAGCTCATGCTGAGTGCCCCTTGTGAATGCGCTTAATGTACATGAGTGCATTGTGATGGGCTAGCAGCTAATCCATGGGTCCTGCAAGAGTTGGGCTTCAGCTTCCCGTCACCTTCTATTGATCTCTTTGTTCAGTCATATCGGAAGAAGACGCTGTATTGGTTTGAGAAATTAATGAATGAAAAGTAGGATTAAGCTCCACAATCAATTTCTTTTGAAAGACTAACTTCCATTTTTTAAATTTTTTATTCAGTTGTAGGCAGCAGTGAGGATTATTCACATTCAGTTTGTCACTGTGCTGTGTGTTTAACAAGCTTTGTACTTATATAAATAGCCTGTTTATGAAATATCATCTTTTCACATTCCATATATACTGTATTTGTAGTTCTGATTATTATTATTATTATTCTTATCACTGTGTTATAGTGTCTATATTTCCTTTATGTTATCCATTACTTTATAAATATGTGAGAAAGTACTTCTTGCTGGGTGAAAGGCTAAGAAAGTTTATTATTTTGCAGAATCTTCTAGAAACTCCTAGTTAGACACTGATTAGTTTAATGCACTACAATTCTATTGTCTTAATGTTCGGAGGTGTTGGGCGCCAGCATGTTGGCCATGTGTTTTTTCTTATATAGTGCAGTTAGCATTTATAATTAAATACTTTTCATTGTACTACTTTTTTATTCTTTTGATACAAATGTGATTACAAAACAATTGTCTAAAAGTTACAATAAGTGTTAGCACACTCTGACATTTTGAGACCATACCACCCCATGGACCCCAGACACGCCACAGCACCACAGCTGCTAATGTGCTTAACCCTGAGGTTTTGGAATGGCTGTCCACCATCACCGTCCACCTCCGAACTTCTGTATTCTCTGATAACATCTGGAGGAGACAATCGACGGCATCCTGTCGGCTTTTATCTGCTTGTGGATTTGTGTGCTGAAGGATCCTTTAATGCAAGTCCAAAATTCCTATTTGTGTCATGATTGTTTTGTGTTCTTGTTGTGGGTATTTTGTCGCTTTTGTGTCTTTGAGGCGGTTTTGTAAGCGGAACGGCTTTTTCACAGAATGGTTCACAGTATTGAACCTAGTCCATCTGAAGAGCTAGCACTCCCTGCTGGACTCAGCTGTCTTTCTGACATCGGAAAGACATAAACTGGACATCATAAAAGCTAATTCTGTCATCTAAAAGCCCCTGCTTTATTCTCAGGAACAAAGAAAACCCCCTCTAACGGGCATTGCTATTGAGTCCAGTAAACCCGGGTCTTTAAAAGCGAGGCTGTGTTTCCAACAAAACAAGCCCTCACTTCATTCTATAGTAATGTGTTCAGCAAAATGAAGAAACACACAAATAGCAAAATATTACAAGCCACAAGCAGGAGAATTTCACTCACAAGTGTCTGCCAGCCAGCCAGCCAGCCTTCGCAAGAGCTCCCAGCAGCGCTGAAAGGGTCAATGTCGGCTTACCTTCTTTGGGTGAATCGAGTCCCAGCGTTGAAACTCACCGAGTCAGCGTGCGTCGAGAAAGTGAACAAACTGAAACTGTCATCGATCCATTAAATGTCTTATATAGCCTGCCTTCGCAACCAACTTCAAAGGTGCGAGTGATGAGAAAGTGACGCAGGGTAGGAGGAAGGAAAGAGGTAGGGACCGTTCTGGTTAAAAGTTGTTTTTTTTTATTATTTTTAAAACGGATAGCTAAAAATAACTTTTTTTTTCTTTTACTGGTGTTTGTTTAAAAACTCTGAAAAATTTGAAGCATAAAGATGGTGTATAACACAGCCTTGCAGGTTGAATAACTGAAATTTAATGATTCCTTGGCACATTCCAAATAAAATAATAAGCATTGGAGGGAACATCCTGAATTTCTAATGTAATCTTTTCGTCTTAAAAGTGAAAGAGAAGCAGCCTAATGAATGGACTCCAGTCTTTTTTACGTTTGTTTCTTAGTTTAGTCACGTCACTCGAAGATGTATTGAAATGCCGTCTTTAAACTGTACTGGTCAGATGTCACTTAGCAGCATGTGTGAAGTACACATAAAGCTCAGGGAGCCTTTGTCCCTCTGTTCCTACGCATGTACATGGCAGAATACGGGAACAAGGGATGCTCGTTAAATTTGATAAGGCCATTAGCGGACCTGTCACTAGGCCGATGCACACATAAATGGGTGGATGTTTTCCGCGTTGAGCGCTTGTCATCTCTTGTAGCTTATTAAACATGCTGGAGCATATTGAAAAATAAAGTAGCTAAACACATCTGGCTTGCATTCTATGTTTGTATAGATTTACTCATTGGCTTCGACTTGTTTAATTTGTTTTTTTCAGGTTTTGTTATTGTTGAAGCGGAAGTGATTTTGGGGTGTTGTATCAAGGAGCGAAGAGTCCACACTACATCACAATGAGCACATAGTGAAGAACCCACCTAACCTTAATTTGACTCTGTGTCTCCCGCTTTTATCTCCATCTGACAGGTTCAGCCCCAGACTGATGAGTTGTCTGTATCCTCCTTATGATTTTTTGGCATGAGGTCTGTAGAATTCAATTTATTGGTTTGGATTTATTTTTTATTTAGTACTGCTAGTGAAAAGAAACCAGAAGCATAGAATGAACCAGTAGATGAATCTGAAACCCTAATATAACCTCCTTGGTGTTAACTCACTGTGGAACTTGAGCTCTGAAATATGTACAATTAAGGTTACACCTCAGTCAGACTCGGGGTGATGTGTAATGAGCCACTCCATCTACATTCTTACCCCTGAATAACGCTTAGAATAGTATTCTGCTGGTAGTCTAGTGGATTAAATAACATCATGAACATTTCTATGCATTCTGCCACTCTAATGTAACGCATCAATATTCATTAATGGGGCGGAGCCTCCAACTAAAAACACAATGGCAAACGAAAGTCATAAAGGCACCATTGCTTGAATCGAATGAGAGTGATGACAATGAGAATTGGACATCAGACATCAACATGGAAAGTAAAACTGATGCATTGTATGACCAAACCGCCGTGATATGACAGGGGAATATGGTCATATGAAGCTTCAGTGTGGTGCAACAGTAACTGCGTGACAAAAGGCAAAATAATTTCAATTACGTGCAAGGACAAGCAAGACATTAGCCCCCTAAGTACTGTTCACAATGCAGCAACTGTGTCAGACTAAATTTGTAAGTCAATAAGCTTTGCACTGTGTTAGTCTACAATAATACAAGGAGTGAATTGATCGTGCAGATCAGGCACTGACATTCTAGCCTCTCTATAAGAAAGACACGGAAAGAGACACGTGTCTACTGTGCCAATTGTGAATTCTAGCTGTGTGTTGGTGACTGTTTCAAAATATGTGTACTAAATCTGCATCAGGACAGCAGTGGACACTACACAATCCTCTCCTAATGGGTTTATGTTGACATTTTGGTATTTGCACAGTTCTATTGAAAAAAAACAAAATTCAACATTTGGCTTGTTTTTCTAGGGATACACCATAATGCTAAGGAGGTTAAAACGAGGGTTAAACCAGAAAGACTGAATATCTGTCGCCAAAACTAAAACGCTACCCAAACTCTCTGTTATGAATGGTGGTGTTTATTCTTTTTTTTGTATTTCCTCTGGGTTTTTTTTTTTTACTTCTTTTCATCTAAACTGGGCTTTTTGGACTTAGGGAATTCAATTTTGCTGGCTTTTAATGGTTTGATGTTTATTTTTATGATTATTCCTGAGAATCCTACAATTATTAATCATATTTTTTCATTTATGGATTCTTATGGGTGCTGTTAGGTGACATTCATGTCAGCCATTGCCTAGGTATTTTTTCCAGGATTCTCCTGGAATATGCAATACATGAAGTTGTTATATTTTTATATTTCACAACACCGCAAAACAGGACTGCTGTGGACTGTAAGGGGTGGGGTAGGTGCCAATGTTGGGTAACTGCTTTGGGTGGAAAAAGAGACAAAGAGGTCAGTGATCATGCCTCCTGGTGTCCCAAAGTGGATGTGCTTACCTCTGACGAGCCTGGATGTGCATGCATGACAGTCACCAAATTTCATTGAAATCCATCAAGGCATTTTTGAGATTTTGGGGTATTTCGTTTTTCTATTCAAAGTGCGTTTTATTGCTAAATATTAATATATCAAAATGCCCTTGTTTAGTCGATACCTATTGATCTGGATGTAGCATCCTGAAATTTTCAGCTTTTTAATTAAACAAGAAGTAGTGATTTTGTTGATGAGCGAATGAATCAGTGAATATGTCTGTCAGTTAGTCGGTGTTTGTAAATCAGCATCTCCTGCTTGTAAAAACTCAAGTAAATGTGACATTTAAAAACACAGCTCTTCACAAAAACAGGCTTCTGTGCAAGCATATGGTGGCCAGACTAAAGAGAAAACAGAGCTGGGAGCACCTGGCACTGCCGGTAATGCACATCATGCTCGAGTTGTTATGTTTCCACTTCTCACTTCAGTGTGTTAATGTGGCTTACCATTCAGACTGTTCAAAGAAACACAAGGTTGCTGTTGATTTCTGACATGGTCTTAAAAAAATAAAAGCAATTAAAGATGAAGAGTTTTTCATGGAAATAAACAGCAAAATAATCTTATTAAGTGTGTATCACTTCATTCCAAATACAATTTAAGCAAAAAATGGAATCTCTACCTGACCAGGGTTATACAGTATATTTTATTTTGTACAATCGACTAAGGTGAAAGATCAGTGTTACATCACAACTTGGACAATGATCTGACTTGTAGCTCCGAGTTCATAGTACATTCAATTCGTAAACTCTGTCCAAGAGCACACGAATACAGCATAAGAAACCCAGACAAGATTGCCGGTGATCTCTCACATTAAATATAGTCATTCAAGTATTTTTTCACAGCTTAGTTTTTACTAGTAGAAGTTAGAAGTGCTGCTTCCCACTTCTGTTTTATATATATATATTGTGGTATATGGCCAGCCATTCATCCCTGTCAATACCCCCAGGCCACCAAATGGAGCCCTCCCTGTAGCATAGAGGTGCCCCAAATTCCAGTAGGGCATCATGGACATTGGAGTGTTTATTCACAGCCCTGCTAAATACCATGGGGGCCGCCAGAGGACGCTGCAGGGAGAACCAAGGACTATTTGCCATACA
>JANRMT010062799.1:4342749-4394120 GCA_026402145.1 Polypterus bichir lapradei
AACAAGTTTGAATGTTTATCAGGAAACTACAGCATTAACAAACAATACAGAACAAAATGTTATTGCAAAACAGAAGCTTATAGTTTTTTCCCAGGCTTCTGTTTATGTGTTGTTTTATTACAATTGTTCATATTTTTATATAATTTCTGTTGTATTTGTTGATTATTTGGTATTATATACTGTCACTTTAAATGTATATCCATTCCATGTGTTCTATGGATGGTACCCCAAGAAGATAGTACCTCTGGCTATTGAAGGCCCAGAGAGTGATAAAAAACTCAGGAGTGGTGTGTTGAGTTTGTGCGGTGTATGTAAGAGTCCCAAAGCACGTAAGTCCCGAACAGTTTCAAAAATGCACACTAGAGGGGGAAACACAGTCAAAAAACCCTGGCTAGTAACACAGATGGTCATAAAGAATCCATATAAACAAAAAGATTTATTAATATAAAAATGCTCCTTAACAAAAGAAAACTTCACAGAGCACAAAAGGCAAAAGAGGTTGCATTTAATAAAGGAAATCTGATAGCAAAGTTCCAAAACAGTACAGCAATGGCGAAGTTAAAAAACAAATAGAGTAGAAGGTTAGAAATCCAGTAATCGCAAAACACAGAAACACTCACTGACTCCCTAGCACATTCAAGTGAAGTGCCATGAACACTTGAAACCCAGGTGGTCCAGCCTCTTAAGGAACCACCCACAAGACACAAGGCGCATAACAAAGGCTTAGCGACTACATCAAAAGCAAAGAATAATGAAATTAATTAACCAAACTAACATTAATAAAATAATCAAACAATGAATTGAGCAGACATAAACCAGGAGTTGAGACTCTAGCAAGGGGAGGAACCCTGGATGAAATATACCAGTAATTAATGTTTTCACTTTTTTCTTTTTTTTTATGTGCATTTACAAGTTGTTGTGACTACTGGCTTTGTTTTCTTTGATTTTGCCGTCAGATGGTGATTCTGATCTTGTAGACATATCCTTTTTGCTCTTCTGTTGATTTTTTTCTCCTAAACTCTCCATTTATAAAGATTACGGTTTAAGCTTGTCTTTAAATGCTGCTGCTTTCATGGTTTTTTCTCCATTGTAAGGCATTTTTGTTACATTAGGTTTTGGGCCTCTTTAGCCTGAAGCCTGCAGGTGGTAGTTGGAGACTTGCTGGACTGGGTAAACCTCTTCTGTGAGATCCTGGCCTGCTCCCTGGTTATTTTGGAGACAGCAACCCACTGTTGTCATGTTTCTCAATCCATGTCCCAACACTCAGCTGATTTTGGACTTGTTCGCCTCAGATTGTGTTTTAGACAAATCCTATTTTGTCCCATTGAGCATTTTGTTTTATGTTTCTGTTTTTTTTTTTTTGTTTGTTTGTTTTTGGAGTTATCTCTCAATTTTTAGAGACACCGATTGTCTCTACAAGACAGAGAGGTTAGGAGCATGTACTGATACACCCACCACATGACAAACCACCTCAATAACCCAGATTAGGACCCAAGTGCAGCCATGCAAAGGGTGAAGCTTTAGCACCACACTAGTTCAGATGGAATGGAACAGTGGGAGGTTCTTTATGGTGTCTGGAGTGCCAATTCTGCCACAAACCCCCAGGTTTTTGCCTGCAGATTGAAGGGCCTACATGCAGATTAACATCATACCCAGGAATGAGCAATTGCAGGTTATGGGCCTTGCTTAAGTGCCCAATGGAGTGGAGTCACTTCTGGCATTTACGGGATTCGAACTGTCAATCTTCAGATTACCAGTCCAGAGTTTTCATGGTTTATCTCTCCCTTGTGATATACTGTGTTTCTTTGAATTTTGAACTATTAAGACCTGTTTTGGGTACAGCCAATAGGTAGTAGTTGGGGACTGGCTAATTTAGGGTGCACTTCTCCTGGGTGTGGCTATTTTTGGTGGCCTCAGCCCCTTTTCATCATTTGTACAACTACATTCCTTTCTGTCTATGAGTTGGATTAGTGGATTAAATCTGATATCAGATATTTAGGTTCCTGAATAACAACTTTGCTTTAAACTTTGACCAACGTGTCATCTACTGCAAAGAATTCCTTATTGTTGGCTGCTCAGTTTCCAATGGCAGAACAGCACTTTACAGTATGTAGTTTTGTCAAGTTTGGGATTTTTAGTATGGTTGGCTCTAACGTTTCAATCTGCTAACTGTTTTTAGTCCCAGGCAAATTGAACAGGTAAAGACGGAGGTGGGTTGTATCCCCCAATAGGCTCATTTTAGCTCAGTTTATGTTAATCTACTAAACATCACTTTATTCCTTACTTATATTGTCATCATTCTGAGTCTTATGAACTGATGAACCATGGTGTTTTGTGTATTATTTGAACTTTTATTTGTATGTGTGTTTAGATCTCTAAGCTTGTGTGATGAGAAGTAAATTTAAATAATGATGGTTTATTGGAATTCACTGTACAGGGCACTGGGTTATTTAGGCATGAAGATACAGTGGAAATGAATACATCTCCAATACAATTCAGATCTTGCCTGCCTCAACACTTTTAGAAATAAAATGAGCAAATACGAATACAGCCCAGCAGAGCATAATGGCCCAAGCATTTCAATGCATATTTTAAATCTGAAATATTGTGTTCGGTAATCGCCTTCTCTGTACCACAGATGAGATTTAGAGCCCTGAAGGTCTTTCTCTGGGGATGATTTTTCTGCTTCCCCTGCCTCAAGCACTTTGCCATGCATTTCCACCACATAATATTTTAAAATATATAATACAGTCAAAATGCAACTTTTGTGGGGGTAATGTTGCTTGAAAACAAAGTGAAAGTTAAAGATGCAAATGTTCATACAGCTGCGGTGGGCTGGCGCCCTGCCCGGGGTTTGTTTCCTGCCTTGTGCCCTGTGTTGGTTGGGATTGGCTCCAGCAGATCCCAGTGACCCTGTAGTTAGACTATAGCGGGTTGGATAATGGATGGATAGATGGATGTTCATACAGCGAACCTATGGGAAACAGGGTGTTAGGTTCCCACAACCACCCAAAAACTGCAATTTTTCACTAGAGAGTGCTCAAAATGCATTTTTCTTCATAGAATTCTTTATAACAAAAATTATTTGTAATAATACTAGGGGGCTCGCCCACCCCTGTGTTTGGTTTACTGGATATACAATACAATACAATTTGTTTTTTGTATAGCTCAAAATCACATAAGAAGTGCCGCAATGGGCTTTACCAGGCCCTGCCTCCAGACAGCCCCTCAGCCTTGACCATCTAAGAAGACCAGAAAAAACTCCCCAAATAAAACCCTTGTAGGGAAAAAATCGAAGAAACCTAGGGAAAGGCATTTCAAAGAGAGACCCCTTTCCAGGTAGGTTGGGCATGCAGTGGGTGTCAAAAAGAAGGGGGTCAACATAATACAATACAATACATAGAACAGAATAAATCCTCAATACAGTATAAAAATAAAAATTCTGGAAGTACGGAGTAGAATTTCACGAGATGATATCACATAATATGATTTGGATTTGTTTTAAGTCCTGGAGACCTCGTTCATCAAGCTGCCTCCCCTATTTTGCGATTCCACATCTGACATAGCGCTAATCTGATGAAAGGACCCCTCTTTCCCACGATTCCTGCGATCCTCCAATAGGGATGACTTTACTTTAGGCAGGCAATATACAATATAAAGAGATTGTTATTTTCTTGGGAATTGTTACATATGCATTATTTTCACTTTTACTTTAAAAACTTTTGTAAAAACAATACTTGTCCTTTATTTCCGGCCCCGTGCATGGTTACATGTCTTTCTTGCCAGACATATAATGTTGCTCATGTTGTGAAGGAGGGGGGCGACTGAACGCACGCTAAGGACATGCCTTTGGATCATTTGCTGTCTTTTTGCTGCTTGAGAGCTGCCTGTTCTGCTTGTCGCATGTCGTTGTTTTAAGAGCTGGGAGCACATGATGCTTGTCTGGCAAAAGCAATCCAACAACTGCTAGGTTAGATGTCTGTGAACTTGTTTTAAATGATGGCTCACTGCCTGGTCTCGCGTGACATTGTAAAAACAATACTTCTCCTTTATTTCCTGCCCTGGGCGTGGTTAAATTCTTTCTTGCAGGACGTATAACGCCACATGCATTATTGGAGGTGGGGGGGGGCTACTGTCGTTCTGCCCTTCGATCTTTTTAAAGCCTGTCCAGCTGCTGTCCTTTTTGCTACTTTGCATCTCTGCTGCTCGTATTGTGATTGCTTCTTGATCATAAATATACACCTGGCCGAATTGTGTTTTCTTTGAAATTAAACTTGTCGTTGCTTTAACTGTTGCAGGTCCACAGATTGTCATAGCATATGTTCCATTATTGTGTAAATCTACGTTTTGTGCATTGAATGATGCGAATGCGAAAAGACTTTGTTTTTTGCTCATTTCCTTTTATTTCTGACCTCGCTTTGTCTTGTTATTTTTTCAATTACACCTGGTCCTGATGATTAATTTGCTTTTTTTGCACTAATGTGATCTTTTATTCTTCGACGTTTCATTTATCACGTATTGTCCTTGATATGCTTTACAGTGTACAGGTATATGCACTGAGACACCTGTATCTGTGTGTGCTGCTCCCCTTTACACTACTGATTTTTTTTTTTTGCCCATTCTCTTTCATCTCGCAGTTCTTTTATTTGTCTTTTGTGATCTTAACGTTAAGATCATGTATCGTCTCCTAGTCATTCATTTCACAGGATTTTTTTTTATAATAGAGAGATGTACTTGTTGTATCGCAATAACCATGAAATAACCCATAAATGCAGTACACAAAATATAACTGGCAACATGCAAAACATTTTTCTCAGTAGTCATAACATAGAATTTAGTGACATTTTTGTACTAATATGTCAATAAAAAACTAACTAAAGTCACTGCTCGTGGAAGACCCCGTGCTTGGCGAGGTCCCAACATCACCTCCGACACCTCTCCTTCACAGGTGGCAGATGGCCTTAGAGTGCGTAACAGACACACTGGCTTGAAGTAATCCGTCTGTGACATCGGCTTTGTGCACTGATTGAGATCCTTAAGGGTCTTGGTGTATAGGAGCATAGCAGAGGCGAGTCGATGTTTATTTATGGGGCTGCGATTGGTGATGGGATATTTCTAGCCAAGTTGTCATCTTGTTGACATGGCACCAATGACCGAGAGCAGCTGCCGATAATTCAGTGCAGTGTTTAGCTAACACCTTTATTTTCTCACTAAGCCACATCACATACACGCTTTGGCTTAAAGCACGAAGGTCCTGCGCTACGCTTTGGGCGTATACAGTAACTGCAGCACAAAACTTGATTTTGTTAACCAAAACAATGAAAATATGCAACAATCATTATTCTTCAATGGTATAGTGGCTAAGGCTGGTGAAGCACTTAGTCGTCGGATACTTGTACTCCCCAAATTTGCGCACATCACACCTCACGTTTTTTTCTCTGCTGCACATAGTCATGAAGTCCATGAATGCGTGCAGTTGCCAGTTCAAATGTAAAATTGAGGTTAATAATAAAATTGTAGGAATGCTTAAAGAAGTAAAAGTTAAAGGCACAAATGTTGAGGATTGACGTACATTTTTTTTTTTAATGAAAACTATGTAAGGACAAACTCTTTTTGGCCATTTACTGATGTGTCCTCAGGATTTTGACCACTGGTAGCAGTATCACACGAATTCTTTGCAGCAGTTTCATTTGAACCCGGGTCCACTGTCCCCTACACACCTCTGCCAAGAGCTCTTTCATACTGGAGTCCAAGGGGGCATTCAGAACAGGCCTACTGGACAGATTTTTGAAAGGTCTGGATTTAGGGTCTTGTTTGTAAAATGAATGAAAAATATTAGTTAAGGACAAAAGCTGTTTATTCTAAACAAGTTGTTGAGCATATTGAGTTGTGGACAGGTGATGCAGGATGAAGGGAAGTGTGCCTGAAATACCTGGATAAATGAACAAATCTGAGTTCAGGCCTCTTTTATGATTGAAATGTCTCCTTTGAATTTTTTTAACCTTGGGTCCTCGTGTCTTGTCAAAAACACTCTGTTATGTCCCCAAATAAATTTATGTTCTAAATAAAGGGGAAAACCCCATCAAAAACCCTGGCTAGACACAAAAAGAGCCTTGTAGAATCTTTATAAAGTAAAAAGATTTATTCTTCACAAAAAGGGGTTCTTCTTTAATAATAAAGCTCTGTCGAGTGCAAAGACAATAAGATTTGCCCAGAAAAGCAAGGCGATCCTAAACAACCAAATGTCTGAATACAAAATCTTAACAAATGTTGAAATACAAAACAAAAAGTCAAAAACCCAGTAACCACAAAGCACATTTGAACTCACAAAAGGCACAAGAACTCACCACTCCAAAATGCATTTGAAATGAACCGGCAGGAACTGTGGGGGATTTGTAAGGTGGAGGGTGGTTCCTAGCAGTGATTGGCAGGTGGCCCCGCCTCTTCGGTGACCATCCACAAAACACATGGAACATAACATGGGCTTGAATAGATGCATAAAACGTAAAGAATACTGCAATTCATCAACTAAAGAAATAGTAACACATACAAATAAATCAAAAATGCACAGCAAAGGCACAAAACAAGCATTTGAAACCCAGGCAGAGGAGGAGCCCTGGCTGAGATATGACACCTACACCTTAATAACTGGTAGTGTAATATGTTGCTAATAGGCAGAGGACAACAAAAAGTTGCAAACTGGGAGCATCCACAGTCAGAAATTAAAATGCAAAATGTTGACCCAAATTAAACTTTCCCTGACACATCTTGTAATGAAAACCTGGACACATCTTCTGTGATGTTCCTGGGATCATTGGGAGTTCCAGGTCCTTCAATATCAGAGTCTTTCAACCAGGTAACCAAGCCAGGGTTTATCAGGCCCCGATCTGTGCCCAGGTTGTGATCTCCCCCATGGCTCTCCTAATCCAGAGCGGCCTCCATTGCTGTGTTTATGGCCCTTCTCTTGTCTCGTTCGTTCACACTGGGCACTTTGATATCGATATGTGTTCCATCAGCACAGCCTGTTAAATTGGGTAATTTGATCAACCATAGCAGACACATCTATCCAAAATGACTTGCAATGTTTAAATTATAGTGAAGTAAACATCTGTTGAGTAAAGCTACAGGTGCCACACAGCAAAAAATACAAGAGGGAATAAGGCAACTAAGCTAATATTATAACTGACTCTTTTACTTTATTTTTTTTTGTTGTAAAAATCAAATTGGGGTTGCTCTTACCTCCAGGTTTCAAATTTTCTCATATCACCAGTTTTTTGATTTGAGATTTACTTTTATAGGTCTTAAATATTTTGTACCATTTTTTACCACCATCTTGGTTATTTTTGACCTCCGCCATTTTGTAATTCTGTCATTAGTGTAGCATCTGCATTATCAAGGGCATGACCTCTGAGATTGTGACCTTTGATTTTTGACACAATAGGTCATCCATAAAATTATTTCCCAATCCGAGCTGACAAATTCAAAACCCTTTCCCAAACGTCCTTTTCAAAACCTTTTTGACTAACAGTCTCTGGGTTTTTCACTTGTGCTTGAAATGATTTGTGTTTTGGTTTTGTATTTAGAGCTACTAGTAGACCTACCAGTTTTGGCTTTTTCTTTCTCTTTGACTTCACCTTATTGCCTGGTCTCCTCATTAAATTTCTTTTTGCTATTTCACTAGCACAACAGCTAGCTTTTAAATGTGCAGTAGACAATAGGAAATAAAATCAGTGAAATGAATTATAATCAAATACAGAACTAGTAACCAAATAAAAACTGTAGTAATAAACATATTGGTATAGTTATTTGTGGATGAGGGATGTATTTTTAAATGTTGAGGGACTCCACAGATGGAATAAAGTTGAACAAGTCTTTTATTGAAATGATTTGGAGTTCCAAAGATGGCAGATCATGTGAGGCCTCCAAAAAACATCTCCACAAAAGACAGGCCATCACACCAGTCTTAGCTTCTCTACACTGGCTTCCTGTTTGCTACAGGACAGAGTTTCAGATTTTACTGTTTATTTTTGAGTCCCTGAATGGTTTAGCTCCCTTTCATTTTTCTGACCTTTTACACTCTTACTTTCCTTCACGATCACTGAGGTCCTCTGAGCAAAATGTATTGGTTGTGCTGAATTCTAGTTTTAAGCTTAGAGGGGACCGTGCTATTGCAGTAACTGCCCCTAAGCTTTGGAACAGTCTGCCTTTTTATATTAGGTCAGCACCGACTTTGGTCACTTCCTGCCCGAAAGCCTCTCTTTTGGCCTCAGCTTTCTAAACTTGTGAGTATTTATTTTTGGTGTATTTATTTACTGTATATATATATATATACATATAGTGGCAGATTGCTGGGGTTCTTACCTGGCCGGGATGCCTGAAAGGACCAGAAAGGGACATGAATAGCTTCTGGGTCACGAGGGGGCAACAGCCCTGGACTAGGAGAGTACCACGGGAGAGGAGCAAAGAGGTTCTGGCTTGTTGGGACCCGTGGCCACCGCAAGGGGGCGCCTCAAGCCTTGTAGGACCCGGAGAATTGTTACTTCCGCCACACCAGGCAAGATGGCGGATGAACCTGCCAGGGACGCCCGGAGTGCTTCCGGTGCAAAGGACAGAACTTCCGCCACACCAGGAAGTGCTGCCGGAAGGTCGTCATCAGCCACCTGGAGCACATCTGGGCAGGAATAAAAGGGGCCACCTCCTTGCAGTTGAGGAGATTGAGTCGGGAGTGGGAGCAGGACAAAGCTCCCAGGAGGAGACAGGCGGCCAAGAACTGAGGAAGAGAAGAGTTATTGTGGTGATTGATTAGCTGTGTGTATTGTCTTATGAACTTTAATCCTGTGTTTTTTAGTGTCAAATAAACGTGTGCATCTTATAAAGATGTGGTTTCCGACTGGTGGTGTCCGGGCAAGTCTCACTATATATATATATACTGTATGTATTGGTGTATTTATGAAAGCACTTTGGTTGATGTCTGTTGTTTTTAAATTGGATCCATAAATAAAATTGACTTGACTTGACATGTCAACACAGAAAACATTCACTTCAGACAAGCTTGCTCCAGAAATAAAGTTGCAGACCCCAGCAGCATGGGTTCTCCTCTTTGGTGTTGCTATCTCTTTGTTCTAGTTTTGCTGACTTGCTGTGCTCTCGCTTGGTCCATGTTGGACAGGCACAAAGTGGCTAATAAAGTAACTTGATTCTGCCTGCTTTGGCTTGTTTTTAGCCATTTCAGCTCACCGTATTAAAAGGGGAATAAAGTAAAAAGGAATTTGAACTGTAGATGTGATGAACTTTATTCAACTAAAAAAGACCTATTTACAGTACATCTTCCTATCTTCATTTCCCTCACAACACATACCTCCCGTACAGCAAATGCCAAGAAGTAACTGACCATCTAATAAATATTGATCAGTCCTTTTCTGAAGAATTCTGTATTGCAGTTAAGATGTCTTCAAAGGACTGGACATTATTATTGGACTCAATCAATCCAGGGAACGGTGCTAAAAGGGGATGTGGACAACACTAATGTCCTGAACCAAATTTTTAATAGATTTTCCCTCTCACTACCACCTTCTTCCAATGACCGGCCTCCCCACACCACCATCTCTACTAGATCAACAACTTCTACCACGTCAAATGGAAGGGCCAGTGACAGTCCGCCTCTGACCGTCAGTGTGGACTGCTCATAACTGAAGACCAATTAGGAAGACAACTGAAGAAGCTACACACAGGAAAAGATGCAGGACCACAAGGAGTCAGTCCTCATGTTCTTAAGGCTTGTGCTGACCAACTTTGTGATGTCCTCTACCACCTGCTCAATCTGTCCTTAAGGCTTCAGAAAGTGCCACTTCTGTGGAACAAAATCCTGCAGTGTTCCTGTTCCAAAGGAGGCAGGCACCTCATCACCCAATGACTGCAGACCAGTGGCACTTACGTATTACATCTTGAAGACCATCGAGAGGCTGGTCCTGGACTTTACAATTCCTCTTGTAATAGACCACCTGGAGCAACTGCCGTTTGTCTATCATATAAAGACTGGAGTGGAGAATGCAATTCTCTTTCTCCTTCATAAGGCTTATTCTCACCTGCACAAAGCTGGCAGCACTGTGAGTAAGATGTTTTTTTACTTCAATGTGCCTTCAATACCATCTCGCCAAACATTTTAAGGGGTAAACTCAGAGATATGCTGGTGGATTAGCCTATGGAGTCCTGGTCAGGTTGACCACAGTTTGTGAGACTCAGCAACACTGGAGCACCACAAGGAACAGACCCGTCTCCTTTTCTCATCACTCTGTACTTCACAGACTATAAATATAACACCAGGTCATGTCACTTGCAGATGGGATAAAAAAAGTGTTCATTTATTAATTTATCTATTTTTTTTACTAGTTTATGTTTTACTCTGCTGGCCTAGCTCTCTTTCTCAGGGGTGGGGGTTGATTTGTTTCTAACCTTTTTTTGTAAAACTTGAGTTATTTGTGTGGAATGCTATTTGAATTTAATAAAATCAATAAAATAAAAAAAAAGTTTTCAGATATCTGGGAGTATTTTTAGGACAGAATGGGATAGCTGAAGAAAATTGGAATGTCTGGGTAGATAAGGTTCAAGCCAGACTGAGCCACTGGAAATATTTTAAACAAGACTATGGGATTTTGCCCCCTGCTCACTTCGCTCGCCAACCCCCTTGAGGGCTAGCCTTTTTGTGTTTCTGCCGCTCAAGTATGGGGATGTGGATATACAATTTAAACAGATTTTAATTTTCATGTGAAGTGTTATATTTGCATCCACGTTACGTATAACTGCACGTGATTGCATTTCGTTTCTTTCTCTCTGTTAAATAAAATGACTTTTTCGAATGTTTGGCTCTGTGTTTTTTTAATTGTCTTTGCAAAAGCTATTCTGACGGGAAACTGTTAATGTTTTAATACAAATGGCATATCAAGATCTCCTTTGATATCTAATGTTATCTGTGTAAGATGTACTACATAACCTTTCTTGGATACATCCTTCTTTCTACAGTAATTCGTGCCATGTAAGACCAGATGGTGTTAACGGTTGTAGATATTCTTCATGATATTGTAAGTTGTTGCTTTCATCTTCCGCACAATCACTACCAACTGTTTCAGCATAGTCTATTGATACGCATTTAACCAATTTGCTGTGTTACCAATCAACATTTTAGGCGTAAATTTATTTGACTTCCTCGTTTCTTTGTACTAGGATTGCCCGTGTACTCATTTTTTCTGTTGCTAACCCTTTGTGATGAAATTCTTCAATAAGATTTGGACATAATAAATCTTTAATTGGGAACTTAAAGTGAGGAAAACGTTAACATTTATAAGAGCTGAGAATGCAGGAAGTGTGTCTGACAAAAGTATTCACAAGACTGAGAGGTGAAAGTACTATGGTCTTGTTTGAAAATGGTTGTTAGGAGGGCGTGACGTTTAAAAATATCATGGCAATATTCTCGTCTCGCAGGACTTGAAAAAATCTTTTCCAAAAATTCACGTCTCGCCTCCTAAAAAGTCTTGTCGCGTCAAAAGATTTTTTTATATAGTAGAGACATCTCATGCTGGGACAGGGTGCTAATTATAAACAACTTAGTGGCATCCATGTTCTGGCAGATGCTACAGTGTGCAGACCCTACAATTTTAATTACCAAAGCAATTCAGAAAATGATCTCAGATTTCTTCTGAGATGAGCTACACTGGGTGAGCCACTTGCCGGTAGAGGAAGATGGTCAAGGACTCATGGATTTCATGAGCAGGAGGCCTTCAGATTGTAGACCCTACAGAGGCCTTTTTTACAGCCTAGAGTAGCTGTCATGCAGGGAACTGGCCCAAGCTTTTTTACCTAGAGTGAACAATCTAAATTTTGATAATTGTCTGCTTTTTGCACAATATGCTAAATTAGTTATATCCAGCTTACCAGCTTTGTACCACACAGCACTTAAGGCATGGCACATGTAAATAACAGGCAGAACAAAGTCAGAGTATTGGGGCACCTTGTGGCCAACCCCTTATAACTGAAATGATTGAACTGCAAAGAAACGCAAGTACAACGCAAAAAAGTGAGTTAGATAGGGTTTTTTGGTTAATGAAGGAACCTGTACTTTGGAACAGGGCTCTTGAGTATCCGCTATTATCATTTTGCTCCTATCCTTCTGAGTAAAAGGATAACAAAAATCCAACATCTGATAAAAGAGAACACAAGGTCCTGCCGCACTCCTGCCCACCTCGCTGCAGTGTTAGGGGTCCAATCAGAGCGATTAGTCAAACTCTTCCTCACTGAAGGTGGCATTGCACAGATTAGGTGTGGGTTCCATTTGCACTGAATATTTTACAAATGAAAGAACATTAGAGCTGAAGTCCTCCCCCTGAGACCAGATGTTTCTGACTGATCAGACAGACTAGAGTACATTTAAAGAATCTGCTAGAGAAACAATTTGTTTGACAAAAAGGATTTGTATGACCTGTGAGTAAAGGTGACTTTTAATGGGTCACTAAAAGACTTGCCAGACTAGTAGTGGAGGGCAGAATTACAAATTATTGAAACCACCAGACCAGTGTTGAGAGCCTTTTTCAAATTTCCATTACAAAAAAAACCTGGGAGACTTGCAGTAGAGAATCTTGTACTCGGCTTTAGCTGCCAGTGACTTCCTGAACACAATCCAAGCTGCAGCTTCAGGTCAGTGTCCATTTTGCACCAAACAAGAAACTCTATTCCATCTTTTCCTATATTACAAAAAATGGAGGCCTCTCTTTGTTTTCCTATTGTACACTTGCTTTTTAACAGGTTAGAAATGGACTTTACAAATATCTGTTTTATTTTTGTAATAAAATACAGCAAGAAAGTTAAGAATAAGTGAACAACTGGGAAATTCCTGTTAGGATGGGCAAAGCCAGTGATTTTAAAAACAAGACGAAACAAGGAGAAAAACCTCCTGGCCACTGTGGTACTGCTAATGTATAAAGTACTCGTAAAGAGCCCACTGCAATTTGAATATGCGTATTCTAGACATTAACGAGGTCAAAATAGTTTGCGCCATATGGAGAGCTAGACAAGTACTGTGCTGTATTGAGGTGGGACGAGTTAGAGGTAAATTGTTGTGATCCATTACTCTATTCATTTTAAGATTGGTATTTGTTAACCATCATATTGTTGTTTTCCTGAATATTTCACGGAATTTCTTGAGTTTATGTGCAGAATTGGAGATGTGTAATGGGAGAGTAGAGGTGGTGGTGAAGTTATTTGTAATCTATCTGTCTGTTATTAACTGGTCACTAACAGGTGAGAGAATGTGGATGTCAGACTGTTTGTAATACTTCAGTTTTTTGAAATTATGTGTGGTGCAGGAGGAGTGTACTGGGGGAGTAGTGCTCGAGTAAAGAAATTATTAGCTGTTTCTTTCTCGTGAAATTGTTATTTATTAACTGTACATATTGATGTGTTGGTGTTTTCTATTATTGATCATAATAAAGATTATTTCAAAAATAAAAATATTTATCTATTGTCACACACGTGTGCATGGAAGGCAGTCAATGGGCTTAAATAAGGGTAAAACATGGTTATCAAAGTGCACTAATGTCTTGTGGCATGTGAGTCCCTGTCTTGTACCCCAAAACACGAGGCTGAGTCTCAGTACTTTAGCAAAACCAGCTTTATTCAGATTGAAACAGGAACAGCATGGTTATTTATTGCAGTGGGATCTACCATTTTGCTCCACACAGACACAGCAGTCAGGCAGGGCAATGGCCAGGCTGGTGGACAAGTAATACCGTTCCCTGCGGTCGGCTCAGATTTGCTTTCATGGCGAGCTGCTGCAGAGCTGGGAGCCTGTGATTGCCCCGGCGACAAAAAAAATGTCTTCCACAGAAGCAGCGATTACGCTTCGGGACGCTCTTCGGCATGTCATCCTGTTGGGGAGAGACCCAAAAGAGTTTAGAAATCTCACATGTCTTTTCTCCTTCCTGTGCAGGTCACCAGAAGTGTAAGACCGCTTAAACTTCTCCAGACCGTGCCCTCCTACTGACCTCACTTCCACCCTTTGGACCCTCCACTTCCTTCCCACCACCTATAAAGCCAGCCACTTGCCTTCCCCAGTTATTCCCACCTTGGACTCAGTCATTTGAGATTACTCTGAACTAATCACGTCTTTTGAGATACCATTATTAATATACGGGGTGGAACACCAAATCAATCAGTCTATCTATCTATCTATCTATCTATCTATCTATCTATCTATCTATCTATCTATCTATCTGCTTGTATCCATGTACTCTGATGGATGGAGTTACTAAAACAACTCAAAAAGCTGTTTCACCTCTCCTGTAGGAACTAGGTTATAAAAAAAACAGAGCACGGCCCCTTCGGTTGTAAACAAAATATTTTTAAAAGTCACATTTTCTTTAACAAAAACTAAAAGGATGAACAATATACCATTCTACTCATCACCGGCCTACTGATATGCTTGTAAGCAGAATAAGTAGCCTGGCAGCGAGTACCACCACCAATGCTTGAAACAGTTAAAGCAGCTTGTGCTCACTGACATCACCGACTGTTATAAATGATGATCAACATTGTCCTGCTTGTAGTCCCCATATTGTGTCCTGAGTCTGAACACCCAGGCTCCACAAGCCTTTCTCCCCTCTTTCTTTGCTTGCTACTTGACTGTAACCTCCAAGCTACTTTGTTGTCTGGGTTATAAAATGTGTGGATGCCTGTGAGGAAGCGCTTACTGGATTGAGAAGTTCTGACCGTATCTGTCATTAGTGACCCCAAAATGGGAAGGACCAACAAGGAAGGTTTTCAAACCCCATTTTGTCAGGGTCTGTTGGTGGTCATTTTGTTGTTATACTTTATTTCATTTCTAGAGTTGGATATTATGCTGAACCTTTGTTTTCATTGTAAAGCATGCTGTGATTTGGGTTAACAGTAGAAGAGAGAGGGGCTTAGATACAAAGAGTTTTTAAAAATTTCTTAACTGGTTTTCTACCTCAAATCGATTAGACGTTCTTTACACACATCCCTACCTGTGGTGATCAATTTTGCCACCATTTCTGAACAGATGCCCCAGACTGATATTTACTCGATGATGCTGACCTCATTTGTAAGTTGTTTTGTATAAAAGTATCTGCAAATCTGCAATTAAATGTTTAGTGAGCCAATTGATGTAAAAACATGTTTGTTGCTTAACTCTTTGAGGGCTGAATATTTTTTCCAAAAAACATTGTTTGGCTTCACATAGAAATCAACATAAAATGTCTGTTGCTGCATGCTGTGGCTGCCAGTTTGCCAAGGATGTGCGGCAGGCAAGCTGCCAGGCTGTGTTCACGTGGCTGCACGGGGAAGCAGCAGCGGTCACGGTCACAGTGGATTGTAATCTAGTTTCTACCTCTTATCATTGTTAAGTGGCAGTCCTTCTAGGCGAACAATGCCATAGGCTGTGTCAGCTACATGAACCTGTTCAGCACCACGATTAGCTGGGGACCAATCTGCAAAACCTGATATTCGTTTTCGATTGCTTGTATCAAAATCAGAGTCCAACAAGTCTTAGTCCAATCTCTTGCCAGATGTCATTGCCATTTTTGCCATTGTCTGTGCCTTGCTACCCACAGGAGTGCAGGAAATCTCGGTCAAAACCAATGAAGCTAACTTTCCTTCTACCAAAAGAGAGTTTAACTAAAACGTCAGCTTCTCCTTTTGACAAAAGTCGACATCAGCCCTGAAAGAGTTAAATGATGCCATGCAGTATCATAGGATAAATAAATGTCACATATGTCATGAAATATCAAGTGTGGTCATGCGCTGATGTTTTAAAGTGATCAGCCTATTCATTTCATGTCTCAGCTTGGGTTCCTCTCCTGGCTGGGTTTCACTTGCATGTTTTTTGTCTCTTTGGTTCATTTTTTATTCTTTCATTAATGTTGATCAGGTGAGTCATTCCTTATTTCCGGTTTTGTGTATGTTGTGTTTTGTGTGCCCCTCTTAAGCATGCCCTTATGCCAGTCATAGTCTGGTACTGCCCTCTACCTTGTAAATCCAGGGCATCTCCTGCAGTTCCCAGTGGTTCACTATGAATACAATAAAGAATTTGTGAATTATTGGATCTCTGAATTTTTTTAAGTTCTGCTCCATATTTGGACCTTATTTTCCGAATCTCTGTTTGGGACTTGTTTGATTTGAGTTGCCTTCATGCTACAGGTAATTCCATTTTGCCTTTTTGCTCCACAGAGCTTCGTGATGATTAGAATACTTTTTTTTGAGGAATAAATCTTTCATTTTATAAAGATTTGGTGATTTCCCTTATTACTAGCTGGGGTTTGATGGTGATAGCCCCCTCTAGTGGGCATTACTGGCAGTGTTTGGGACCACATGCTTTGGAACTCTTTAGTGCTTGGGTCTCCAAATTCACAACAATTTTTGGGTGAGAGTGAGGTCCTGTTAAGATTTATGACAATTGCTTACAGTCTTGGATCGAGTTCACTATCCTCTGTCTTTCAGTCTGCATTTGTACCTGAAACCTCAAGCCTTTCAGCTTGTCATCTTTTTGTTCCACTCATTGTCTTTTGTGGATGACTTTTGGGTTCACCTGTTTCTTTAGACCATGAATGTTTTCCAGATTGACTCCTTGTTTTTAGTTTTGTATCAATTAGTGCAACATGAAACACTGACTAAGCCGTGTATTTCCAGCTTGGGATCCATTAATTACCTATGGAGTGCAGTTAGAGCAGGTTCACTGAGTGGCGAACCTTCAAAATCCCATTATTTCTGCAGCTCTTTCCACTTGCCAGCCATGATATCAAGTTTCACCGTGTGCACAGTGGTGTGATCAGTGAGTCGCTCTTCATTTAATTGAGTTACTTGACATTAGTGCAGTAGCCAACGGTGATCCGAGTCTGATTGGGCCCAATGCAGGTGGCTGTGAGAGGAAAGCGGGACTCAACAGCTCTGCGGCGTTAATGCAATTATTTAGTTTTAATTAGTTTGATTTTATTAAGGAGTTCTTATTGTTGAGCCCAGTTAAGTGTTTTTTTTTCTGCGGATTTTAATTTTACTTAAATGTTTTATTGGATTGATATTTGTCTATGTACTATTAAATTAGATTAGATAAACTTTATTAATCACAAGGGGAAATTTCAATGCAAACAGCTGCAGAAACATACAAAATAAAGATACTGACTTACAGGGCAAATAATACACCCTAAAATCAATCAATTGATTGATAAAAAAATAAATAGATGTATATTTTGCAGGAATTTCAAAATGAAGTTAAAGAGTGTCAGGAGGAAGCACTGAATTGGCAGAAAGGACCACCAGAGGTGCTTTTTTGCCCACCATGGTGGAATGAGCCTGTGGCTAAAAGTACTCCAAGACAGCACCTCCTGGAAGGGATGGAGGGGATTTCAAATGATGGCATCCACTTTTTCCACCATCCTCTTTCCTAAAGCAGCTTCCAGTGTGTCCAGGGTTAGCCTTGTGGTGGAGCAGGACCTCCTGATAAATTTATTCAGGCATTGTGTGCTTCTTTTAGCTCAAGATGCTTCCATAGAAGACCACAGCTTAGAACACCACTACTATGGACTGATAGACATTTCCAGCATCATGCTGCATACATCAAAAGACCTGAGCCTCCTTAGCAAATCCAGTCTGCTCTGGTCCTTCCTGTGTTGTCAGACCAGTCTAGTTTGTTGTTTATATGGATCCCCAGGTACTTGTAGCTCTGCACCACTTCCACATTGTTACCATGAATGGTGACCGAACTCAGTGGCTTCTTGGCATACCTGAAGTCCACCACCAGCTCTTATGTCTTGCTGATGTTGAGTTGAAGGTTGTTGTCTGTGTACCACAAGATGAAGTTCTCCTCAACTTTACTGTACTCTGCCTCATCTCCAACATTAATACAGCCTATGATGGATGAGTCATATGAATATTTCAGATAGATAGATAGATAGATAGATAGATAGATATGTTATTAATCCAAAGGGGAAATTCACAAAAATTCCTATAGATTTCATGTGCTGGTATTGTGCAGGAAGTCTGTTGTGTAGAGGGTAAACAGAATGGGGACAGGACAGTTCCCTGAGGTCACCCAGTATTACCTACCACCATTTCTGACACATTGTCCCTGAGCCTCACAAACTGCTGTCCGCTGCCGAGGAAGTCCATGAGCCAAGAGATTTTGGCTGCCTCAAGATTCAAAACCTTTTTCCACAGTCAATGAGGCAGAATGATGTTAAAAGCATTGGAAAAGACAAAACACATTTGGCTTTGGTAGACATTTTAGTATTTACATGTTTCTCTTACGCATAATATTTTTTCTTGTTGAAAAAACTCCATGTTTTTGGCTCATTAATACAAAGGAGGTTAATGCTACAGTTATGCAAATTTTGACAAATTTGTTGGTTCCCAAAACCTTATTGAAAAAACTCTCCATTCCTCCTGAAAACTGACTTAATGAAAAGCAGTTGTCCCTGTCGACCTGCATGCTTTTGATATGTCATTGAGTACAGCAAAGCAAATGTGAAAAGAGATCAAGCATTGCTATTGCTGAAAATATATTATAAAATGCCCTGGACACATTTTTTATACCCCATTAATGATTATATCTATGGGATATTTCAAATAAGCTGTTTTCTTGAATTTGTTATACACATGACTCCAATCATGCAATCAGTCATTCAACCTAATGAAATATAGAAAAGTCTTCACTCTGCTGTTTGGTGTCATTGTGTGTCCCACACTGAAATTGGACCAGAGAAAGCAAAGGAGTAGGAGTTGTCTGAGGAGATCAGAAACAAAATGATAGACAAGCATGTTAAAGGCAAAGGTTATAAGACCATCTCTAAGCAGCCTAATGTTCCTGTGACAACAGTTGCAAATATTATGAATCAGTTTATGGTCCATGGGACTGTAGCCAACCTCCCTTCCAAAGAGATACAAGCTGAACTCCAAGGTCAAGGTCCAGCAGTGTCTCATCGCACCTTCTGTCACCTTTTGAGTGATGGTGGACTCAGTGGAAGACAACCCTTGAGGATTCCACATATAACACCAGACAAATTTGCTAAAATGCATATTGGGAAGCCAAAGTGCTTCTGGGGAAATGCGTTTGGACAAGTGACATGAAACTGGAGCTTTTTGCCACATCACATCAGCTGTATGTCCACAGATGAATAAATAAAGCTTTCAAAGAAAAGAACACCATAGCTACTGTGAAACGTGGAGGAGGCTCACTTATGTTTTGGGTCTGCATTGCTGTGTCAGGGAATGGGGTACTTTGAATCTGTGAAGGCAACAATGTCATCTCAAGACTATCAGGACATTCTGGAGCGAAACATACTGTCCAGTGTCAGGACACTGTGTCTCATTCACAGGTAATGGATCCTCCTACAAGATAACAACCCCAAATACACAGCTAAATGCACTCAGAAATGGCTAAGAAAAAAACACTGGATTATTATGAAGTGGCCTTCTGGGAGCCCTGATTTGAATCATGTGGAACATCTGTGGAAAGAACTGAAACCTGCAGTCTGGAGAAGACCTCCTTTTCAAACCTGACACTGCTGGAGTAGTTTGTTCAGGCACAGCAGGCCAGACTACCAGTGGACTGGTGCAGAAGACTCAATGGAGAGCTCCAGGAATCACTTGTTTGCAGTGATTGTGCAACAAAATATTACATTAAGGGTCCCATCAGTTTTGTCCATTCCATTTTCGTTTGTTTTATTATTTGAAATATTCTGTTGAATCAAAACTCTAAAGCAAAGTCTGATTTTTGTTAAATACGGAAAACACAATGATGGGTGCTTTTGTCCATTTAAAGTTGGTTCAGAGACAATTGTGGGTTCTCCTTTTTTGGGGGGTGTGCCAAAAAATTTGTCCATGTCTGGATGAAAATGGAAAGCAGAGTTTACAAGTGGGACATTTCTCATGAATACTCTTCTAAAGTTCCAGCAGGACAACTTAGGTATCTCTTCTCAGGATTTTTATAGTTTTGTGGTGATTTCTTGATTGGAGCCTTTCTTTAGAAATTGAATTTTATTTAGTGTCTTTTTCAGACATTCATTTTACTAAATTTTTTTGATTGCACCACCACAATGCAAGTCCTGGTTGCTATGCCTGAGGCCTCTAGGATCACGATGTTAAGTTAAAAAGGCCGTCTCAAGGGCTATTTTATATCCAAGATTGGACAAAATGTTGTGAGTTGCTATTCTTTTAATTTTTGACTACTGGGTTTAGAGATAAGTTCTGATTTTTGACTTGGAGTGTTGGTTTGCAAGTTTGGCTCTCGTTTTCTCTTCTTGTCTTCTCCTTTTATTTGCTTTTTAACTCTGCTCTTCCTCTAGATCCTCACTTAAGATTTTTGGGACGGTTTGCCTGTTTTGCAGTCAGTACAGTTTTTGATCTCCACCGTGTCTGCCACTATTTTCTGTTTTCTCTAATGACCTTGACCATATTCTTCTTGATAACAGTTGCATGCCGATACCATGTGATTGTCGGCCATACATTGTGTGACATCATCACATTGCCATTGCTACAGCATATCCCAGCCAGGTTTCCGTCCCTTGTTGGAGTTCAAATTCATGATTTATGTCGTCCACATTAATTTATGATTCTTTTATATGCATTTTATTTATATTTATTTGCTATTGATGGTGTTTGTTGTGGGTGATCCTCCAAGAGGTGGGGCCATCAGTCAATTGCCGCCTGGAACTGCCCTCCACTCTATACAACCAGAGGGTCTCCCACAAGGTTATTATAGTTTTGCCTTTTTATATTAGTTTGTATTTCTATATTTTTTCTGACCTTACTTGAAAATTCTGTTTAGTTTTAGTTTTCCTTCATCGTGTATTTTTAGTTTTAATTTAGTTTTTATTTCACAAAAACATTTCTATTTTATTTTTATATCTGTTAGTTTCAGTTTTAGTTTTAGTAATTACTAGCTTTTCTCCACAGCTCCGCCTGCGTAGTAGTGAAACAGGACAAACTTTAAAAATCAGTAAAAAAAAAATTAAAAAATGTAATTTGTATTGAGAAGAACCTATATTGATAGCTTATGTATCCAAAGACCTCTTAATATACAATATTTTTGGTTTTGCTATCAGGGGCGAGAATGTAGCTGTGATGTCTTTGCCAAAAATGTAAAAAGTCAGCAAGGTATCTCTGGCCAAGCGGAAGGTAGGTATGCTCCAATGTCAAACGTTGCCACTGTATCTGATCGCGTTCAGCTCTGATGGGAGAGCATCCCCCGCATGAGGAAAAGACCACGTGGCCATAATATCTCTTGCAATTAGCAGCTACCCTCTAAAACACACGTAGCTGTGATCTCTCTCTCAAAAATATCAAACGTTATTCCTTAACAATCTCTAGATGATAATGTCTCCTGAACAAACAGGTATCGCTAGCTAAGCAGAGGCAAGGTACACTCCAACACGTGATGAGAGGTAGACCAATTCAAACAGAGGCTGGCGCGTGAGTGAAGATGGGAACAAACAGGTATCGCTATCTAAGCGGAGGCAAGGTATGCTCCAACACGTGGTAAGAGGTAGACCAATTCGAATGGAGGCTGGCGCGTGAGTGAAGATGGCCCCATCAGGCTCCCTACTCTTCCGGCCTACAGCCTCCATCTCGGATTCGCACAAATAAATCGCTGCCACAAGTGAACTATATTTAGCGCAATGAGAGAAGTCACATAATCAACCAGAATGTTCAAACAAATTATAGAAAAAAACCTGATCTAAATCCGTTAAGTAGTTCTCTCATGAAAGGCAGGCAGACATACATACAGTCAGACAGATAGACGTTGGATTTGATATACATAGAGATAGTATGGTTAAAGATTTACTATGGAGTTTAGTTTTGCATCACAATCAGGAAGAACTGTAGACTTAATGGATTTGGATATGTTAGTGGAAGCTTACTACACTACATGGTTTACTATCTGGTTTTGTTTTTGCCTGATAAAAACACACATAATCAAAATCAGATATTGAATATGAACAAGTTTATACATTTTTATTATATTTTAAAATATAATTCTATTCCATTTGTGCTGAACAAATGTCTGTGGATTGTTGGCACTTTTTTTCTTAACTTTTATTGCCCAGGATTGGCCAATTTGTAATGAAATTTAGGTGAATTGTACTTAAATGTTTATACCACACAACATATCTCGCTCCAAGACAATGTGCTTATAATGAATGCCTTCAAAATTGTATTAATAAATCTCCTATATAGGGTTTTTTATTTTCTACCAGCCATATTGACCTCAGATTCCATCTCAGGCACATACAATTTATAGACAGAATTTTGCCACCTGCAGGCCTGAAAAAATATAAAAAATCAGAAAATAGATTTTACTATGTTCTGACAGGTGTGATCATGAAAATCACAGGGGTTTAGGAAGAACAGGTCTCTAAGGCTTGAATCAGTGTGTAGACCCCACCTAGTTGTATTGAGGAAAAGAAAGAAAAACAAGCATTTAGAGTGAAGGTTAGGGGCAGTGAAACTTGAATAGCCCATGCATAAGCACAGTAAACCCTTAATGAGCAGAGTAAGAGCAGGTAACAGGTGTATGGACAGGCACAAAACAACAGAGACAGCATCTGAGATTAGGAACAATATATATATTATCTAAACATGTTTATCCAGAGCAAGATGGCAGGAAACCTGGAGCCTACCCCAGCAGGTTTGGATGCAAGGCAGGAAAAATCATTGGTATGTAATATGTATGATATGGCTGATATTAAGAACAAAAAGAATATATTTGAACTATCTGTTTTGAGAGAGAAAGAGAGAAAATTTGAAAAAAGATGGGCCAATATTTTAAAACACAATTATGCTGCTGTATTATATTCACAATATCAGGTATTTTGAGTTGTGAATATAAACTAAAACAAGATAAATTAATAAATATAAAATAAATACAACAACACATTAGCATGTTTAGTTTTTCACCAGTTGGCAGACTCTCTTCACCTACCTACCTGTAGTTCAGTAGAAACATTGCCAACTCAGGAATTTTAGAAGGTTTATATTTCTTCGTTGTTAAACGACTTTTTTAAAGCAAAAGTGATTGGTCACTAACAATATGCTGATCTTGTATGATGACCTAGTCAGTCTCTCGGTCAGTGCCATTTTATTTTCAGAAAGGTTTTCTCCTATGAAGTGCCAGGTGAATTATTGTGAACAAAATGCATGGACCTGAGAAATAAACTGAAACGTTACTCAGTCGTGATTTTTCTGTTTATACGGTAAAGTTTTTGTTGACCAGCACATTCTGATTTTAGGTGTTTGAATTAAATTTTGATATTCAACAAGCACAAATTAAGGAGCCACAGTAAATTGCTTTCTATTTCACACAATTTACATGCCTGTATTCAGCTTGCTCTCTCATCGCAAATGCTGTGTGAACAGCTGCCCTCCGTCACCAGCCGCTGTTCACTGGATGTGACTCATATTGGAATACTTTCTGTTTTAGAGTTAAAAGTTACAAGGGTTAAAGATTAATGGCATTAATTCAAAAATAAAAACTAAAAATATTTTAGTATATTATTATTTTATTTCAGTTAGTCTTTCTAGCTACTTTAATAGTTTCATTTAGTTTTAATTTTTCATTTTGGTTTTGTTAATTATTTTAATTCAGTTTACAAAAATGTTTTTTTAAAAATAGTTTCAATTTTGATTTTAGTTTTTGTTAACTATAATAACCTTTTGACAGGATCCCCCCCTACCCTATGTAGCATTTTTAGTACAGCTTTTGGGACTCCATTAAAAGTAGTGTGGTGCTGAGGTGTCACCTGTTGCATTGCTGCACTCGGGTCCTAATTTGGTGCATCAGTGCATGCGCCCAGCTTCTTTTGGTACTCCTAATTCATGACTACCACTATATAGGATGGCGGCTTATTATTTCTGCCCTCCAGGTTTCTTGATTCAAATCCAGTAATTAACAGTGCATTAATGTCGAGAAAGCAATGTATATTAGGTGTGAAAAATAGGGGGCGCTATCGCTCCCTTGAACCCCTGTCCATGACTCCAGACACCAGGTAAAAGTCCAATAGTTGACTTTATTAAATTGCCACAGTGCACAAAGCACCCTCTCCTCCACTATACTCATACAAATCAATAATAAATCACAAATAAACAATCCTCCAATTCCCAGACGCGTTGCCACCCTTCCACCCAGCTCAGCTCGCCGTCTGGGAGCTCCCACAATCCTTTTATATTCCCTGACCCGGAAGTGTTCCCAATCCCAGTCCATGTGATCCTGTATCACTTCCGGGGTCTTCACCCCGGAAGCCCGTCGCTCTTCCTTTGACGAACTTCCGGGTCATAGGGCACAAATAAGTCTTAGGTCCTCCCTGCAGCTCCCTCTTGTGGCCCTTGTGGTATCCAGCAGGGTCTTGTATAAAAACTACATAGTCCATGAGGGCTGCAGGCAGGGCTCCATCTGGTGGCCTGGGGGTATTGGCCAGGATGACACAATGATCACATAGGTTATAGTTAACATTTGCATGTGCTTTTTCTTTTTAATTTTTGAATTTTCATTTTGGTTTAGACATTTCGCTCCTGCTTCAGTCTTTTTGTATTTACCCAAGCCTACTTCTGTCCCTTATTACCTCTTTCAATCCAAGTCTTTCTTAATTCCTTTTTTGTGTGCCATTCTACAGCTTTGGCACAGAAAGGGACCTGAATGTGGCTCCTCCAGAGCTCCATATTCAGATCTTGAATTCAGTCAGGCAACTGGAAAACCAACAAAGCATGTTTATAGTTGAGGAAAAGGCAAACATCAATAAAATACCAGACAAAATACCATACATGCTAAAGAATTACAACAGAGGCTGAAAGTACTTGCAGAAACTTACATTGGCATCCCATGTTTTAATACAGTCTACAGAAAAAGCTAGTTTAGGTGTGCAGCGATTTCAACCAGCAACAGTGTTTCAGGTGAATGATGGACTTTTAGATAGAGGGTACAACACAAAGGTATAACTAATCACACTAATACAGCCACTCACGTGAAAACAAAGCCATGAGTGTCTCGTTGAGTGCAAATCAAAGCTGTTGCTTTTCATCAGAACTTTTTGTGGTTCTTTTATCATTAGGACTGTGATGGTGGTCCCCATGAGAGGTTTAATTAATACAGACCTGGTAACCTCACAGACTGCACAGGTGGGTAATGCCTGCATTTGTGAGGGCTGCCACTTAGCATCCTCTTCGGTTTAGGAATGCAGTCTGACAGGGTGTTTTAACATCGACACATTCTTTTCTTTCATTGTCTCTCCACCGCTGATAAAAATCATTTTCAACTAAGCAGCACATTTTCTGTCTCATAATATTTTTAGTTTAAAGTGCCTTCTAGCTGTGATAGAAGTTAATCATGAGCTGCAAGTAACAACAGAGATAACAGATCATCCATTCAGTAGGTGCCACGTTCATAATTAGGCAGCTTTATTTGAATCAAAACACAGAAAGGAAAACTTCAGGTTTAAGTTTATCGTCACCTGCACATACTGCAATGAAATTCATGCTGGCATGTCCCGTCACAGTAGTGATATTAATAAAATACCAACAAATGCCAAAAAGCATGCAGGTAATGGAAGTCTAACAGGTAAGGAAAGCAAAGGCTTTGAGGTCAGGTAGTTCTGCTTACTAATCATGGTTCTGATCTGTGACAATTATACCCAGAAAAACCTATAAACATATTTTATGTATGCGATTATTGGCGTAATGGTTTATAAGGGCCGTAGTGTCACGTATACAAAGTGCAGTGATATCCTAACAGGCCAGTAGAAATCAACATGTCTCCCGTCTATGTTGGCATGATTAGTCACCTTCAAACGTATGTCTTCTTTACTTGAAATATCTCACAACACATTTGTCACAACCAATGTTAATGAAAATCCCACATAACATCTATATAAATTATCACGTAGTACAGACCTACTGTGTTAGTGGGAGTTTAAAGGTAGCACTCCACTGCGTCCTTAGCATTATTCTCTACATTTAGCTCTTCCTATATGTACTGTCATGACATTTTATTACACTATACAGTAATGCTGGGCGATATGGCTCAAAATTCAAATCACAATATTTTTGCACCAAATGTTGATATAGAATAGGTATTGATATTTTTCCTATCCACTTTTACTCAAAAATAAGTCATGCAGTTATATCGTTCTTATATTTGATTATTTGGATCTAATTGCACAGCAATAACTTTATACGATTTACTTTATAATTACACAGGCATCAACAATATATACGCATTACTGCAAGAAACTCATATAAACAACACAAGAAAAACTATTTTCTGAATATACTGTGGTCTATGGCCAGCTTGCTATCACGGCCAATACCCCCAGGCTGCCAGATAGAGCTCTCCCTGCAGCATGGAGGTGCCCCGGATGCCAGCAGGGAATCATGGACTATGGAGTTTTCCCTTACAAACCTGCTGGATACCCCAGGGGCCAACAGAGGATGTTGCAGGGAGGCATAGAGAGCCATATGTGCCCTATAACCCGGAAGTCATAGGCAGAGCGACAGCAGAAGTGACGTACTTCCGGGATGAAGAAGAGGACTTTTTATCTGACCCGGAAGTGATAAGGATCACATGAACTGGGGATTGGAACACTTCCAGGTCAGGGACTATAAAAAGACTGTGACAGCTCCCAGACGGCGAGCTGAGCTGGGTGGTAGGAGGGCAACGCGTCTGGGAGTGGTGGATTGTTTATTGTATTTGTGATTAGTGATTATTGATTTGTTTAAGAGTATTGGGGAGGAGAGGGTGCTTTGTGCACTTTATTGTCCTAATAAATCAAGTATTTGGACTTTTACCTGGTGTCTGACGAGTGGTCTGAGGGTTCAAGAGGTCAAGAGAGCCCCAATCTGTCACAATACTTAGGTATTGTAGGAGTAGGTGCTTTAACTGTTTTAATTGATTTGACATAAAAAAAACTTAAAAAGAGCATACTGAAACATTTCTATTTTTAAGCTATGGTTTGTTAACAAACAAACCATGGCAAGGAAAAGCATTCAAGTGACTTCACAAATTTTTCCTAAGAAGTACAAGTGTATCAACTGCTTCTAGCTTTAAAGCTGACCTGTGGCAGTTCACTGTGTTGACCCCTGTGCTGAATGCCCTTTCTGTGGGTGAACTAGTGGCCTGTATGCAGAGGTATTTCTTTGCAAGGTGCTGAGAGTTGGAAAGATTGGTTCATGTTCTTTCTACCATGTAAGTCTAACTGTCAATCACGGCTGCTTGCAGGTAAGCTGAAAGGTCAGCTTCAGCTTTATCTCTGTGAGACCATGTGGATGAAGATGCTGGCCTCTTAAGGAAGCTACCAAGGCTGCTGATGGTGTTGCTTCAGCTGCTCCTAGAGATCCCAAAGCTAACCCAGGCTGGGTGCTGGTTTTATCACGTTGAAAGGCCTCTACTTCAGACACTCGACCAGAGTGACCATCATGTTCTTGGCCCTCTCTCTTACCATGGCCTTTCTCCCCCAGCTTCTCTGTTTGGCCGAGTGGCCAGCTCTAGGAAGTGTTAGGTTGCATTTTACAATTATGGAAGCCACTGAGCTCTTGAGACCCTTCCCCAGATCTGAGCCTCGGCACAATCCTGTCTCTAAGCTCTGCAGGCATCTCCTTTGACCTCATGGTTTGGTTTTTGCTCACCTGGTGGGCCTTCTATAGACAGCTGTGTGCCTCTTCTAATCAGTCTAATCAAGTGTGTTGACCAGAGGCGGACTCCAAACAAGGTGCAAAAACATCTCAGGGATGATGAATAGAATGGGATGAACCTGAGCAGAATTATAACCAGTCCTCTTCCTCCTCTTTGATCATTTGCCAACAAAATTTTAAAAACTGAACAGTTAACAATGGGGTCTTAAAGTAGTATTATACACTAGTTTCGGTGCCTTCAAAAAGTCAACAGTTTGCCTGAGGTGGTAATTAAATTCTGTAACTTCTTAAAGGTTATGCAAAGTCACATGTTTTGCAGCTTTGTTCCTAATTTAAACTTCATTGAGGGTTTTTGCGGCACCTCATTACAAATCTCATCACCTCCATCTCTCGCAGTGCTTACCATCGCTTTGCTTGTGTGAGTCATCTTGTAGCGGCTGTTCACTAATTAGCTCAATCAGAGACTGCAAAGCCATTGCACTGCAGCATGACAGCTTCTTCACATTCTCGCAGAATATTCCCGGCAGGTGAGTCATAGAAGGAAAAACAAACTTATTTAAATATTAAATAGTGATATGTCTCATTCATTTTTAAAAAAAAAAAAAAGTCTGAGCAAAATGTTCAAATCAAAAGATGAAGAAGAAAGCCAAAAAGCTGACTGCTGATGAATGTTTTAAATCTGGAGACTCAAATTCAAGGAGAGAATATAGCATGAAGGAGGCATTTGCTTAGAAACCAAATGTGCCTGTTTCTGTTATTTTCATTTTTCCCAAAAAGGGTATTTATATAAAAAAAAATTTTCCTGATAGGGTGGGATGGTGGGTAGCTCTGCCAGGTGGAGAGTTAACAGTGGAGTGCAGTGAATTCAGACCCTTCCCTTTCTGCACACTTTATTTTGTTGTTGGTTTAATTTTAAATGGATACGTGTGCCATTTTTGCCCATCAGTCTCAATTCAGTAACCCATAAAAAGTGAAAACAGAAAGGTTTGCAAATATGTTAAAAATAAAAACCTGAAACCTCTAATTCGTAGAAGTATTCAGTCCCTTAGCCCCCTTTGGTGGTAGTTCCAGCTTTGAGTCTTCTTTGGTAAGTCGCTACAAGTTTTGCATGCCTGGATTTGGGCAGTTTATCCCATTCTTCCTGGCAGACCCTCCTCTATAATACAGAAAAGCCACAAGATACCTGAAACCTAAAAGAGGACTTTGAGTTTCGTCAGGTTTCTATTGAAATACCAAAGTGCAAAAACCTCCAGACAGGTCAGGTGACGGTGAAGTACTAAAAAGTAAACCCGAGGTGTGTCCGTCAATGAAGAGCATAAGGTGGCTGAGGAGTGTCTGTGTCCAATGTCACAGTATCCCATCTCCAAAGTAGGCCTGCTTCTAACCCGTGGAAAATAACCCGTAAGTAACAAGTTAGACAAGGTCCACGTGGAGGAATATTCAGATGCGTTCAGTGACTCAGTTAACTGATACTAAACTTCGAAAAGTTCACCTTTTTTATTTACTTCCTCCAAGAGTTAATACAGTTTTGTTTATCTATACTAATAAAAGGCAAAGCCCTCACTGACTCACTCACTCACTCACTCACTCACTCACTCACTCACTCACTCACTCACTCACTCATCACTAATTCTCCAACTTCCCGTGTAGGTAGAAGGCTGAAATTTGGCAGGTTCATTCCTTACAGCTTACTTACAAAGGTTAAGCAGGTTTCATTTCGAAATTCTACACGTAACGGTCATAACGGTCGATAACGGTCGACAACGTCCGCCATGTTGAACTTTCTTATTTATGGCCCCATCTTCACGAAATTTGGTAGACGGCTTCCCTGCGCTAACCGAAACCGATGTACTTACTTATTTCGATGGTATGACGCCACTGTCGGCCGCCATATTGAACTTTCCAACGTCACCAATTTTCCAACTTCCCGTGTAGGTAGAAGAATGACCCCGTCTTCACGAAATTTGGTAGGTGGCTTCCCTGTGCTAACCAAAACCGATGTACGTACTTATTTCGGTGGTATGACTCCACTGTCGGCCGCCATATTGAATTTTTCAAACGAATTTTACAGAACCCAGGTCTCCTTACAGCAAGGCAGCGACGCTACTACTGTGCCACTGTGCTGCCCCAAATGTAGAAGTTTCCTTTAGTTTTGCCTCATACTTATAATCTTTGGTGTAGATCCTTCAATAAAAACTTAACCACCATAGTTGCATCTGCTTTGGCTGTTGTTGTTGCCTCCACTAAATTGAAAAGCTTATCCGTCACAAGCAAATACTCATAGGAGAAAATAAAGTCAATCCAAATAAATGCTGAAGGAGGGGGTATTTAGTTGTCCTCTAAAGTATTGGCTGCTGTGAAAGTAACCTAAAGTTCATTTACTATAACACAAATGTCAACCATTTTTCGCATTTTGACAGGTATGACAATTTTGCTTTTTGTTTTAACTAGAGGGAATGGGAAGCCATAGGATAAAGGTCAGGGAAAACCCTCAAACCAGTCCTGTTAATAGAACAACTGAAAAGAATGTTATAACTCCCCTACTCCCCAGGCAAGGGAGCTGGGAGTTAATGGCAGGCAATGGAGCACCAGTGTCCTCCAGAGAGCGTCTCTCAGTCAGCATAGTCAGCAGAAGTCAAGGAAGAAACCCACAGTCTGAACTGATAAAAGTTACTAAAAGTTATGTATTAATACCTGAATTAAAGAAATATGATTTCTTATATGTCCATGTTATCAGAAAACAAAATATAAGTTTAAACCTCCTTTTGTAATTTAAATGTGCAGGTACAAATGAAGTCAGGGAGTCCTAGTTAAGTGGGCTGACAGTTTCAAGCCGTTTTCTTTTTCTTCTCCCTTACAATAAACTAAAGAACAGAAGACGACACAGTCAAGAACACCAGATTTGTGAATGAAATCCTAATGAATCACTTGGCAAAAACCTCCAGTGAACTGAGATGACTCAAGGACAAACTTGAGCTCTCAACTTGAGCATGAAGGGGTTTTCTAAGCGGAAAGCCCCCCCCCCAAGCCAAGGAGTTTTTACAAACTGGCTCAATTAAAGTTCTAGCAACAAGAGCTGACAGGCTGGCAGTTTCAGGAGGAGAAGCATTCAGACGAAGGTTTTCTTTTGTAGCAGAAAAGGCTTTGGTAAAAACTATTCACTGAAACTAAAAGTGGCTTGAAAAAACGTCCTTACCAAAGGCCAATTTAGGTTAGAATGATGCGCATTACGCTTAATAACAGGATATTGCCCAAAAAAACCATTGGCATTGCATTCTCAGTTTTTGTACAGATTTTAAAAATAACTTCTCTGTTCTTGCAGCTTACAATAGAGCTAATGGGAACAGGGTCCATAGATAGAAAAGCCTTAAAACTAACCAAATATTTCCATTTTTAAAGTAAAAATGTAATTGTGTATTGAGCTGCATTTTGAGATTACATACATATTACAAAACAGTGTATCCATGTAGTTTCAAGATGGAAAAACGCAAAAAGCAAACTATTGTCATGAGATTCAGCCATTTAAAAGACTGTGCGGTTTGCTTCACTTTACTTCGTCCTCCCCCACGTCAGTCTTTCAGTCTGAGGTTGCACGGATTCACCTCCTAAAGTAATCGCCAAGCACTGTTATTGAAATTATTGGGCATTGCTGTCCAGACGTGAAGTGCACTCTCTGTTCTGTGGACAACTAGACAATAATAACTGAAAATGTTACACATCACAGTCACCTTTATTACACTTATGGTTATAATCACTTATGTTATATTACTGTCCAGAAGCTTCTAACTAGTTTCTAACTAGATTGTTTATCAAAATCCATAAAAGCGAGAAGATGCCTGAGGACTGGAGAAGAAGTATATTAGTATCAATTTTCTGTGCATAGCTGCAGTAACTACAGCGGCATAAAGTTAATCAGCCACACCATGACAATATGAGGAGAGTGATGGATGCCAGGCTGAGAAGAGAGGTGGCAATCTGGGAGCAGCAGTATGGTTTCATGGCAGCAAAGAGCACCACAGATGTGATGTTTGCTCTGAGGATGTTGATGGAAAAGTATAGAGAAGGCCAGAAGGAGTTGTATTGCATCTTTGTGGACCTGGAGAAAGCATATGACAGGGTGCCTCGAGAGCAGTTCTGGTATTGTATGAAGAAGTCGAGAATGGCAGAGAAGTACATAAGAGTTGTACAGGATATGTACGAGGGAAGTGTGACCGTGGTAAGGTCTGCGGTAGGAGTGACAGATGCATTCAAGGTGGAGGTGAGATTACATCAGGGATCGGCTCTGAGCCCTTTCTTATTTGCAATAATGACAGGCAAGATTATACAGGAGTTCCTGTGGACTATGATGTTCATGGATGACATTGTGATCTGATGGGAGAGTAGGGAGCAGGTTGAGGCAAACCTGGAGTTGTGGAGGTTTCACCCTGAAGAGAAGGGGAATGAGAGTCAGCAAGAGTAAGATGGAGTACATGTGCATGAATGAGGGGGAAGGTGGTCCAAGGGTGTGACTACAAGGAGCAGAGGTGGTGAAGGTGGACAAATTTAAATACTTGGGTTCAACAGTCCAGCGCAACAGTGAATGTGCCAGAGAGGTGAAGAAGAAAGTTCAGGCAGGGTGGACCGGGTGGAGAAGAGTGACAGGAGTGATTCATGATAGAAGAGTACTAGCAAGAGAGACAGCAATGTCCCTGGACAGGGCATCAGTCCATCGCAGGGTGAACACACACACACATGCTAAAATCAATTTAGCAATGCCAACTCACCTATTGTAAGTTTAATCAAGTTGAAATTTACTGTGTTCAGTACTTCTGCATTAACGTAGGCACAGTGATACCACAGAACTGCCATTCCTGCCTCCCATTGCTGAGGTTTGCTCTTCCCGTGTATTTACAGAACGATTGGTATGTGTGGATGTCTGTGAATTTATTTTTTAAACACGTTGTCCTCAATTCTTTTATTATCACATCCTCTCAAGAGAGTCTCATTTTCAAGGCCGAAGTTAGCTATTTATTCACAATTCCTTAGAAAGGTTGGCTTAGCTCTTTCAAAAATCTATGCCTTTTATGAAAAGTACAGTGCAGTGTAATCAGTTCAGTGCAAAAAAGCTCTTGTGTGTTCTTTTCACTATGCTGCCACTTGGTGTGATTCTCACTCTATGTGTAAAATACAAACACAGAGTTTAATGAGCGAAAAGTCAACACTGTTTAGGGAAAAATGATCATTTGATTTAAGCGCACATCCATTTGTTGTTATAAGCCATGGCAGAACATGAACACTGAAGAAACAAAAGTAGAATATTAAGCGTAATATAGCTTGGAGCAGTGGTGAGGAGGGGGGCTGTATTACCTGCCCTCATGGCAGTGGCTGTAAGTAGACAAGCAAACGAGAAATGTATTCTTACCTTAAGAAAAACAGGAGCAAGAATCCACCTTAATAAAATGATAAGCATCAGTGTATCTGTCTGTGTGTCTGTCCAGTTGCTGTGTTGCTGTCATTCCAACAGATGGCACATCACAAACCTTAACACTGTTTTTACAAATCCCATACCAAATGGCATATAGCAGAGTCATGCATTGCATTGTGCACTGCAAACAATAATGCTGAGATCTACATTGATTGGGAGATCAGTAGCACAGCTAGTTTTTGATTAAATAATTATTTTATATTAAATATCTCACAATATATATTTCACAAGCAAAGCTGCTTAAATCCCACAAGACATCAAAATATCTGTATAAAATACAGCTTAGTACAGACCTACTGTATTAGTAGGAGTTTAAAGTTATCGCTCCACTACGCCATTAGCGTTCTATACATTTCTTTGTACCTATATGTAATATCATGACCTTTTATTACACTATACAATGTAAAGACAGGAAATAGAACAATTTAAAAGTATTTGCTATCTCTTGCCCTACATGTGCCTTCTGTGCCTTTCCTCACTATTTGTGTATGTCTGAACCTGTCACCGGTGCTCCCATTCTCAAGTTTGTTCTCATAAATCCTGCTTCTCAGACTCTGTCACTGTTTTTGAGGCGTCTTTCTCTTTCTCCCTTCCTGTCCGCTTTTATGCTTGGTGTCTTTGAAGACAACTCTCTCTTGGCGCTCCTCCCATGTTGTTTCACCTCCTCATTTGTCTCACTCTGGCTCTTCCTCTTTCGATTGCTTCACCAATGCCAAACTCACAAATGAGATTGCTCAGAGGGACGGGACACACAGACTTTAGTGTTTTATTGTATAGGAGATGTCAGTATTTAAACATACAATATATAAATCTCTCTATGTATATAGAAAGAGGAGGTTGGGAGCATGCACTGATTACAGCAAATTACATCCACTCCTTTAATTCATTGGCACAACTAATTAAAGACAACATCAGAGAAACTTCATTTGGTCTAAAAGAAAGGTATAACTGGGTGTCATCTGCAAACGAGTGAAAATTAACATGATATTTCCTAATGATAGATCCAAGTGGAAGCATGTAAATTGAAAACAGTAAATGTCCCAGTAGTGAGCCCTATGGGACACCATATTGAACTTCTGTGTATAATGATGGAGCTCTGTCAGCACATTTCTGTACATATTGGAATCAATTTGATAAATAAGAACTAAACCAAGCGAGCACAGTGCCTGTAAGCCCAACATCATTTTCCAGCCTATGTAGTAAAACAGAATGGTCAATGGTGTCAAATGCTGTGCTTAAGTCTAACAACATCATTTCCCACTTTGTCCAAAATAGTGCATATGCATGGAACATAAATATACGCACATTCCCTGGTAATGTTTTCTTTTATAAATCCTGATGTTTGCGTGGGGAGGTTTGGAATGTATACAAGCTTTGTATACGAGGCCCCAGGATTTGTCTGCAACACTCATCCTGGGCGAAATCTGTGACTCTGAGCGAGTTGCTGCTGCAGTGTGACTGACTGTAAGCGTTTATGCCATCACAGTGGACCTGTAAAGAACCCTATAAATAGGCAACATTTTAAATATTCTTTGTGTCACTGCATACATTATCAGAGATGACATTTCATCCAAACATATTATCAGCTTTGAAATATTCTTCTTTGGAAGACAGTGAAGATGTTCAATCAATATGTTAAAGATAATCCTCCACTCTTGAAGAGTGAAAGTCTATTTACAGGAAATCCTTGACTTAAAGGCGCTTATGCTGAGTGTAATTCTCACTAAGGTGACAAGCTGATAAATTAGATCTGAAAAAGAAACACCAAAGTGAATTTCATTATTGACCTGCAGGCTGTTGAATGGCTTTTTGCACGCCGTAGGTTGTACAAGTAGGTTTCCATTCTGACAGGCAATACATTTAGGTGCGCAATTATTTATAGTTTTCGTTTGCGTGAGAGAGTTATTCATAGAAGTGTCTAATATTGAGCATTTAGTTTAGTCTTATTGAAAGCAACTTCAGATTGCCTTCCTTTTATTAGTAATGTTATGCTTGCGCTGTCATGATATCTTGCTTTTGTTGCTGTGTTATTGGTTGTAGTTGATCTTTTATTTAAAATAATTTGGGAAAGCATCTTTTATCCCAACATTTATCTCTAGACCAGGGGTACTAAACTCCAATATGGAGGTCAGCAATGGCTGCAGGTTTTTGTCCTAACCAAATCTGTAGTTGAAACCCATTCATTTACTACTAAAGTAAAACGCTTTTTTGGGCTTAGTTGTAGTTAACTCGTTTGTTATGATTTAGATGCCTTATTTGACTATTTTAATTTTAAACAATGTGATTTGGTTTTCATTGTTGCCTGTTTTCCTAACCAACCATCAGAGGTGCAAATGACAAAGGGACCACCAGCTAAGGGGTTTCCACTTAAACCTGTGCTGATGCATCATGAGTTATCTGTGTTAATAAAATGTTTTGAAATAAATGAACGAGAAGTGAAAGAACATGAAACATATGGATAAAGCTGTCAGAAAATTAAAAATCTGCAGTGTGATAAATATTTGACTTGGAAGCGTGAAACCTCCTGCAAGCCACAGAATTAAACAACAAGTTTTATTATCTGCGAGGCATGAGTTCTAATTACGAAACTGGCAGAAATGAAAACCTGCAGCCCCTGCGGACCTCCAAGACTGTAACTGATCAAATCAGTTGATCTTGAAAGAAAATTATTGTAGTGGTCAGCACTTTCAAAGGCCCAAGTGCTGTGGTTGAAATTCAAGCACAAGTGCTGCCTGAATTGAGTTTGATGTTCTCCATGTGTCTGTGAAGAGCTTCTTTGTTTCGTCCCAAAGCCTAAAGTAGTGCAGGTTAGGTTAATGCCACCAGTGAGGATGATCTCGTCCCTCTCAGGTTCATGTCTTCACGTGAAGTTGCCAGCTGTGAACCCAAGGCTTCCAAGTGAGAAACAACAATTCATCTCAGTGTTGCCAAAGGGTGAGGATCATGTCAGAAAGCTGTGGGCGTCTCTCTCTCTGTCTCAGCCTGGTATCCCACCCTGAGTGATCCCCAAATGTCACTAGTGAGGTTCTGGTGCCTCTCTGTTTCACCTCCTCACATAGAGTGGCTGGCTACAAACCTGTACACTGCAGCTTATCTAGGTGGGAACCTCAGATGCGCACAAATGGGTTGTTTTATTGTGTCATCAGATCATCTGTAACATGTGTCTAACATGAAAGGAACTAACTACCCTCTTAGGTCCTTTTCTACTGTTAGTGGTAACCTCTTAGTTGTCTCACTTTCCATGCAGCACTCCGCGTATTTATCCCTCAGGACCCTCAGAACTTGCTGGCTGGCTGCTCTCTTTAATTTCAAACCTTAACTTCAACCCAGTTCACCACCTATAGAAGACTTCACAAAAGCAGACCCTTGAGCCCTGTTAAGGGATCACAGTTAGACAAGCAATGAACAATCTAACCCTTCAGGCCAACTAGCAGCACATAAGATAGAGAGACTGCCATTAAGCTTTCACTCAAAAACTCTGTTTATTTGTATCAAAATTAATAACAACACAAAATGATAACTAGAACCACACCAGCTGGGTGACGGAAGTCTTCATACAGTCCCGTTAGAAACAGCAGGAAACTGGGGTACACCCCAGGGTATGGTTTCTTAAACTTCACGACCCAGTCTTGTCCTTTTTAGTGTCTTCGAGGCCCCTTACTTGTTCAATTCTTGGGCAATCATCAGTGTGAGGGTGGGGGTCCTATTTAGAGAATTGTGGCCTGAAATCAGAAACAACAAGGCAGGTCATCATAATGAAACTAACTGCTCCTTGGGAAATGAGTATGGATGAAGCTCTTAAGAGGAAGGATGCAAAATCCGCAGAGCTGGTGGGGGATTGCCACAGGCAAAGGTGGAGGTCAAAGTGCATGCCCATTGATGTGGGCTGTAGGGGCTTCACAGTCTACATCCTCAGCAAAACAGATGGATCCATGGGTATCACAGGGCTGAAAAAGAACAGAGCCATCAGATCTAACACAGATGCAGCAGAGGGGGCCTCTACTGTAGGTGGGAAAGCCATGATGGTGGGAACATGGCACATACATACTGGCCAAGGCAGGATCAATCTGGACTGGGTTGCCTACATAAGGTTGTCTGATGTTCAAAAGACCCCAGACACCTGAAGACTCCAGGTAGCATTGATGATGATGTGCCCATGTTTCTGCATTATTGGATGTATTCTCAGACTGAATAAAACAAGAAAGTGAATAGCAGCATGCAAACAGTGCATGAAGAAAAGTTGTAAACCACTGAAAATAAAAGCAGTGAGCTCCATCATCCATGAGCTAAGGCCAAATTGCAAACTGTACAATTTTCAGGAAGTTTGTATTTTCATTAGGCACACATGAAAAGAAAAAAAAAACAGTACTTTTTATGGAAACAAAATCTAAAAATTGTAATAAATAAATAGCTTCATGCTGAAGGAAACTACAGCAGCTGGTGTACTAGTCCATGAAATGCAAATAATTGGAACAAACCTTTTATGGAAGGATTCCCAAAATTAGCTGTCATTTTCTTTTAAGCCCACATCCTCATCTCCATCACTGACACTCAAGTCAATAACAACAGACCGTTGCCAGTTTTAATCTTCCCACTCCATGTTGTTGCTCCACCTCATGCCTCATTAAAATACAGCCAGGAGCACCATTATCGGCTGCATCCGTAACTCTTGGAGTAATGCAACAGACAGTGCGTTGTCACTAACTGCTTTCGTCTGACAGGCAGGGTTCTGTCTGTTTGTGTTTTTGATTAACAGATTCACCCCTAGTTTGTGCCCACCTTCCTGCCTTTGATCAGGAGAAAAAAGGAGTTTGTATCTTGTGTGCTTCCACGGTGGTGTTACCCACGAGTCCAACTTAACTAATGAAAAGGTGTCAAAGGGTGTGATGTGCAAACATGGCAATCTTTTCCCAATTTGGTTTGCATTTAAAGTGACGTTATCTGGAAACAGCTCCATGAACTGGGATGATGCAGTCAGTTTAACTGCTAAGTGATCACAGACTAATTGTTCAAAATTTAGTAAACAAAGCTTGTAACTTTCTGTGTGATCGATTTCTAATAGGAGAATAACCATTTATTTTAAAACAGCCCAGCTCAAGAAATAAAGTGCTGCTCATTCTGACTGGCGTACACACAGCGCAATGCATAGGGGGGCTTAACAAGACAAGAAGTGCAGCAAAAAGATAATTAGATAAGAACTTTAACAGAACAGGGGTAGATAGACATTAAAGGTACAATATGATAGATACATAGATAGATAAGTAAGGTAATATATGATGGACTGGTAGACATTAAAAGCATTTTATACCAGAACAACAGACAGACATACTTGAAAGACAGTATATAATAGATAGATAGATAGATAGATAGATAGATAGATAGATAGATATGAAAGGTACTATATAAGACACAGATATAAAAGTCACTACATAACAGAAGCATAGATAACAGATGCATTATATTATACAGTCACAAATGAATTGTAAATATTGTGGCAACAGCGAGTGATCATTTTAATTATAGCAAGATACACAAAAGAGCAATATAAAGAGCAAAGAATCCCTATCAACACTCAGTGCTGGCATTACATTGCTGACAGAAATGTGATGAGAATAGGACCTGTGATGCAATTTAGTAAAGTGCTGAGTATCATGAAAACCTAAAATGGACTTTCTGGGCTCTTCTGAAGAGTTGCCGGAGAGTCTTGATGCTGAGTTCTGGGCTCCAAAGTGCCTGTTGCAGCTCCAGTTCAGGAAAGGAGACAGCTGGGACACTGCTGCCTCTGAGGCTCCACTACTGCTTCTCCATCTGGCCTGGGTATGTGGTTGCTGGCATAGCTTTGGGATCATGGAGCTGGGGAAAAGTGTGGCAAATGGAGTTGCTACTGTACCCAGGTGAGCAGTGGGAAGTAGGGCCAGTAATGAGACTGCACAGGAAAAGAATGAGGCAAATCGTAAAGATAACATTACAGAGCAGCAATGGAGAGTGAGTCTCAAAGCTGAGATCCTGACCCAGAATGCAGTTTGCAGTGTGTGTTCAGTGAAGGACCAGCACATGTGACACTCCATACAAGGAGGTCACCCACATATAATGAGTAGATCACCACACAGAAGTATAGTGATAGCCACCTCTCCTGCAATGCATAACAGAACAACACACAACATCCCTGCTGTGCCCTCTTACAACAAAGCACTCAAGACCCTTACTGATGTGTGCCGGCCAATGGCCACACGATCGCAGTGGAAATGAAGGCCACCTTACCATTTTGAAGCATTTGTGCTCCATTACGAAGAGCTAGTAGTGATTGGTGGAGACAGTGACTTTGAAGTGAAGGCTCTGTGACAGTGCTGACAAATTGCATCAGCCTGGGATGAGTCACCAGCAAATTGAGCTGGCATTCCATCATGTGAACGTGCAGCTTCAAAACCAGATGCAAGGAGCCTACAAAAACAACTGGCCTGCAGAGTCGTACATGAATTCCAACTAATGAGGCAATTGCGAGCCATCCTTCTTAGGATAGCGAGCAACCCAAAAGAGCGAACTAAAGAGCAGAGGATCCATATTGGCAGCCAGTGCTGGTGCTACAATATGAAAAGGCACAGGGCTTCTAAACCAGAATGGCACACAGGAAGCAAAATGCACCAAGCATGTCACTCTGGGATTGCCCTCCCACACATTCCCTGTTTATCTTCAGTTTGCTGCAAGGCCTTCAAAAGCAGTAATTATTGGATCTTCCACAGCATAGGCTTATTACCAATGCACTTCTAGTGTAAAATTTCTTAATTCCATATAGGATGAGCCATCTGTTGGAATGACAAATGTAATTTATATGTCATTGTTATATGCCATTTTGTATAGGTTTCGTAAAAGGATTGTTGAAGTTTGTGGTGTGCCACCTGTTAGAATGACAGAGCCATAGTATCCAGATAGATATAAAGACACTTGTCCTTCTATTAAGGTAGACTGATGGAGCCTCACCAAGTGAGCAGCTAGACTCTACATAGCAAGACCTGTTAGTCTTAAGAGAATAGATTCTTTAAGATGTATTTACGTATAATAGTTAAAAAGCATTTCAATTACACCAATCAGCATACACATAAATGGTATTTTCTAGTCACACTTCTCTACCATTAAGTACCATCCAAAGGTAACAAGATAGTTAATTATCAAAAGTCTTGGGTAAATATCTGGTTCATAAGAATTAGACCTCTCATATGAAATTGTTACATATAAAAATAATTGTTATATATGTTATCATCCTCTAATTTAATATACACTGCAATTTACATGCACAAAATAAACTCCTTTCTTATTGTGAATGGCATGAATTTTGCTGGAAACAAAATGCTGTTGTTTTTTGTACATTTTTTGTGAAGCAAAACACCAAGTTTCACCGCAAGTTTTATTTTGAGCAAATCCTTTCGCTCATCATTAATCAACTATATAATAAAGCGCTATTGTTTTTGTGTGTATGTGTCTGGTCCTTCCAAGCTATCTGATTGGTCAGTTTGGTTTTGGTGACTCACAGATAGGGATGATGACAACGATGTTGTAGGGGTGTAAAGTTCAATTCCTGATTCTGATATTTTTTTCTTTATTTTTACAAAAAAAGGAGTCAAAAATGAAACATTTCTAGCAAATAATTTAGTGAGCAACATTGGGTTGTTAAATACTAACAAAGTGCAACATGAGCCACCTCCAAACATGAGAAGTATTCAAAAGAATATGAGCAATGTTTTCACAATGGATAATGGATGCCCATCTCCCACCTGTGGTAGTCAAAAAGTGGACAGAAGCTGAGAACAGGGCGATAAAGTGACAGAGTCTGAGTAGCAGATATTATGGGAACGCAGTCGAGAGACGAAGCAGCAGGCAAGTGAGGCTGAGATACACAAGGATACCAAAGAAAGGCGCACCTAGCAATGCTGGGTCACTAAATACGCACAAGGCAGATCCCAAGTTGCCATTCAAGGGTTAGAATATTTACAAGGTTATGAGGGATGTTTTTACAGCAGGTAATAGGGGTTATTTACCACTGGTGACAGTCAAAAAGTGGACAGAAGGTGCCTCACAATGCCAGAGTCTGTGAAGAACACAATCGAGGCAGGAAGTGCCTACCAAGACAGACGGAGACACATGAGGATACCAAGGAAAGATGTAGGAGGGTGCACATAGGGCAAGAAAAATCAAATATTTTAAAATGTATTTTTTTTACTGTATGTGTCTTCAATTGGTAAACGTAGCTACTTATTACATGATACCTTCAAATCTTCCCTGCTGCTAGTGGTGGCTCTTTGTCTCTCTTGGAGGTTACCTGCCCTGTTTCATCCTAGTGCTGCTTTTTCCTCTGTCATCCTCTTGCCAGTTAGGCACGTATTGTAGCATGAGAGACATTCATGCGCTATTGTGTTTCTCGCTGTATGATATTATCAATGAGTGCTTCTTTTATGATGGCAAAAGTAGGTCCAAAATGCAAAGTGAATTTATTGTACAGGGGGCATGTGCTCCAGATCCATGAGGAAACTTTTTTTTCTTCTTCCTCTTCAGTTTTTCCCACTTCTATGTGGGATTGACGTGCTTGCTCAAACTTCTCCAAACACCTTTGTCCCTCATATCCTCTCCAGTCAAGCCCTTTTCCTTCAAATCTTCTTTCACTTTATCCATTAACTCAGATTTGGCCTCCCCTGCTTTCTCTTGACCTGTACTTGCATGTCAATCACTCTTTTACCCACATCTTCCTTGTCTCTCCTCATCACATGTCCATACTACTTCAACCTACTTTCCTGTATTTTCTTAGATATCTCACACACTTTTGTTGCACCTCTGACTGTCTCATTTCTTATTCTGTTGTTTTCTGCAAACCACACATTCATCTTAACATTCGCATTTCTGCCACATCTCACTTCTTCTCCTGCTGTGCTCCCTTTACTGCGCGTGTCTCAGCTCCATAAGTCATTTCTGGTCTTACAACTATCTTAAAAACTTTACCTTTAGCCTTCACCTTAATTCAACAACACTGCACTCTATGGATTATCTCTGCATCTAGTTTTCCATCTTGGACTAGCACTGATCCTAGATATTTACAACTATCCACTCTTTTTATCGGCTCTCCCTATAAGCTAACTTCTGAATACTGATCATCATTGAACCTCATATTCTGTCTTCTTCTTATTTACCTTCAATCCACTGTCTTCCAAAACCCTTCTCCATTCTTCCAGCTTCCTCTCCACTTCCTCTTTTCTGGTGCTACACAACACAATGTCATCAGCAAAAAGCCTGCACCAGGGGACATCCCATGACTCAACACATCCATAACCAGGTCAAATTGTAAGGACTTAAAGATGATGCCTGGTGCAGACCTCCACTAACTGGGATCCAGTTTGTTACCCCAACACTGCTTTTAATACGAGTCAATCTCTTAACATGGCCATCTCCTAATCAAATCCATTAGGAATACTCTGCATAATTACTGTCGAGTTGCTCACCAACCTTACTGGCACGGTCAAGACACTCAAACAGCTGATGCATATGTATATTTTAAAATGAAAACAAAAATGAGAAAATGAGTGGTGGGGTCCGGGAGAATGCCCTGTTTAATTGAGATGTCTGAAGGACAATGTTAATGACTCAGAGGAAGGGGAAAATGTTCAAACCCAGCAGTAACAAGGGAAAACACATAACTTTATAAAATAAAAAGGTTTATTTCAACAAAAATGCTCTAAAACAAAAGCAAGCTCTGTAAAGCATAAAAGGCAAAATGGAGTTGCCTAAAACAAAAGGCAGTCCAGGCGAACAAGGTCCCAATGCAGAAATCCAGAATAAGGTCAACACACAGAGCAAGCAGAGATGCAACTAAGTTCACCCCTCCTGTCACGTTCAAAATGACCCACCAGGAACTGTGGAAGTGGTGATTGGCAGTTGGCCCCACCTTTTGGGGGACCACCCACAAAACAGATGGAACATAACACAAGATCAAAAACAAAGAAATAATGTACATAATCAACAAAAGCAACATTAACATAACTAAATGGGACAAAAATGAATGAATAAAAAAGGCACCTAACAAGACTTTGAACCCCAGCCAGGCCAGCAGCAATGTGCTGTTTAAGGTTTGGCATAATGTTGTGAAAAGCAATTCATTCAGGGACACAGAGCTCCGAAGACTTCCAGTGGAGGCTTCATTTAAATACTGTTGAGACTCACAGGGTCGGGACCTCACGGGGACTGGAAAAATAGATGGACAACTTGTGAGTAGACCTGCCATATTTCACTTGTGAGTACAGCAGCACTTCTATTTTCATTTATTCCTATATAGTTAATTCAGACATCTCCTTTGCACACAGGTAATGTTTTACTAATTTTATGTCTACAGCAAGGACCGAGAATAAGTGAACAAAAATCTGTTCCTTCCACATAGGCTTTCAGCTTATTTATTATGGAACTGCCTTTCCTTAGTGCAACATTATATATTATAAAGTAAAGTTGCTGTCCACATTCAAAAAAATTTCGGCTGTGGATCATTACAGCTGAAACGTTAGCCTGCTCTGTTTCTCTACAGTCAATTTATCCTCAAAGATTTAAATATGCATCTTCTCCATATTGAAATGCATATCAATTATTTTAAGACATTTGCAAAGTGACTTATCAAGGTAAAGTTCAGGTCGGCTGAGGTACCAGCACATTCTTGTATATAATGATCTGAACGGCTAGAATTAATGAAGGCAACATTCGATGTGGGCCTGATGACCGTTGGCTGATTAAAAACGAAATCATTCTAGCTCTGGTATGTCTGGTACTTCACAACGCTCTCTTAACTTCTGAATCTCTTCTTTAACAATCCTGTTATCATCTCCTGATGTTAATGAAAAGGCTTCACTTGGCAAACAAGCTCCACTTATGGGTCCCTGAGTGTTCACCGGATCACCAGTGAGAGTCATAAACTGTAATTCTATGCCTGTTATAACAAATGGCAGGATGGGTGCTGCTGTTTGAGTTTCTTACGTTTTCTCTTTTTATGAAATATCTTTCTGTGAAAATGTTGACCTGTGACTAATTTTACAACAGTGCAACATAACAACACATACAAAAATTGTGTAATATATTTTGTGAGCAGAACAGTAGTGGACTGCTTAGCACTATGGACACATCCAAGTCCTTGTTTCAGTCCACTGGGTCTGTGAATATTCTTCTCTTGGTACCTCCACTTTCCAAAACAGATACATTGCAATTTAATTGGAATTTCTTTGCTGATCCAGTGCTGATGTGTGAGGGAGCCCTGAGATGAACTGGGTTGGATCCTGCCACGCACCCAGTGCTGTTCGGATATGCCACAGTCTCCAAACCGGAACTGGATTAAGGACAACTGAGAATGTTATGATACACACTATGTGATGTATTTGTAACATATCAATCCATCCATCCATTTTACAAACCTGCCATATCTTCAGTTGGGTCACAGGGAAGCTGGAGCCTCTCACAGCAAGCATAGGGAGCAAGGCAGGAACAATCCCTGAACAGAGTGCAGCCCATTGCAGAGTGAACACACACAGACACATACACACACATACACACACACAAGACCTAATTTAACAACACCAGTTCACCTGACCTGCATGTTTTTGGACTCTGGGGGGAAACTGGAGCACCCTGAAGAAAAACAACACAGACATGTAAAGAACATGCAAACTCCATGGAGAGAGGGCTGAAATGTGTACCTCTGTCCCCTTGTTGCAAGGAAGCAGTACTACTTTGCCACTGTCCAGCCTTTATGTATGTCTGTAAGTATTTGGACAGTGACACAATTTTCAGTTGTGGCTCTGTATGCCACCACAATGGATTTGAAATCAAAAAATAATTGCATTATTGAAGTGTAGGCTTTCAGTATTAATTCACAGGGTTTAACAGAAATAGCTTATGAGCCATTTAGAAATGACAGCCATTTATACATGGTCCCCCTATTTCCAGGGGCTCAAAAGTATTTGGATGTTCGATTGACAAGCTTTTCCATAGCCAGGTGTGAGCAGGTCCTTCATTATTGCATTAACTATTAAGCAGGTTGAAAGTCTACAGTTGATTCCAAGTGTGGAATTTGGAAGATGTCAGTGTGAAATCTCAGTATGAGGTCCAAAGAGCTGTCCATACAATTGAAAACAGTCCATCATTAGGCAGAGAAACCAAAACAAACCCATTAGAGAGATAATAGAAGCACAAGGAGTAGTCAAATCAGCCATCTGGTTCATTCTTAAAGAGAAGGAACACACTGTTTAGCTCAGCAAAACCACAAGGCCTGGAAAACCATGGAAGACCACTGTGCGAGATGACTGCAGAATTCTGTCCTTGGTGAGGAAAAACCAATTCATGACATTTAGCCAAACCAAGACCACTCTCTGGGAGTTAGACCTATCATTGCCAAAGTCTACAATCAAGAGAAGACTGAAAAGACAGAGAGTTTACCTCAAGGTGCAAACCACAGGTAAGCCTCAAGCGTAGGAAGGACAGATTCGACTTTGGCAGAAAATATTTTTTAAAAGCATGTCCAGTTTTGGAACAGCTTTCTTTGGACAAATGAAACTAAGATCAGTATATACCAGAGTGTTGGAAAGAGAAGAATGTGGAGAAGAGAAGGAATGGCTCATGATCTGAAGCATACTACATCATCTATGAACCATGATAGAGGCAGTGTTATGGCGTGGGCATGCATGGCTGCCAATGGAAGTCAGTCACTGGTGTTTATTGATTATATGACAGCTGGCAGAAGTAGCAGGATGAATTCTGAAGTGTACAGGGCTATACTATCTGTTCAGATTCAGACAAATGCTACAAAGTCAATAGAATAATGCTTCACAGTGCTGATGGACAATGAGCCAAAACATACTGTGACAGCAAACAAAGTCTTTTCCAAGGCAAAGAAGTGGAATATTCTTCAATGGCCAAGTCTGTCAACTGACCTCAACCCAATTGGATGTGGCTTTCACTTGCTGAAGACAAAACTGATGGCAGAAAGCCCAACAAACAAACAGCACCTAAAGACAGCTGCAGTAAAGGCCTGGAAAAGTATCACTAGGGTGGAAACCTCAGCACTTGGAGATGGCCATGGACTCTAGACTTCAGGCAGTCATTGACTTTAAAGGATTTTCAACCAAGTATTCCAAATGATCGTTATATTTATGATTGTGCTAGTCTGTTCAAATTATGTCTTTTCTAAAGAGCTCATACAATGATTTTGTTAAATGCCTTAAATTAAAACTGCAAGTGTACACTTCAATCACATCTTGATTGCTTCATTTCAAATCCATTGTGGTGGTGTAAAGAGCCAAAATTATGAAAATGGCATCATTGTCCAAATACTTCTTGACTTAACTACATGTATATATATAAAGACATGTAAGTCACTGTTTTGCACCCGAAAGATGAGGCTGAGTTCAACGGCTTCAGGAAAACTAGCTTTATTCAATTCAAAACAGGAACAGCCAGGGTATTTATTGAAAAGGTAGCTACCACTTCAATAAACACAGACACAGCAATAAACAAGCAGTGACATTATCGGTTGTCCTGCCTTGGCTCCCTTCTTCAGTTCAGAAACAGATAGTCCTTCTCCTTATCAGGTTGGTCCAATGGCTGTGCATCAACATCTGGGATCGGGTCATCCCTAAGGGGAAATGACAGAAAAGAAAAAAAACAGGCCAGGTAAGTCGCTGGATTAAAGTGCCCCACAAATAAACCATCAGCCAATGAACGCATTACACAGCAAGGCTGTGAACTTGTAGTTGCCTCGGTGGTGCAGCGAATCTGACATTGCTTCGCAAATGGACAAACAACCCTCGACAGATGCATCACCTGCATTTCAGCACCGAGTTGAGCCTTTTAACAGGTCTTGCATCCACCCACTTAGCTTTGTTCACATCAGTGTGAATGAAACAACAGTCTAACCTGGGCTTGGCTATGCATGAGAGGACATCAGCATTGATGTGTGCATAAGGCAAATGGCTGTGAGCTAATAAACCACCAAGTTGCCCCATTGTGACCCGGAAGCTATTACTGTCCCTTTCCGGTCCCTCCAGGCATCCCAGCCAGGTAATAACCCCGGCAATCTGCCACACTGCCGCTCCGCCAGCGAAGACTTGTTGGTCGAAGCGGCCTGTCCCGCGAGGGCATACTTTGTCCGAAACGGACGTAAATTGTCATCTCCCAGGGCCTGGTCCTATAAAAAAGAAACAGGACACAGGGGCGAAGTTGTTGCCCTGACGCCACTGTTTGGCTTTTCTTTTTCTAGAATAGGGCCAACGCTCCCCCCTTTGACCAGCACCCTGGTTGCCAAAACCTCGGCACCCACTCCGTGTCTCTCATACCCTCGCCTTTGGGTTAATTACCGGGACCTCTCTTTTCTCCACCGACTTCAGGGCTTCCCTCTGCACCCGCAGAGGGCGTTTTATCATATTACGTGAGCTCACAGGCTCACGTCTCCCTTTGTAGGAAGAACCAGCTTTCCTCCAATGATTCTTCCTATTCCTCTGGGGCATTCTGAAGGCCTAGGTCTTCTTACTGAAAAGGAAAAGACCCCTTGCCATCTGCGCCCTTGTAGAAAGATGCAAGACTAATGCTGGCTCTGGCAGTTGAGCACTAAGACCCACGGCACTTGTCAGCCAGTGTCTTGGCTCCACCCCTTCCAAGTGATCAGCACCTTGCTTCGTTTCCACTGTCGAAGATGCAGCTACTAAGTCCACGGAACCACGTGATCCAGGGACGGATTTGCTCGCGCCTCCCTCTTCCTTTACGGTATCGGTTTTACTTACCTCTACCGCCACAGACCCCCAGCCAAAGATTCCAGCGTCGTGCCCTTCCACCCTGTGATGTCCCGTCTGATGTGGCGCCACCGCCTTCTCCTTCAGCTCGTCCATAAGGACTCGGAGGTCGTGTTCTACCTGCTTGATCCTCTGTATTAATTGAAGCATCTTCTCAGAAACATCCTGATCTGCAGGTAGAAAATAATCATCAACAGCCAATTAAGGACTTACCTTTAAATTGGTCCTTTTCACCAGCTGTGCACGTTGGAGCTTTCTTCCGGGATTTACCGGTCCCTCCCCTTGCTCGAGATGGACGTTCGCCGGTCCCGTCGTCAACCAATCACCAACAGGAACACGACACACACACTGTCCAATCCCTTGCCTGTCACGGAGAGGAACTTCCAGTCCGCGGCCATCTTGCTTCTCGCCCCGAGGGAACTGCGAGATTCGCTGCCGTCTTTCTGCCTCGGCCTCTGCAGACGTGGCGGATCCTCCCTTTCCTCAAGCGAGGCCATCCCGGCTTCGCGGTCAGGTTTGGCACACCTCTGCCAGTGACATGGTGCCAGGTAGGTTCCTCCGGCCAAGTTAACTGTTGTGCCTACCGCTGCTTTTCTGGCGACGACGAACATTGGAGCATCCGTCTGTCTCTTGTCTTGGCTGGCATTCCATGCCCCCCTCAGGTGGAAGACGGCCCTCTGGAGAATCTCCAACAGCTTTAGGGTGATTCACGGAACGTCTGCGGTGCGTGTGTGGACTGCTTCCCTGCAGTACGTGTGCGTGGCCGACTGAGCTCGGGCAGCTCACAAAAATTTTATTTGTAGGGTCCCCCGCTTTGTAGCAAGCAGAAGGCCCCACGTTGTGATATTTACCCGGACACCACCAGTTGGAAACCACATCTTTATAAAAGCACATGTTTATTTCTCCACAAATAAATACAGGATCCAGTCCCAAACACTACGCAATGCATAAAGCAAATAATCCCCACAATGAACCTTCTCTTTCTCTCAGTCCTTCGCCACCTCTACTGTCCTCCTGGGAGCTTCGTCCTACTCCCAATCCCGACTCTGGCTCCCAGACTGTAAGGAGGCGGCGCCTTTTATTCCCGCCCAGATGTGCTCCAGGTGACTGGTGATGATCTTCCCGCAGCACTTCCTGGTGTAGCTGAAGTGCTGCCCTTTGGCCCGGAAGCACTCCGGGCGTCCCTGGCAGGTTCATCCACCATCTTGCCTGGTGCCTATGAGGCTTGAGGTGCCCCCTGGTGGTGGCCACAGGTTCTTATGGGTTAAAATCTCTTTGTCTCTTTCCTGTGGGCCTCTCTTTGGCCAGGGCGGTTGCCCCCTTGTGACCCAGAAGCTATTACTGTCTCTTTCTGGTCCCTCCAGGCATCCCGGCCAGGTAATAACCCCGGCAATCTGCCACAGTATATACTGTAAGGTTTTTTTGTTACAGTGAGCATATGTATTGTCTTACAATAATCATTTTTTACTTGACCCTGCTTTCACTAGTGTGTCTCTATACTTAAAGTGGTGTAGTAGGAAAGTAGTGTTGGTCACTCGCGCCCCGAATTATTTATTTTCTTTTTCCTTTGCAGCCTCTCAAAGAGTGCAGCACATATTATAATTGTGCCGGATCTGAGAGCGTTACAACGTCCCCATGGACACAGCGGATGTTCAACCCAGTCTGTGGCCATGCAAGGATCTGCCAGCGCATGACACAGTGGACTACACATAGGTTGCTACCAGAGTCCAACAGCGCCAGGATTTTGCTTCCAGTCAACTTAACAGAGACCTTAAAATTGTCTTTCTTTAACATCTTGGGAGAAACCTGCAAACCACATACCTGGGCCAGACCAATTTCCATGGACTACACAGGTGAGAGTCGGCACTCCTGAGCCAGATGCCCCAGTTGATCCCAGTGGCTTTGGGTCATGTAGCCCCACCAGTGGTGTCAGTGAATCTTGGAGCCTGGGCTGGAATGGGAGGAGTTGCAGCCCGGAAGAAGCAGCAGATGTTGTCCTGAGGAGAGGCCAGGATGGGGTGGAGGTGAAGGCTGAGACCCGTAACTTCAGTGATTGGTCAACTGGCGGGGTCGTGATGGTTTGGTTGAACTTGGTGCCAAGTCAGGATAGCCGCTCTGCTTCCAGGTGTCTTGGGCACCTTCCAGTCTGCATGTCAGGTCTTGCAGTGAATAGACATCATTCTGGAGCTCATCTTATCTCATCATAAAAGTCCTCATTTATAACTGACTGGATCGCATCAGTGGTGGGATTCTCCACAATGCACTCAAAGGTGTCTCCACAAAACTAGATTTGAATAAGGTCTACTATGTTATGGACCTGTCCCTGTATAGGACGCTCTGGACCAATTCGCCACAGACAAAATTGGTGCCCCTTGGCAAAGGGGCTCATAGCCATACGGAGGAGGATCTATTGCTTCAGGAAGTCATAATCAAAAATTAGCTAGACAGGTCATCCTAGAGGGGAGCAGACAGAAAAGACAAAAAACGGGCCAGGTCAGTGGCTGGATTAAAGTGCTCTCCACATAAACCATCGGCAGCCAGACATGGTACGCAGCAAGGCTGCAAACTCATAGTTGCCTTGGTGGTGCAGCAAACCTGCTGTAGCCTCGTGGGTGGACAAGTAACCCTTTGACAGATATGTGTCCCTCATTTTGGCAGTGGGGTCTTCTTAGCGGGTCTTACGATCTCATCGCGCTAAGAATCATAATTCGCTTGTGGCTGCAATTTATAAGCACGTAATGAAGAGAGAGGCTGCGGGCCGAGGGGAGGTATAAAATTAATCAATAGGTGCTCGAATTATTTGACACGCTGTCTTGGACATACACTTCAATAAATACCATTTTAGAACACAAATTCAGTTCATTATCACACAGAATTTTTAAATTCCATTAATCCTCCTGGCATACTGCCCCACAAATTAGCCTTGAAAGTGGAAGCACCAATTATCCTTTTGAGAAACCTGAGCCCACCCAAACTTTGCAATGGTACCCGTCTCCATGTCTGTCAGCTTCAGAACAACATCATAGAGGATATAATTATCACAGGATGTAGCATTAATCCCATGAATTCCTCTAATTGTGACGGACATGCCTTTTCAATTCAAGAAATTACAATTCCCAATGAAGCTTTGCTTTGCAAGGCCCAGGGACTGACACTCAAGTTGGCAGGGGTTGATCTTAGCTCACCATGCTTCTCGTATGGGTCTCCTTGGTTAGTTCCCAAAGAAACCTATATGTCCTTGCCCCGATAACAAAACCAAAAATATTTTATATCAAGAAGCCCTTGGATAGGAAACCTATCAATACAAATTACATCTTTTTTTAATGGATTTTTAAAGTTTGTCCTGTTTCATTACTATGTGGGCAGAGCCGTGGGGGACAGCTAGTATATATATATATATATGTATGTATATATATATATATATATATATA
>JANRMT010062799.1:4399535-4439915 GCA_026402145.1 Polypterus bichir lapradei
CCGGACCCTCCCCTCGCTCGAGATGGACATTTGCCTGTCCCGTCGTCCACCAATCACCGACAAGAACATGGCACACACCGTCCAATCCCTTGCCTGTCACGGGGAGGGACATCCGATCTGCAGCCATCTTGTTTCTCCTCCTGAGGGGACTGTGAGACTCGCTGCCGTCCTTCTGCCTTGGCCTCTGCAGACGTGGCGGATCCTCCCCTTCCTCTAACAACGCCGTCCCGGCCTCGCTGACAGGATCGGCACACCCCAGCCACTGACGCGGTCAGTGCATGTGCCTACCGCAGTCTCTCCGGCGACGACGAACGCTGGGGAATCCCCTTCCTCTCTGCCTTGGCTGGCATTCCTCACCCACCTCGAGTGGAAGACGGCACTCTGGAGAATCTCCGACGGCCACAGGGCGATTCGTGGAACGTCCGCGATGCGTGTGCGGACTGCCTCCCTGCAGGACGTGTGTGTGGCCGACTGGGGTACCGGGCAGCTCACAAAAATTTTATTTGTTGGATCCCCCGCTTTAGAACAAGCGGAAGTCCCCACGTTGGGCGCCATTGTGATATTTGCCTGGACACCACTAGTTGGAAACCACATCTTTATCAAAAAGCACACGTTTATTACTCACAAATAAACACAGGATTGAAGTCCCAAACACCACACAATGCACACAGCAATTAATCTCCCCAGTAAATCTTTCTCAGTCTTCTCCTCCTGGGAGCTTCGTCCTGCTACTGCTCCTGATTCTAGCTCCTCGAGTGTAAGAGGGCGGTCCCTTTTATTCCCGCCCGGATGTACTCCAGGTGGCTGATGACGGCTTTCCGGCAGCACTTCCTGGTGTGGCGGAAGTGCTGCCCTTTGCCCCGGAAGCACTCCAGGCGTCTCTGGCAGGTTCATCCGCCTTCTTGCCAGGTGTGGCGGAAGTGACAGTTTTCCAAGTCCCACGAGGCTTACATCGCCCCCTGGCGGTGGCCACAGGTTCTTACAGGTTAAAATCTCTTTGTCTCTTTCCAGGGCGGTTGTCCCCTCATGACCTGGAAGCTATTAATGCCTCCTTCCGATCCTTTCAGGCATCCCGGCCGGGTAAGAACCCCAGACATCTGTGACAATATATATATATATATATATATATATATATATATATATATATATATATCGTAGATCCCGGAATATAAGCCGAGAATTTCGTCCTAGATTTTTGGCTTGGAGTTTGTGGGTCGGTTTATACAACGAGCATCGTTTCAGATTCAAGATTTCCAGCGCAATGCCGGTTTTGCCGATCAATATGGAAGTAAATAATGACGAAACCACAGAGCCATCTTTCAGATGAAGAAGTAACTTTGCATGCCGGTACTTTAAATTAAATAAAGAATTTATTCAAAAAAGTGTTTTAGTTGTTCATTTTATTAATAAAATTTATAATAAATTATCGGGAAGTTTAAAATAAAAATTTTTCTTTTGATTTACGACCAACATCTTGCGTTACGACCCGAATGCGGTCACGTGTATCCGCTTGCGCGATTGTAAACAAACAACCGAGAGCGTTAGTAGCGTCAGTTGGAGCCCAGATACATGTGTTTGTGGGTGTAATTTCGGTCATTGCTGTGATTTACCTATATATATAATTCACTAAGACCATGCAAGCAAGACACATAATTGCTAAGGAAGGAAGAGAAGGTAAAGAAAGCGATCACAATCGAAACGAAGATGGAAATTGTGTGGAAATATGAGAGTGCTGTTCGTGTGACCGATCTCGCTAATATGTACAGCATGTCGAAATCCACCATCTCGACAATTTTACAAAGAAAAGATTTGCATAAGGAGGCTCCTTCTAAACAATAACCACCTTCCGTTTCATTCTCCTCCTCCTCCCTTCCTGCAGCCCAAAGATGTCAAATTAAATGGTGAGTACAGTATGAAATTGTTGTTTCAAGAATAGAATAGAATGCATTTCATTGTCCCTATACACATCTACAATGAGATTAAAAGCAGCTCCTTCAGTGCAGAAAAAAAGTTCTGTATAGGGCTTGTATGGTTGTTTTTTTTAGCCTTAGCATAACGCCGGATCTGTGGCCCCGCTTCTGCTTTCTTTCACTCCTCCATCTGCGTTGTCTCCTAGACCCGACAACAATCCACGGAGAGCCCGCTGGTCTCACTATGTTGTCTGGGATGTTGTGCGTGTGATGAAAAACACTCAAAACAGATGTCTGGCTCTGGACACCAATGTCTATAAGGTTCTGACGGGTGTAGCGGATGTTCGCCGAACCGATCGTGCACAAACAAGGAAAAAAAAAGTACAAAAACAACAAAAAAGTGCACTGAAAAGGAGAGCCCTGAGCCAGTGCATGCCGCCATGCTCCTAGCTTAATCTAGCCTACTTCTGGTAGGCTAGGCACTTTTTATAACTTTTTGGTTAGTACATTAGAAAAATTATTGGTGTTTTGGTAAATCATGCACATTATACAACCCTTTTTTATTATGAAAAGGATAAGTAAGTGTTGCAGTGGGAGGTTCGGAACGCATTATGGGTTAGCCTTCGCGAACGAATTAAGTTCTTAAGTCAAGGGTCCACTGTATTGCATATTTAAGTTAGTCAAATTTATAACGAGTCTCCAGAAATCCACCCGCCGATGTACCGTATTTGTGTATATAGTTTCAACACAAAGGCTTCATTTTACCAAACTTCTCCGCAATCACTTCCTGGTTTCCATCAAAAATGCCGGCAGTCTCAAATTCTCGCCGATAAACATGATAAATATACCTGAAGAGACACTTTTAAGGAAATTTAGAAAATTTAGCTTGGAGAAGGTGGTCGGCTTAAATACCAGTCATCGGCAAATACATGTAATTTAGTAGGTAGGGAAGGGGGTCGGCTAATATACCGAGTCGGCTTGTATTCCGGGATCTACGGTATATATACATATATATATATATATATATATATATAGTGGCAGGCGGCTGGCATCCACTATATGCACACTATATTCCGTGGGAGCAGCCCTGGACAGTGCAATACCTCCCCCTGGATGGGATGGGATACCAGGCTGCTTGCTGCTTATCAACACATTTACAGGACAAAAGATGCTGACAGAGAGGTGAGAATGGATTTAAGGTGGGCTGGATTTGCAATTTTCTCATAGGCTCTGGTAATTCTAGTGTTAAAAGCCTCCAACTTTTCCCTATTCCCTCAGTTCTGTTTTGGACTCAGTTTTGTGTACATCAGTGCTATCATTTATTTGCAGTTTGCAGCCAGGAAACCAAATATATGGGTGGCTGCCGAAACCTTGCTATGGCTCTTTGTGGAGTTTCTGACAGTGGCGTAATCGGCAAGATGGTTGGATCCTGGTAGAGAAGGGGACAGGACATGCAATATACCCAGGTGGGAGCGTACCGTGGCTGAGATTTCAGGCGGGGAGGGTGTCCCATTGTTAGCAGAGACCCGGTATGGGTTCTGCTCCTGGCACCCTTAACTAGGCAACCTAAACAGGCCAGGGAGTATGCGGAAGGGACTCACAGAATTCGGCTGCTCCGGAGGGGGGAGGCAAAGGGGGCTTATTATGCTCACTCGGGAAAGAGAGTGTCCGCCATCCTGTGAAGCCAGAGCCCCAATTTCCACCTAGGGGTGCCCCTTATTGGCAGGTGAGTAGAGTAGGAAACTGGAGGTTGGACCCAGAGCGGCCGACCCACAAACAAGCCTGATCCTTATGGGCAATGGTAGGGCAGTGGTTACTGCCACATGAAAACAAGCCCTACCAAGTAATAGAGCAGGTGGTCTGCTACCTGCTCCTAAAAGCACTACCCCACGGTTTCACCCAGCTGGCCTGGGGTAAACAGTTCAAGAACATGAAAGAGCTCAAGGAGCTTCTGGAAACACGTAGGATGGCCTCACAATCTGAGGGGGCAGAACTGTCCCTTAGTCAAGCTCAGCCGGAGTACATCCCAAAACCTAGCCCCACCCCCCCCCCCCTTACAACCCAGAGCTTGTGCTGACGTCCCGGAGGTACGGCGCACAAACTGCTTGGAAGCGAGAAGGAATGCAGGTGGAGGGGGATGATGGGTTGGTGTGCTCTGACTAACCCCTTGGCGGTCCTACACACAGGCATGGTGATCGTAAACAGGTACAAGACCTGAGCCTTATTCGATTTCGGCAGCAACATTACCATTGTCGCCTGCCGGTTTGTGCTACCACGACAGTGGTTAAAGATTGAGACCAGTATCTCCTGTGTCCACGGAGACATCCACTGGTACAGGTCAGCCACGTGTGTCATCAGTTGTGGAGGATCGGTACAGAAATTTACCGTGGCGGTCCTCCCAAATCCACCACATCTGATGATACTGTAGCAGAATTGGTCTAAAATTAAAAGCGATGAGACACTTACCACTCCTGGTTTTAACTTAGGCCTAGTTATAGACGGGGATGAGCCGTCTCAAGCTGCCTCCATGCTGTATAACCAGCTGGCGGAGAGAGACGAAGCTGACTCCCTGAGTGACGTGGCAACTCCTGGACCATCATGTGCCAGTACTTCATCCACCAGTGCCGAGATGGAACGGGAGGAAACCACGCCCCTTGAGGTCGGCCCGGATCCTCTCTCCATTTTACAGTTTGAATTTAGAGAGACGCCAGCTTCTTTTAAAAGGGAGCAGTGGAATGACGATTCCCTTAAGTTTGCCAAAAACGCAGTGGTCCTGGTCAATGGCCAGCACACTCACCAGTCAATCCCACAGGGTTCTTCACTTTGTTTTGGAAAATGACCTTCTGTATTGTGTAGCAGAGCATGATGGACAGGAGCGAAGGCTACTGCTAATCCCACGGACCTTCCAGCGGCAAGTCTGTGAGTCAGCACACGCCCAACTCCCAGGTGGCCATTTGGGCACCGAGAAAACCCTGGAGCAGATCAAACTCCACTTTTATTGGCCGGGAATCAATGAGGAGGTTCGTCGCTTTTGCACTTCCTGTCCGGAGTGTCAATTGTGACAAATTCCTAGGAAGAAACTTGTTCCTCTCATTCCTATTCCTCTAATTGATGTCCCATTTCACAGAATTGGGGTCAATTTAGTTGGACCCCTAGAACCCACAGCCCAAGGACACAAGTACATTTTAGTCCTCATGGATTATGCTACCAAATACCCCAAAGCTGTTCCGTTGCGCTCAGCTACTTCTAAAGCCATCGCACAGGAATTGGTAGGGGTCTTTGCACGAGGCAGCATCCCTAAGGAAGTCTTGACAGACCAAGGGACGCCTTTTACCTCAGAGACGTTCAAGGAGACTGCCAAGTTACTTAAAATAAAGCATCTAAAGACCGTGGTGTATCATCCTCAAACTGACGGTCTGGTGGAGATATTTAATCAGACTCTCAAACAAATGCTTCTTAAGGTGGTCAACAAGGATGGAAGGAATTGGGATCAGCCCCTCCCCCTCATCCTTTTTGCCTATCAGGAAGTCCCACAAGCCTCTACGGGGTTCTCCCCTTTTGAATTATTGTATGGGCGACAACCCCGGGGCATATTTGGTGAGTCAACCCAATCATCGGCCAAGGGAGGGGGTTTATCGTGTAAATCTGCTGAAACCGTGGAAGGATAGGGATACCAATCCCTCCTCTGGTCAGCCCCGCTCGCTCTTTGCTCACACAGCTAGCCTTAACTTCGGTGCAGATTTATGTCCCAGACAGCGATGGGAGCTGAAAACAGTTATCCTGTCCGTCCTGGAGGTAGTGAGTGAAAACCCTGGAAGGATCTCTCTAATTGAGCACAACATTGTGACAGAGCCCAAAGTTATAGTCTGAGAACGTCCATATCGTCTTCCCAAGGCAAAAAGAGCTGAAGTGGAGCTTGAGATCAAGCACATGCTGGAACTAGGAGTAATCGAGGAAAGTCATAGTCCCTGGTCCAGTCCCATTGTCTTGGTCGCTAAGCCTGATGGGAATTGGAGGTTTTGCAACGACTTCCCTCGGATTAATCAAGTCTCCCAATTTGATGCTTATCCAATGCCACAAGTGGACGACCTCCTCGAAAGGCTTGGACAAGCTCAGTATTAGACCATGCTGGACATGACAAAGGGATACTGGCAGGTTACTTAAGTGGATTCCACAAAGGTTAAGACCGCGTTCAGCACCCCTAGTGGACACTGGCAGTATTGTGTCCTTCCATTTGGGTTACTCGGGGCTCTGGCATCTTTCAAGCGTCTGGTGGACAAAGTGCTCAGGCCTCATAACTCATACAGGCTGCCTACCTGGATGATGTGGTCATCTATTCCAGCATATGGACGGAACACCTACATCAGGTAAAAGCGGTATTGCGGACACTTGGTGAGGCCAGACTTCGGATTAATTCCAAGAAATGTTTCTTTGAATTGAGCGAAGCCAAGTATTTAGGCTACCTGGTGGGTCGGGCTATCGTGAAGCCACAGTGCTCCAAAGTGAATGCCATTTTGAAATGGCCCCGTCCGTGAACCAAGCGGCAGATCCAAGCCTTTCTTGGGTTGGCACAGTACTACCGCTGGTTTGTGCCCCGGTTCTCAGAGAGAGCAGCGCCTTTGACTGATTTGACAAAGAAGTGGGGCCCAAATATTGTGGTATGGACTGAAAAGACAGGCGCTGCATTTAGTGACTTGAAGCAGGCCCTTACATCCACACCTATTTTGAAAGCACCTAACTTTTCTTTACCTTTCATCCTCCACACAGGTGCTTTAGACACAGGCCTGGGGGCCGTGCTGAGCCAAAGCGTCGACAGTGTGGAACACCCCATCATGTACTTGAGTTGGAAACTGTTGGACCGGGAGACCAGGTATGTGGCAGTGGAGAGAGAGGCTTTGGCAATTAAAGGGAAGATAACTCAGCTGAGGTACTACCTGTTGGGCCAGGAATTCACCCTTGTCATGGACCATGCCCATTTACAGTGGATGGCCCTGCACAAGGAGTCGAATCTACGGGTCACCCAGTGGTTTCTTGACCTCCAGCCATACAAGTTTTCGCTCATTCATTGTTTGGGCTCTCTTCACACCAACGCAAATGCTCTTTCTCGGGTTCATGACCTCTCGGTCAGGGTCGCCCGACCCAACGGTTCTGGGCTGAGGGCGGGGGCCTTGTCACACACGTGCGCATGGGAGGCAGCTAAAGGGCTTGAGTAAGGGAAATTTCCGAATCAGACCAGGATGTGGCAGAGTGCACTGACTCTTTTTCTCTCTTTCCTGCAGACCATTCACGGGAGATTCCACCTTGCCCTCTTGACGTCACTTCCAGGTCCGAGTCTATGAAAGATGACCTTGCTGGCTCAGGCCCCTGTGATGTCACATCCGGATTCAAACCTATGGCTGAAGACCCTTATGAGCCCGACCCCTTTGACCTCACTTCCTGTCTTCCCCTTTAAAAGCCTCCACTTTTTCCTTATTCCCTCAGTTCTGTTTTGGACTCAGTTTTGAGCACATCAGTGCTATCATTTATTTGCAATTTGCAGCCAGGAAACCAAATATACGGCGGCACAGTAGCGCAGTGGTAGCGCTGCTGCCTCGCAGTAGTTTGCTTCCCGGGTTCTCCCTGCGTGGAGTTTGCATGTTCTCCCCGTGTCTGCGTGGGTTTCCTCCGGGTGCTCCGGTTTCCTCCCACAGTCTAAAGACATGCAGGTTAGGTGCATTGGCGATTCTAAATTGTCCCTAGTGAGTGCTTGGTGTGTGGGTGTGTGTGCGTCCTGTGGTGGGCTGGCGCCCTGCCCGGGGGTTGTTTCCTGCCTTGCACCCTGTGTTGGCTGGAATTGGCTCCAGCAGATCCCCATGACCCTGTAGTTAGGATATGGCGGGTTGGATAATGGATGGATGGATGGGAACTAAATATACGGATGGCTGGCTCAAACCTTGCTATGGCTCTTTGTGGAGCTTCTGACAATACATATACTGTCAAATAAACGAACTACACGCCTTTGGAGCAACACAAGAGGCTTCGCCTCTAGCGCTGACGTTCGAGGTTCGATTCCCCAAAAGGGGGTGCAGTGAGTGTGTACGCCTGATGAGCCCAGAATTAGGGTGAAACACGTCTCACGTACTCTGTGCATTATTTGACAGCAAAATTATTCAACTATATATATATATATATATATATATATATATATATATATATATATATATATATATATATATATATATATATATAGTGAGAGGTTCAGCCCAGACACAAACAGACTGACACTGGCAGTTCGTAAATCACACATGTTTAATAAAGACCAAGTCCCCCAAGACACAAGTCCCACACACAGACACCAAACACCCTTACTCGGGCCTTTCAATGTCCGGGGGTCACCTCTCTTCTGTCCACTGGAGCTTCGTCCTACTCCAGCACCCGACTCCAGCTGCTAGAGCGTAGGAAGGCGGCCCCTATTATTGTCACCCAGATGTGCTCCAGGTGCTTGTTGATGAGCTTCCTGTGGCACTTCCTGGTGTGGCAGAAGTGCCACATGAGCACCCGGAAGCACTCCGGGCATCCCTGGAAGGTCCTTCCTCCACTTTCCCAGGTGTGGCAGAAGTGCAGATCTGCCAGGCTCCACGATACTCGGGGCACCCCCTGGCAGCGGCCATGGGCCCCAATGGGTTTGAGACTCCTTGCTCTGTCCCCGTGGTCCCCTCTTTATCCAGGGCGGTTGCCCCCTCGTGGCCCAGAGGATGTATAAACTGCCTCCCGGTCCTTCCAGGCGTCCCGGCTGGGTCTAGCCCCCAGCCTCCTGCCACACTGCCCCTCCACCAGCAGAGACCCATCGGGCGCAGCGGCCCATCCCGCGAGGGCAGGTTTCCCATGAAGCGGGTCTGAATCGCGCTTGTCCTGGGCCCGGTCCTGCAAAATACAAAGCAGAGACGGGGCAGAGTCGTTACCCTGACACCACTGCCTGGCATCCTCCATTATGCCACAGAGCCAACGCCCCTCCCTTTGGCCGGCACCTTGGCAGCAGAAACCTCACCACCTGCTCCGCGGCCTTCGTGCCCCCTTTATCGGGTTGTCCAACAGGACCGCTCACACTCCCGTTTTCCACCGCTGACCTGCATGTCATGCATGGGTGTCGAAGGACTCCTCTAAGGGCCGGGGAAAGGTAAACATTAACCCGCTGAGATGGGGGGGCGGCTACCACTGACTTTGTCCTGTTGTTCTTTTTCCCTCACAGCTCCGAAAAGTCATCCAGTAAGGGAACTTAGCCCCGCCCCTTCTGCAAGTAGCATTATAAAAGAAGCACCAGCAAAGAGAAACGCATCTTTGCCAGGAGACCAGAACAAGCCACACGGCAGAGCACATGATTCTCGAAAAGATTCATCCGGAGAAAGAAATTCCTGATCGGGATAGTGCATTGGCACTATTTTCGTTGCTTTTGTTTATTTTGTTTGTTTTGTCTCGTGACGATTAAAAGGGACGACCTGGTTGGTGTCCCAACATTCCGACTGTTTCCAGTCTGACTTTCCACCGCCTCACCACTGTATATATTGTTATAAGTCAACCACTCTTGACATCATAAAGGTTTGGGGCAGCCACCCGTATATTATAACCCAGCTGCAAAACTTTAAATATTTGAACACAAGATTGAGTCCAAATCAGAACTGTCACACTAGAGGTAAGCTGGTGGCTTTAAAGGCCCGTAGAGGAAGTGACGTCATCGGGGCCAGAAGTGGAAGTGATGTCATCTCTGGTGCCAGAAGTAGGTGGGATTTCCCAGGACTGACCTACAAGGAACTGAGAAAGACAGCCAGTACACCCTGCTGCCCCCTGATCTGGTGTAGTATTAGCATTACTCAAGCCTTTTAGCTGCCTCCTATTTGCACGTGTGACAAGGCCCCCCCCTCAGCCCAAACCCATCAGGTCAGGCGTCCTGCACCGAGAGGTTGTGTGCTCTAGAGAGAGCATCAGCGTTGGTATGGAGAGAGCTCTTACAATGAACAAGCGAAAACTTATATGGTTGAAGTTCAAGAAATGATCTAGTGACCCGTGGGTTCGACTCCTTGTAGAGGGCCATCCACTGAAGAGGTGCATGGTCTGTCACCAGTGTGAACTAGCGACCCAGGAAGTAGTACCTCAACTGCGTTATTGCCCATTTAATCGCCATGGCCTCTCTTTCCACCGCTGAATACCTGGTCTCCCGATCCAGCAGTTTCCGGCTCAGGAACATAATAGGGGTGTTCGGCGCCATCGACGCTCTGGCTCAGCACGGTACCCAGCCCTGTGTCCGAAACGTCCGTCTGGAGTATGAACGGGAGAGAAAAATTAGGTGCTTTCAGAATAGGCACCTTAGTTAGTGCCTGTTTTAAGTCACCAAATGCAGCATCCATCTTATTAGTCTATACCATAGTGTTGGGAGCCCCTTTCTTTGTTAAATTTGTCAAGGGTGCCACTCTCTCTGAAAAGCAAGGTACGAACCAGCGGTAGTACCCAGCCAATCTAAAAAAGGTTTGAACCTGCCGCCTAGTTCGCAGATGGGGACATTTAAGAATGGCTTCTACCTTTGAACATTGTGGTTTGATGGTACCCCAAACCACCAGGTATCCTAAATATTTAGCCTCCTTCAATCCAAAGAAGTATTTCTTTGGACTGATGCAGAGCCCGGCTTCACCTAGCGTCCGCAATACTGCTTTCACCTGCTGTACATTTTCCTTCCATGTGCTGGAATAGATGACAGCGTCATCCAGGTAATCAGCACTATATACGTTATGGGATTGGAGCAATTTGTCCACCAGACATTGAAAAGTCACAGGGGCCCCATGTAACCCAAATGGAAGGACACGATACTGCCAATGTCTGCTAGGGGTGCTAAACACTGTCTTGACCTTTGCGGAGTCCAATAAGGGAATCTGCCAGTTGTCATGTCAAGTGTGGTCAAAAGCCTTTCAATGAGGTCGTCCACTCGAGGCATTAGATAAGCGTCAAATAGGGAGACTTGATTAAGTCGACGGAAGTCATTGCAAAACTTCCAACTTCCGTCAGGCTTACTAACCAAGACGATTGGACTGGACCAGGGACTATAACTCTCCTCTATTACTCCTAGTTGCAGCATACGCTTGATTTCAAGCTCCACTTCTGCTTTCTTTGCCTTGGGAAGTCGATAGGGTCGCTCTCTAACGATAACCCTGGGCTCTGTCACTATGTCGTGCACAATCAGAGAGGTCCTTCCAGGTCTTTCACTCACCACCTCCGGGATGGACAGGATAGCTGGTTCCAGCTCCTGCCTCTGCCTGGAACTTAAATTGGGACCGAAATTAAGGTTGGTGGTATGAGCAAAGAATGAGCAGGGCTGAGTGGAGGTGGGATCCAGGTCCCTCTCCTTCCACGGCTTCAGTAGGTTTACATGATATATCCGCTCGCTCGGCTGACGATTGGGCTGTTTCACCAAATAGTTGACAAGCCCTTTCCTAATTCAACTAGTGTGTGAAGTGGGCTTTTCACAGTAACAAGCACAGTGTTTTTGGTCCAAATATCTTTGAGTGGCAATGTGTTGTGTGCAGGTGTGCTCTCATGGTGCAGTGGTGCTCACATGAGTAGTTTTGGGTGCGCCATTTCTCCAGATGTTTTTTCCCCCAACACTTTCCCGCAGACACCTCAGTATGGTGTAATGTTGCCGACTTTCAGTCTATTTACTTGGAAGCTCTTTATTAACAGGCCCATTAATGTCGGAAAACTTAATCATCATGACTTGATGTTTGGTATACCTTTACGTGTGTTTTTTGGCTTGAAGGAAAAAAATCGCCAAAGTCACACACACAATTGTAGAATAAATGTCAAAAAGAAGTACTCAGTCAGCTCAGCACAGTGATATTTGGCAGACTGATAAACAAGACGTTAGGCATATGAAACCTACCACCATAATTGATAACTACACCCTACTCCTGTGCTATTGACCGAGTCTTAGAATTAAATACATGTTCACTCCAGGAATTAAATTGTCACAACTTATGTGTATATATACAGGGTGGTCCAGAACTAATTATGCAGTTCCAGATCATCTGGATGACTTTGATTTATGCGGGAACAATTCCAGTTTGACATGAAGACAATTCTTCATGTCGTCAGTTCGCACACTTCTCGATGGTCCGGGATTTTTTGGGTGATTTTCTATGTAATAAACTTAATAAGTTATAGCGTAATGAAAATTGCACAATTAGTTCTGTACCACTCTATACATATTGTATTACCACCCAGCTTTGTCATGTTCTTTCTCCAGAGCCTAGAGTAAACGGCCAGTGCAGAAAATTGGCTCCACCCCTTAAAGTCCTGGGGCTTTAAAATGCCGGCCGCCCAAATGGACAATCCAGAGAGAGAACTTCCTTTAGGAGTGTGTCACTGGCAATCAAGTCCACTTTATTATGTGGGAGCTGCTTTTGTTGAAATTTCATGACATTGTGCTTTATTTTGTTTCAAAGCAACGTTACTAAACAATGATGCCACAAACGTGCAAAATGTAGGACTGCTATGCCTTTTCTAATCTAGTGTCAGGTCTGAAGTTGAGCTTGGTTTCCATGTAAGCCTTTGTCCAAATGAAATTCCACTTTCCCGGAGCCCCTGGAAAATATAATCCTCCAGCCTGAAGAGGCAGAGTGTGTGGCCCTCTCCTCTGTGCTGTGGGAACAGGAAGAGACTATACCATTAGCGACAGTGCCCCTTCTCATCCTGGGGTGGTATTGCTTACCAAGAATGAGCCAGAAGGGTGATCCTCGGACTCGTATGTGCGACAATATCAATGAACAAATAATGCATTTCAGAAAGGAAGAAAACTAACACATATTCACCAATATAATTCGGTGAGCAAATTCACAAAAAAAAAACAACAACAAAATAAATGTCTGAAAATAAAAAAAAATTAAAGCCAGTGCAATAAACCTGTAACAACTTTGTAATGTTTTATTCATACAGTGTTGGTAATGCTATGCTGAATGCTGGTTTTATAAATGGAAGTATGCTTTAGAAAGATAAACTGCTATTTAAAATTGAAATATAATAATAGTAATAATAATACAGTAATTCTTTCCATTTATATAGCGCTTTTCTCTCTACTCAAAGCTCTTTTCATAGTAAATGAGGAGCCACTTCAAGCACCACTAATGTGTAGCACCCACTTGGATGATGTGACGGCCAGCATTTTTGTGCCAGTATGCTCACCACTCATTAGAAGAGGTGAGAGACAGTTAACCAGTCAGGGGACATTTAGGTGGCCAAGTTGACTAGGCTAGGAAGAGCTATTTAGCCTGGACATCGGTATACACCCTACTCTTTATGGAGGATGTACAGGGATCTTTTATGACCACAGAGAATCAAAACTTCAGTTTTACATCTCATCTGAAGGACGGTGCCATTTTTACAGCATAGTGTCCCTGTCACAGCATTGGAATCCACATTCAGACCACAGGGTAAGTGCCCCTGTTGGCCTCACCATCACCTCTTCCAGAAGCAACCCAAACTTTTCCTATCTGGTCTCCCATCCAAGTACTGGACAGGCCTGAACATGCTTAGCTAAAGCTGGATTACCTCTTCTGAAGTGCAGCTGGCATGGCTTTTTATAACAGTAAACTTCTCTAAACCCATCGGTGGCAAGTATAATTTATAAAAATCAATTCTGACCTCCAAGATGAACTGGTGTCACCTCCAGGTCTGGTTTCTAACTTGAACAGGCTACTTAACACCCCACGTGAAATTAGCAGATTAAAAAAATGGGTGGATAGATGGATGGATGAGTCAGTGTTGTAAATTTATTTTTTATTTGGAAAAAAATTTATTTTCAGCTACATCTAAATAATCATTCAGGAAATCATTTGCCTTGTTTTGCTTTTCTTACTGGCCAGCGTTCAGCACCTCTTGGAATCAAGATTTGCATTCTTTCTTCTAACCACTAGAGGGTGCTATATACCTAATTATTACAGACTGGCTGTTTTGTAGAAGTTGGGTAACTGCATTTGCAGCTCTTACAGTGGCACACTCTGTGCTTTCAGAAAGTATTCAGATCCCTTCATTTTATGTTGCAGCCTTGTGCTAACATCATTTAAAATCATTTTGACCTCACATCTAGCAATACTCAATACCCTAGAATGACAAAACCTAACCATCACCAGGTGTCACACTTTGTGACAGCAAACTGCTTGCCACCAGGCAGGAACTGCTGCGGAAAGTCAATGCAGGCTCATAGCAAGCCATTTTTGAATAAACGCTCAGAAGGGAGCTGTGTTCATTGGATATCTGGAGCAGACGCTACCCAAAAGAGCCCCTTGCTGGCAGCCATTCACAGAGTTGCACAGTTACAGTGATTGCAGAGCCACCATCACTGGACTGTTGACGCCTGGAAACGCATTGTCTGGTCCGATGAGTTGTATTTCTGCTTGGACTCAAATATGAGGTGAGGGGCACATCATAAACCAAATGAAGCCTTCTATGAGGACTGTGTGCAAGGTGCTGGTCATGCAGAAGACACCTCTTCAATGTTCTGAGGGTGTTTTAGTTACTAGGAAATGAGTCCTCTGGTTGAGATGATGATGCGCTTGGACCAGAAGGGTTATACTGAACACAGAATAGCCACCCAAGTCTTCTCTTATCTCAGCTGGCCCAAAAAATCCCCAGCTTTAAATCCCACAGAAAATCTCTGGGGCTGTTTAGAGCATTGAGTAAAATACCAATGCAGCCATCCAACCAATCTGGCCAAACAGCAGAATTGGGTGGTGGAAGACTGGATAAAAACTGATGCTGTCTACATACATCTGCAAACTGGTGGTGTCCATGCCAGATAGAATTGCAGCTGTCATTTGGGCTCACGGAGGAATTATGAGCTGTCACACCTCAGCAGGTTCTTTTAGAGAATAACATTCCTTCACTGAAATACAGTAGGTTTGTCTGAACTGGACAGAATAATTTCTTAGCCTAAACCCTCCACTTGTGTTCTTGAGGTTTCTAATGTGCTTATTGATGGTGTATTTGACATAGTGAACTCATCATTAGATATGGGGGTCTTTCTTGACTGTCAACTTTAAACCAATTTCTAATCTGCCTTTTTTGAGTAACATTCTAGATAAAGTACTTTTTCAGCAATTAAACGATTACTTGACTAAGCATTCATTCTCAGTAAGTTTAAGTCAGGATTTAGAACAAGTCACAATACAGAAATTGTGCTGCTTCATGTAGTAAATGATTTGTGTGTTAATGCAGATGGGGGCCGTGTATCTGCTTTTGTTCTGTTAGACCTGAGCATTTGACACCATAGACCACAGTGTTCTTAAGAAATTGCCTTAGTCAGTGAGTGGGTCTCTCCGGCGGCATCTTAAATTGGTTTCAGTCGTACTTAACAGGTAGAAAATTCTTTGTTAGTTGTGGCAATTATACTTCAGAGGACCATGATATTGTATAGGGTGTACAACAAGGGTCTACTCTGCGCCCGCAGTTATTTTCATTCTCAACGCTCCCGTTAGGCCAGTCTAAATGTGGGAGTGGATGGACTGGCATCCCAATTGGGATTGAGGATAATTTCCTACCCGGCTGGGAGTCCATAATGGAAAGACAACAAGAAGGGTGGCACAATCTGGCTGGAAGCATTATCAATTTCTATCTCAGTCAAAAGAAATGGACGAGGATGAAGGGATTTAATGAGCACTTCATGCCCCAGTGCCAGTAGTGGCTGTGCTCTTCTAATGGGGGCCCATTTTGGACATCCGCAGAGGTGCCTGGGGCTTGGATTGTAGTGTGGAAGGGCAACCCTGGCGGAATCTCTAGGTGGTGCAGGGGGCACTGTGAAGACTGTATATCTCTATTATGGTGAACTTCTGTATGATCCGGAAGTGCTTCCTTTAGGCAGTGTCATAGCTCTGGAAATACTCCTGGGTCCAGCATAAAAGAAGGTGCTCAGCTACCTCATGGTCAGAATCAGAAGGAGGTGGATGAGGCTCACAGAGGTTATACTGGAAGGAGACAGAGATATTTGTTTTCTCCATTATATTATGTTGGACTGCCTTTTACTATATTAAGGTATGATTATAAAATCAACACTATTTTACCTTTGAAATTGTGTTTGGTTGAATTGTGTCTGGTGGTTGGGCCTCTGGAGTGTCCCCTGCAGTCCACCCCAGATTATATTGAAACACAAGGAACTACCAGAGCATTGCAGATGACATGCAGCTGTACTTATTTATAGCACCTGATGACCCTGACATTCTGGCCTTTCTAACCCAGTGTCTGTCTTGTGACTGGATGAGTAGTAATTTCCTCAAAATAAATAAAGAAAAAAATTGAAATCTTAGTTGTTAAGAAAAATGGAAATAGTGAGGGTATTACAAATTAACTTGACCCTTTAAAATTAAAAGTCAAGGTGGAAGTAAAGAATTTAGGTGTGATCACGGGCTCTGACCTAAAAATTAAATCGCATATTAACCAGATTACTAGGACTGCATTTTTCCATTTTAAGGAATATTACAAAAGTCAGACCTCTTACAACACTGCAAGATGCTGAAAAAATAATTCAGACTTTTAATTTTAGTTAACGAGATTACTGTAATGCACTCCTGACCAGTCTACCTAAGAATGACATCCATCGGTTGAAGTTAGTCCAGAATGCAGCAGCCAGAATCTTAGCCAGAAAAAGAAAATCTAATCACATCACACCAGTCTTAGCATCGTTACATTGGTTACCCGTGTCCTTTACAATTTAATTTAAAATACTATTAATGGAGAATAAAACCTTACGTAATCTTTGCTCCCTCCTATATTTTGGAGTGTCTATCCTCCTACACTCCAAGTTGTAACCTTAGATCTTCTAATGGTGGTCTGCTTATAATTTGAAGAGCTGGTGAGGCGCCCTTTTGCTTTTATGCACCTAAAATTTGTAATACTTTACCAATAGAGGTACGCCAGGCTAATATCCAGGAAAATTAAAAATAAAAAGTATATTTATTTTGGCCTTTTTGTAGCTTCAATTTAGTTCTACCCTTAATCAACTACAGTAGATATGCAGAGAATTAGCATACCCTTCAACAATCCTGCAATCTTTATTAGTATTTACTTTTCTTGGTTTTCTTTTCCAGTTCTTCTGTGCTGGTGTGCAACCACCTGTGATGTTTGAATATTTGAGTGAAAGTGGACACCCCAACCTTCCATAAGACCCACTGCAACAGATCCTCTAAGATTTAGCCTAAAAAAATAAATAAATAAATAACAACTTGAGAACATTTTTGTTGTCCAGTGGGGGCTGGCTGGTGTTTGGCCTGCCTCAGGCCCTTACAGAATTCGTTTTTCCTCCAACTTAACTGAATTTTTTTTCCCCTACTCTGGCTAATTGATTTTATTATCAGATGGTCATTTAGAGACTTAAAAAAATTCTGCATTTAAGTACTCTATTTCTCTTATTTATATACAGTATTTACTAGCTGTGCTATTAGTCTACAAAAGGTTGAAATCTAAATAATCAATATAGACCTCAGTGTTAACATATGCAGTGCATAATGCAATATGACCATCTGTTATATGTGACTTGGTATGGGATTCAAAAAAGCAGTGTTGATGTTTGTGGTGTGCCTTCTGTTGGAATGCCAAATTCCATGCATTTATAAGAAAGCACACAGATACTCATAAACATTCTGTGGCAATCGTAGGCAAACTCTGTATATTATGAACAGTGCAAAAGTTGAAAAAAAACATGTGTTAACTCTGCAAGACCAGTCCCAGTGAATAGGTCGAGTCTGCCCCAATATGTTTGTGGTTCCAGTTATGATGGTTTCTGGGAGGAAGAGGCAGATACAGGTGGGTTGACCCCAGAAGTGACATTATGGATGTCAGTATGTTAATCATCCTTTTTGCAGAGGGGAAAGAAGAAGACATGCCATTATTGCTTAGCATTGTCAGGTGGCCTGGTGTATTATTGTCATTATCTAAGCTAATTAATTAATAATGAAATATATTAATTATATATACAGTGGAACCTCCAGTCACGACAGTAATTCATTCCAAAACTCTGGTCGTAACCCGATTTGGTCGTGACCTGAAGTAATTTCCCCCATAGGATTGTACATAAATACAATTAATCCGTTCCAGACCGTACAAACTGTATGTAAATATATTTTCTTTAAAGATTTCTAAGCACAAAAATAGTTAATTATATCATAGAATGCACAGTGTAATAGTAAACTAAATGTAAAAATATTGAATAACACTGAGACAAACACCCAGGCTCCCTGCTCAGCTGCATGCGAGCCTACCTGCGCTCTCTCTCTTTCGTGTGCTCACTCGCTCTCGCTCTCTCTCTCTCTCTCTCTCTCTCTCTCTCTCCTGCACCAACTTTCTCCTCCTGCCTCCTGCCTTCTCCTGCAACCTCCCGTTCTTTCCTGTTCTATTCTTTTTCCCTTTAGCCGACTTGCGCTTCTATTTATGAAGAGGATGTGGTAGTCGTGGCAATCAGCAGCTCCTGGGAACAATTACGGATGCGGACCGCTTCTCACCTGTGCACTTAGGTGAGAAAAGCCCACATCACAAACTCCTCTGGAACCGCTTCGACACACCACCATGCCCCCTCGCTAAGCCACGAGTGTGGAGATTATTTATTAAAACTGGCCTTTTTGACGGGAGCTGTGGACCACAGGAGGAAGCTGGGTTGAGAGGAGGTTACAGTTTTGAGGGAGAGTCCCTCTGCGCAATGCACTGAGAACAATGTACAGTACAGGGAGAGACTGAACACGTGCGGAAATCATCGGTGCATAAGAACCGGAAGGGAAATTGGTTTGTTCGTCACCCGAGTGTGTGGTCATAAACAGATGCAAAAGTTTGGCGAACTTTTTGGTCATAATCCGATTTGTACGTGTTCAGAGACGTTCGTGACACGAGGTCACCCGAGGTTAATTAATTAATTATCTAAGTTGTTCACCAAACGCACATGTTTTGATACATTTAATTACTATACATATTTGTAATGCACCATCTTGGAGAATGACAGAGACAAACACACAGACAGACATACAGACACTTATCCTCCTATTAAGGTGGATCTTATGTAAATGTGCATTATTTATTTTTTGTATACTATTTTGTGCATGTAACTACTTCTTTGACATTTTATAAAGTACTTTGAGCTACATTCTTTATATTCCTTGTTGTTGTTGAAAGCTAATTAATTGTCTGAGGAGCTTAAATTGAACAGTAGGTGTATGTGTACACATAATATTTAATGTTTTCACTCGTGAGAAACTGCAGTATAACATGCCGTATTTCTGTAAGTTACACAGACTTTGTGGTATTTACCAGTCCCTTCATGTTCATGTAGATATCCCCCAGTTTTCTTACACAGGCCAAGACGTGCTTCTGAATTTAAAGTGAGAGCACTGAATGTAGCCCCTCCTGAGTGGGTGAAGGTTTGTGTCTGGTAGATGAACTGGCATCTCACTGAAACGTGGTTCTCAGCTTGTGCCTAGTCGTAACCAGACAGATTTGTACTCTATCTTCATCCAAATAATGGAAAAAGAGGATTTAGAAAGTGGACATTAGCTTGTATTCTCAGCAACATTTTTAGACACGTTCCTTCTGATCCATGGCTTCCCTGCATTAAGGGCACCCCAATCCCCAGCAGATGGAGCTCTTGTGAAAAAAATTAAATGAGTGGCAAACTCACCTCAGCAGTTTAGAATGTTTACAGCATACTCAACTCAGTCTTCATATGTAATTTGCCATGATATGCTCAGTGCAATTTCTGCCTTTTTTGGAAAATTATTTCTTTTTGAAGTCTTTTTGTGCTTGCCAATACTAGCATGTTTCCGGGTTGTTCTGGCAGGCCTTACGTTAGAAATTTATAGGATTTGTGTGTGAACTTGTGCATCTCACTGCTTTGGAGTAATTGTTATCATTATCGATCTCATCAGTATCTTGAATCATTTTGATTATTTATCTACAATATTATTTAGTACTCTGTCTGGTGATCAAATATTGGAAATTTATGGATATTCACGTATGTTTCGACTTTCCACATCAAATATATGAAGTTGAATTATTTTTTTAATTCTGTTTTTGGTGGTTGTAATGTATGACAATATGTTGGTAAATATTCAGTTTGTGTTAAAATTAGCAGCCATACAACTTGCGCTTAAGAAGAGGTCATCCTCCTGAAACTAAGCACTGTTAAATCAGTGATGATAACGATGAGATTCCTTTGACAGGATCTTCCTCACATGAACCCACACTAGTTGGTATTTTCATATACTGTAAGTCATTTCCATTTTATTTCTGACTACTTTATCAGTAATCTTGCATGGGGCAGGCATTAAGTTTTATTGGTCTATAATAGGGCTGTCAAAGTAGCCAAAAGTTAAGATTTTAATGTTCACATTAAAAACTAGCTCACCCAGTCCACCATACCTATGATGTTACTCACAATATAGTCACTCAAGGACATCGTTTTTAACACACACTTTCCATAGCGCTTGTTGCAAGTAATAGTAATGTGTGTTGCATTTTTAATTTCATCAGATGGCGTATACAACTGACACTATAACATAATAAAGGACATCTCTCTATTATATAAAATAAAAAGACTTTTTAGTCTGGGATGAGACATGACTTTTTCAGAGAGATACTTTCATGTCCCACGAGGCAAGACTTTGTGCCAAAAGATTTAACCACGCCTGGGGCCAGAAATAAAAGACAAAGAGTAGATGACAAAGTATAACGTCGTAAAGAGTTTCAAAAACGTTGGCACGATACACATGCAGAGCAGGTTAGAAATAATGAAAGTACTAAAATGCAAAAGTCTCAAAAAAATGATAGTAAAGATCGCATTAGTGCAAATAAACAGAAATGATTACTCTGTGAAATAACGAAACAGCGAAAAGAGATTGAATACATTGTTCGGATTTAAAATTTAAGTCAGAGACTTGTAGATCGTCTAGTGTTTCTTCCCAATGAAGAGATGTATTCACAAAAATTAAAAGATTTGTTGTTTGGTGAAAGTGTAATCCACATACGTGAGCGGCAGAGACGCGAAGTGGCTGGCGCCTAGCGCAGGCCAGGGGGTTGGTGAGCGAAGCGAGCGGGGGCAAAGCCCCCTAGTTTTAAATAGAAAAAAATGATATGAAACTTAAAAAAAACTGACACAGGAGGTATCAGTCCAATTGGGGCCCAAAACAACAAGAAATAAAAAATGCTGATCCAAGAAGTATCAGTCCAATTGGGGCCTATTGACTGTCACACAGTAGCTGATGGTCTGACTGGGGTGGTCTCAAACATTGGAGGGACACCTTTAGGGCTCATCCAAGGTATTTACCCCACCAGGGCAAGAGGGGAGCTACCACTGTATTGTCTATTTTTCTCTTCGTCAGAAGCGAGAAGTTGTCCCTTGAAAGTCAACTATTCCCACCCCTTCTTCACTTCATTTGTCGACCACAAACCACTTGTTCTCCAAGGTCCAAGGTCGCTGAGCTGTGGTCTGCCCGACAGCAACGACACCTGGCTTACATATCAGAGTTCACAACAGACGTCCAGCATGTCGCAGGTAAGAACAATGTGGTGGCTGACCAAGCTGAGGACCCAGAGGTTCAAGCTCTTTACTTGGCAGGAACCGGCCTGCAGTTGTCAGAGGTGCAGTTGGACGGCAGCGCTGCTAAGCTTCTGTGTGACACCAGCAAAGGTTTCCCATGCCCAATTGTCCCCAGCAACTGGAAACAGCACATCTCTAACACCATACACAGCCTCTCATAACCAGGGCGAAGGGCATCCCAACGTTTGGTAGCAAGCAAACTTGTTTGGCGGGGCCTCAAGAAAAATGTTTGTAGTTAGGCAGGAACTTGTATTGCATGTCAGAAGGCTAAAATACATCACCATTTTAAAACCCCACTGACACCTTTCCTGGTGCCTGTTCGTCATTTTGACCATGTTCACGTGGACCTGGTAGGTCCCTTCCACCTTCTCACGGTTTTACACACCTGTTCACTGTGGTTGACAGGACCACCAGATGGCCTGAAACTGTCCCTTTGATGTCCATGACTGTAGCAGATGTAACAAGAGCTTTTATCAACACTTGGGTTGCATGGTCCAGCATGCCATCCAACATCACATCTGACCAAGGTGTACAGTTCACTTCACAGATCTGGGCTGCAATGGCACAAGACCTTGAGACAAGCCTGCACCATACCACTGCCTACCACCCCTAAGCTAACGGCCTTTGTGAGCAATTTCACCGATTGCTAAAGTCAGTCCTCAAGACCTCCCTTACCAATGACACCTGGGTGGACCGTCTGCCGTGGGTGCTGTTGGGGTTATGTACAGCTCCGAAAAAAGATCTTCAGGTCTCGTCCGCTTAACTGGTGTTTGGCCAGCCTTTTTGTGAGCCCTGGAATTTTATCCCTCAGAGTTCTGTCCCCTGGACTGCATGCCGACACCAATCTCTGCTCCGGGACACAGCTGTCACCTTCCAGCCAGTACCACCTGCCCAGCATGGCTCTCCTCACTCCTGGTTCCAATGCCACCTACAATCAGCAAAGTTCGTGTTTGTCCAGCACGAGGCACATCACGGCCCACTGAAACCTCCTTATGATGGCCCTTTTGGAATCCTAGAACGCGGAGAAAAAACATTCATGCTTGACATCGGTGGCAAACAGCAGACGGTCTAGGTGGATCGCCCCAAGTCTGCACACTTGGGATTCCTCTGAGGGTTTTGACTCTTTTCTGGCATCTGTTGGTGACCTGGCCCTGCTTCCCCTAACACACCAGTACCTACTGGGCATGCAGATGTTACTTCTCCAGATTTGGTCACAACCCTGCCTAACCGTACTCGGACAGGGCGCCCCAACAAAGTTAACGTTGCCCGTGCATGTGAATTCTGGGGTGGGGGTGAGGGCTGCTCCGCTATAAAAACACAATTCACACGCACTGCAGTGTGGGAGGAGGCGACGTGAGGAGTGAATAGGCAACAGTTGTGTATAGTTTAATCATGTTCAATAAAAAGGTTAGTTTTTACCTGCATGGAGAAAAAGTTGTCTGGCGTGTTTTCTTTCTGTTTTGCAGAAAGGTGTTACGTCAAGTCACTCTTACAACTTCTGAGTTGACTTAACACTTTCCTCGCAGGACACTACAATAGCTCAAGCACAAGGGGTCTTGCGTCCCATCCGTTCGTTCCGCAATACCCCCGCCACAGTATCTCGAGCAGCATATGTTATGAGTTCGATTGATACTGTATATTCAGGGGGCTTCTGTTCTTCTCCTTAGCTCACTAATTCCAATTCATAGTCTCGGGGCCCGTGTGTTGATCCCAGGCTGAGGCATCAGCTGTTGGCTCAAGCTAGTCGCGTAATAACTACTTTGGTTAATTTTAGACAGGATCGTAGTCCGCCGATTGGATGTCCCGGAACCTGATGTAGCACCTGCTCTGTCAGCAACTACTAAGGCGCAAGTGAACTTAATTGTACCCTAAAAAATTGTATTACAGGGACCGAGTAAATAGGCGGCTGGAACTCACCTGGAGCAGCCTGAAGTGTCATGTTAGATACTACTAGCTGGTGACTGACTCTAAAAATTTAAAACTAATTACAATTTGAGAATTTCTCAGCCTTGCAGTGCGGTTTTCGTATTGTAAGTCGCCGAGAAGCCTCACAATAATGCCCGCCCCCTAATTTGCACGCCTGCGTATCGGGCTCCGCCCACCGGTGTCACAACCCAGGAAGAGTGTCAGTTTATAAAGGGTGACGCATCCCTCGCCAGTGTCACCACTGTATCAATTTAGCAAAATAAAAGAGATCGGGCCAGTTGTGTCTTTTAAGAAGATCCGTCTAATACTACGTTTTAATTTTAACAGCGCGTCAAGAAGGTCGAACTTGTATTTAAGGTTTGTGTTTGTATGAAGGCGCCACATTGATTGTGTGTCCTCGGGCTTTCGCTAGCGGACACCCCGAGGGAGGCGGTCAGAACAGACTCAATTGTGAAACGGACACATTATGGGCTCCCGGGCTTCGACGCTGCTGAGGGACGAGGAGATCGAGGAGATTAAAAAGGAAACCGGCTGTAAGTAGACCAGCGGCTTGCCGGCCTAGGCGCCGACGACAGGCAGTGTGCGACCCGGGGCTGTCCTCGGTGCACATTTCACATGTTTTTCAATGGTTGCTCACAATTTGTTTATTTAACTTCGTAACTTCTGTGGTCTGTGAGGAGATTTTTAAATACAGACAATAACACATACAGTTAGAAACGGCTGTATACTTTTGGAATACATCGAGGAGATCACCTTAATTAGCTTGTTTGCTTTGAACCAGATCAGTAACATGGCCGCGATGCGAGCATATAAGCGTTTACTTTTTGATTATTTTGTTTGATTTTGCTATACTTTATTAATCCCCGATTGGAAACTGTCATTTCCCATGATGCGAGGGTCAGATCGGAGGGTCAGGATTTAAGCAGCTCCCCTCGAGCAGTGTACACGTTTGTGTAATTCTTTAGCTTTGTAGCGGTTGTTAGTATTTCTTGGAATAACCTGTTTTATAATGTTTGCATCAGTCTGTGACCGTCCTTGGCAGTATATAACTGAACCAGCACAAGGCTGGAACCAGACTAGGATGGGACGCCAGTTTTGTTTGTCTATAATCGTCCTTACACAGACAAGATTAATGTAGCTTTGTTAGTATGAAAGGAAAACCAGAGATAAAGGGGGAAACCTACACACTCTGCAAGGATAAGAACAGGGTGTGGCCTTTGAACCCAGGACCCTGAACACATGAGGCAGCATCATCACTATCACAGCCTGTTTGTACTGATTAGGTGATGTGATGTGAACGACCAGTTTTGTGGGTGTGCTAGTGATAATAATGCTATTGAGATTAACATAAAGAAGCAGAAGAGATTGTATTTTATTTGCCATCCCCTGGGGTTAACAAAGTATATCATATCCAAAAAAAATCAGTATAGCAAAGTGTCTATTGTTATCTATAATACAAATTAAGTAGGAAGGCTCATATAAATATTTAAGTGTAATGATAGAGCACCTGTTCTCCTGAAAGATCACACCAAATCTGTCAGCAAAAGGACAAAGCAAAGGATTTATTTCCTATGTTGCCTTAGGTCTTTTGGGATGGGAAGGCTTTTTTTTTTTTACACGTGTGATTATGAGCGTTTTATAGTATTGCAACACTGCATGTGCAAGTGTTTGTCCATTACCTTAAAGTCAAAACTGTTCCACCAGATAAAGGATCTGTTCCAAGATTATCACTCATCCCCTAGAGAAACTTTATGAATCAGCCTGTCATAGAAACATATATTGGCTGGCAAACAACATCGTCTCTGATCCTTCCCAAGTCCTGAACGCTGAGTATATGTTGTTACCATCGAATTGAAAGCATAGGTTTCCATGATTTAATAGGGTTAGACTGAGGAGCTCCTGTATGCATCAGTCAATGCTTATAAATATGGAACCTAACTCCCAGTTCAAATGTACAGGTACATTAAATAATGTGCTTTGTGATGGTGTTGTGTTAAATATGTCTTCTGTTTTAATTTGAGTTATGTGGGTGGTGTTGCAGATGGAACTGCTGTGATGCAAGAATAAAATCAGGCTTGTCTAACAAAGCATTAATCTATCAATATATCTACAAAAGGCAAAAAAAAAAAAAATTTCGGACTCCAGTTTGTTCTATTTAATATTAATTATTAAGGCCGATGTGTAGTGCGGTCAATATTATCATACAGTGAAATTCTTACTTTTATATGATAATCAAGCTGCAACATCTGAAATGTAACACATCCAGCAGTTTTGCTTAGTGTATTTGGTCTTGCTGGGACAAAGACTGATCGCTTGAACTAAAGTTACTAACCTAACATTCCGACAATGTGGCAGTAAATTATTGAGGGAGACGATAATGAGGTTAATCTTTAACTAGGTGACTTTGAAAGAGTCTTTGTCAGATGAAGAAAAAAAAGAGACCATGTTAACATGGCTGGCCGAATATAGTTACAAAATGTGTGTGTCAAGGAAATCTTGCACAAAAGATGAAGATCAGAGATTTCACAACCTTTGGGAAGCCTGTTGTGTCATTTTTGACCTTTATTATACAGTAGTCGGCCATACGTAGAGCAGATTTGAAATACTTCGGGAGAACTTATGAGGGATATGACTTTGGTAGGATTTTGCATGAGAATACATCATGTAGTTTAATGTTTTTCCTGTTTCTGTCATGTTCTCACTCCACTCACTAAATTTTCAGTTTTATAGTGCAGCCTTACCTGACTTGGAACACTGCATACAATCAAAATGCTAAATGAATGAATTAGCCATGAATATAAATATTCGAGTCTAAGTGATGAAAATAAAATTCAAGTCTTCAGTCCTCTAAAGGTAAAACTGTGCAAGACTATAACTGACCCACTTCTGGCCCTTTTGCATTATACATTTATGAAACATCTCAATATAATATCCAAGATGGAAATGGCAGGTGGAGGTTTTATTCCGTCTGTGGTGTCGTTTGTATCCCTTTCCTTCTATAGGGCGAGTGCTCATGGTTTTAAGATGCAGCAACACTAAGGAAAGCATTAAATGGTTTTGAGTTAACACTGATGATTTACAGTCGTATTGTGCAGGATTAGTATATTAGGGTGAAAAAAACATGGATTTTTCTGAATTGCTTTGGATGATGTGGAGTTCAGATTTTTGTTCCCCTTTGGTCCAGTTTTTATTCCTCCTGTAAGTAGTTTTGAAGTGGAGCAGGGGTGTCTGACTCGGATCCAGGAAGGCCATCATTTTTTCATTCCAGCTACTTTTTTAGTTTTTTTTTTGTTTTTTTTTTTTTTTAAAACTTGGGTACTATAGTAGAAGTAGTAGTTGTATTGTCCTGCATGTAGATTATGGTGAAAAGTTTACTTAAATGTCTCACTAGCATGTAGCTCGCCTACACTGTCTGGTACCAGAATAAATATCGTCAATCCAAATTCAAACAGTATTTTTTAGTTTCTTTTCATTGTGATCCCTTGTTGTGCTCTCTAGTGGTACACTGCAGTCATCTTTTTTTCATGACGAGTTTTATCCAGTTGGGTTTTACATGACACCTAAGCTGAAAACAAGTCTAGATAGAATGCAACTTCACACCCACATTTTAAAGTCGACAGTCAATTATCAGGATGCTTTAGAGTCTCGGGAAATCCACATCAGTGCAGGGGTCCACAGGCAGACTCCTCACACAAGACATCCAAGTTTTTGTATTCGTATGCTGAAACAGTGGAAGCCTAATTGATTTAGCACTGCAATTTTAGTCCTGAAAGACCACTTTTTCTGCTGATGGCAGTTAAAATTAGTCAAAAGAACTTTATGCCAGTGCAGGATATTCATCTCCTTTTCTGTTCCTGCTGTATGTATTCAATACAACATTTGCACTATTCCGTTTTCTAGAACCATCCATCAACCAATTTTTTGAACCTGCTGTCCATAAGTTGAATGCGTTTACATGCGCGCACATAATCGGGATTAGGTGAATATCTTGGTTAACCCAGAAACCTGTTTTCTTAGAAACCCACAGTTTCATGCACAAGTGATCTGGAGTCTTCCTACGTCAAAACACTCCAACGTGATTAAACTGCACAGAAGTAAAACATCATCAGTCACTGTAAATTAAAAATAATCATGACGCTTGTGATGATGATATTGCTGCGTAGAAAGGGCATACTGGTATGTGTGTTTCTTGCCTTGCTCCCAGTGCTTGTAGAATAATTATAACGCAAGTGTTTTTACTTAAATAAGATAAATATTGTGTTAGGTTACTGGTTACTTGGAAAAAATAATTGGACTATATAATACGCGCTACTATTTAAATGTTACCCTGCTGCTGTTGAGCTGAGTTTAGCACTGTACGTTCACCTTATCAACATAAATTTGATGATTTCTGAAATCTTGAGATGTTGTACATATGTTTTGTGGAAGCTTCTACTCATGGCTACTGAAAGTGTTCATGAAGCAAATACATGCACAGGCTGACAGAGTGCAATAGACATGTGCAGATTACAAAATGCTCAACAGTAATCTGGTTAAGGGTTTACATGGCCACATAATCGGGGTAATCGGGTTTCTCAGAGGCCAATAACCTGATTTCTCTATTCATAATAGGTTAACTTGGCATTTTAGAAATTGGGTTGTGTGAATATTAGAGTTATTGAAGCACATATTTAGGGCCGAGCATACATTCAGGGGCTTGAGCTGTTTTAATTAGTTGGTTATTCTAGTCTATGGTGTATGGGTTGTGATTGTAAGTTGGTGTTTAATTAGTGTATATGGTATATTTGCAAGAAAACCCAACAAGCCAATTCTTTTTCTGGTTTATGTTATACATTTACTTAACAACCAAGCTTTGATTTTCTATTTGGGGCCCAGTCAGGTTTCTTAAGTAACAGTTGGACTGAATCGCCAATTTTGTGAAAATGTGTTTAAGTGAGCATTTCCTATTGCAACTTCTTGCTTTTGATCAGGTTAGTGAAGCAAAACAGTCATGTTTACTCTTAAAATACACCAAGGGTAGCGAGTGGATGGTTTTGTTCACTTTTGTGAATTAACACTGTTTGTAAAGAAGAACCCATGCCAGTTTTAATTCACGTGTCATCTTATTTGTACTTTTTGATGCATAATGCTATTTTTTTCAGGTGAAACATAACCAGAGCTGCTCTCGTCTCTGCTCCTTGGTCTGTCGTAGACAGACAGTTGGGAAGAGGCAGCAGCCGTTTTTTTTTTTTTTTGGCATCAATTATGCACTGACATGACAGGTTAGATTGCATGAATTTTGTGTAAATGTGTGCAAAGTCATAAAAATACCATTTTATCCATCCATCCACTATCCAACCCGCTATATCCTAACTACAGAGTCACAGGGGTCTGCTGGAGCCAATCCCAGCCAACACAGGGCGCAAGGCAGGAAACAAACTCCAGGCAGGGCGCCAGCCCACCGCAGAATACCATTTTACATTTCTTTTTATTTAATGCTACAATAAGAGCTTTTTCCATATTGTGTATTAGAACATACAGTAATTGTTAAGTGTAGTCAGCCTAGTGATTAGATTCCTTTCTTATAGGATTGTTGTATTACATTTTTATTTCTTTTTTCAGTTTCTCACAGCCAAATCACACGGCTCTACAGCAGGTTCACCAGTTTGGACAAAGGTGAAAATGGCACTCTAAGGTAGGTGAGATTTCATACTCCTGTTTTTAAGAAGCTTTTAAAAGTGCGTTTGCTTAATGGAAAGGTTTATTCAAAGGTGCAGTGAAATAAGAAATTTTGTGTTTTAATTGTCATTTTTATTTTCATTAAGCATTTTGGCAAAGGACTTGGTGAAATGAGAAAATTGTGAAGCACAATACACCAAAACTGTTTCCGGTAAATGAAGAAAATGCGTAGTGGTAGGGTTTCTGCCTAGAAACATCTAGATCCTCGCCTCGTCTCCATTTTAAGTGTAACACCTGAGTTTTCCTTCTCTTTCCATTTGCATGCAAGTTTATTTTAGGGAGTCTTTTAATTTTTAACTTTGTAGTAATTGCTTATCAAGTAGTCATATGCACATGTTTGCCCAGCCAGAAAACTGGCATTTGCTCCTGCCTTGCGTGGACTGCTGAGGTAGGCATCCTGCTTCCCATGGCTCTGAAGTGGATAAACTGGTTTATTTCTGTCCGCATTCGTATATTTCCGGCCACTTTTCCAGGTATTGGTGCAGGCGTCTTGTTTTTAAATGTTACAATGGCACAATAAACTACTTTAAGTATGCAGTTTGGGTTTTTGAGGTAGTTGAATGAAAGTACAACTGTAGGGGGTTTGATAAACCACAAAATGCAGGAAACCGTACGAATCAGGTTACCATTAAGAATGTCCTAAGTTTGTGTTGTACTGTATTCGCTTTGCAAGTCACTTTCATTCTTTCAGTAATCCTATAATTGAGTGTGATTGTGCCCACTTTAAATGAATGTCTTTTGTGTTACATTTTGCTTGCTCATACCATATTTGTTTTTCCTATCTCTCTTGGCACACCTTAAATTCTTAGCAGGTGGGCATACACTGAGTGCTTCCGTCAATTCAAAATACACAATGCACAATTATCAATCCATCTAAAAGCTATAGTTTAAAATGTTAATTTTAATGGCTTTAGTGGTTAGGTTTATTAGTAGTCTAAACTTTAAATATCTATAGTAGTCTGGTATGTCTACAAATCTACATCTCGTAGTTGAATTTATTTGTCCACTTCCAGCGTACTTTCAATGGGAGTCTGAAATTCCCCCCTTTGTGTTCATTTTAAGGGGGTAATCTTCCCCGCCTCTTTCAAAAATGAATTTCAAGCCCTGGAATCTATTTATTAATTTTTCACAAAGTGGCAGTTGGGGATACTTGAATAGACAATGTGAAAATGCAGGTACGGACAAAGATAGTTTTCATTTTTAAATGAAACCATAGAAGCCTGAAAATGGCCTTTGACTTTGTCTCTCTTATAAACAATGGAGCTTAGGTTATCCGCTTAACCATTTAACATTACAGTAGTCAGTTCTGCATGATGATGCAGTGGGTAATGCTGCCACCTTGCTTCGTCTGGGCTAAAATCCCACAACCGAACATTGTCTGTGTTAAGGTTGTACATTTTTAGTTTGTTTATGCTGGTCTTTCTTTCTGGTACTTTTTATTTTTGTCTCACATTCTCATGCAAGTTGTTTTTTTTATATACAGTGGTGTGAAAAACTATTTACCCCCTTCCTGATTTCTTATTCTTTTGCATGTTTGTCACACAAAATGTTTCTGATCATCAAACACATGTAACCATTAGTCAAATATAACACAAGTAAACACAAAATGCAGTTTTTAAATGATGGTTTTTATTATTTAGGGAGAAAAAAATCCAAACCTACATGGCCCTGTGTGAAAAAGTAATTGCCCCCTTGTTAAAAAATAACCTAACTGTGGTGTATCACACCTGAGTTCAATTTCCGTAGCCACCCCCAGGCCTGATTACTGCCACACCTGTTTCAATCAAGAAATCACTTAAATAGGAGCTGCCTGACACAGAGAAGTAGACCAAAAGCACCTCAAAAGCTAGACATCATGCCAAGATCCAAAGAAATTCAGGAACAAATGAAAACAGAAGTAATTGAGATCTATCAGTCTGGTAAAGGTTATAAAGCCATTTCTAAAGCTTTGGGACTCCAGCGAACCACAGTGAGAGCTATTATCCACAAATGGCAAAAACATGGAACAGTGGTGAACCTTCCCAGGAGTGGCCGGCCGACCAAAATTACCCCAAGAGCGCAGAGACGACTCATCCGAGAGGTCACAAAAGACCCCAGGACAACGTCTAAAGAACTGCAGGCCTCACTTGCCTCAATTAAGGTCAGTGTTCACAACTCCACCATAAGAAAGAGACTGGGAAAAACGGCCTGCATGGCAGATTTCCAAGACGCAAACCACTGTTAAGCAAAAAGAACATTAGGGCTCGTCTCAATTTTGCTAAGAAACATCTCAATGATTGCCAAGACTTTTGGGAAAATACCTTGTGGACTGATGAGACAAAAGTTGAACTTTTTGGAAGGCAAATGTCCCGTTACATCTGGCGTAAAAGGAACACAGCATTTCAGAAAAAGAACATCATACCAACAGTAAAATATGGTGGTGGTAGTGTGATGGTCTGGGGTTGTTTTGCTGCTTCAGGACCTGGAAGGCTTGCTGTGATAGATGGAACCATGAATTCTACCGTCTACCAAAAAATCCTGAAGGAGAATGTCCGGCCATCTGTTTGTCAACTCAAGCTGAAGCGATCTTGGGTGCTGCAACAGGACAATGACCCAAAACACACCAGCAAATCCACCTCTGAATGGCTGAAGAAAAACAAAATGAAGACTTTGGAGTGGCCTAGTCAAAGTCCTGACCTGAATCCAATTGAGATGCTATGGCATGACCTTAAAAAGGCGGTTCATGCTAGAAAACCCTCAAATAAAGCTGAATTACAACAATTCTGCAAAGATGAGTGGGCCAAAATTCCTCCAGAGCGCTGTAAAAGACTCATTGCAAGTTATCGCAAACGCTTGATTGCAGTTATTGCTGCTAAGGGTGCCCAACCAGTTATTAGGTTCAGGGGGCAATTACTTTTTCACACAGGGCCATGTAGGTTTGGATTTTTTTTCTCCCTAAATAAAAAAAAACATCATTTTAAAAACTGCATTTTGTGTTTACTTGTGTTATATTTGACTAATGGTTAAATGTGTTTGATGATCAGAAACATTTTGTGTGACAAACATGCAAAAGAATAAGAAATCAGGAAGGGGGCAAATAGTTTTTCACACCACTGTATATATTTTGGCCTCTGTCTCAACATGGCTGTTTGCGTGAATCTCTTTAAGGTACAATTACCCCATCCAGGTCTCATTCCAACTGTATTCCTGGTACTTCCAGGATAGGCTGGGCCCAGTGTGACTATGGATTTTTTTTTTTTTTTGTCCTGTATATTGTGAAATAACTTAAAGTAAAATGTGAAAATCGGCCTGAACCCTAGCTAAAATGTAGAACTGTATATTGTTAAGTAGTTTGTTTAAATGTTAGACTCATTGAGTGCATTTACATGCACACACAAAACCGGGACAAGTTGAGTAACACGGTTAAGGCAGAATCAGTATCAGAAATCCCAAAGGAGACAAAAACACAAGCAACACAAAGAACAAATCTAAAAAGTAAGCCTATAAAACCAAAATATAAATATCAAAATAAATTACAATAAATCCTCTTTCACTATGCTTTACAGGAAGTAAATATAATAAATTACTTCACATCTGAAACCAACCTTATCATCGGCAATTGTGAATCTGAAAATCAGCATGAAGTCACTGTCCGCCGAGCAGTGTGGCGAACGTTAAAAGGAACTTGGTTACATTTCTCATTACTTACAAAAAGCAGTAACGAAATGTGTTATATATTTGCTTATTATGAAATATAATGTGTTGCATTGTGTTACGTTTATGTTACTTTTTCTCCTTCTGAATGAAAACTGCTCAACTGACTGGACAGAACCTTCATGAAACTGACCAGAAATGCAGCAAAATGTGATAAAAGTCTTGGGTTTTGTAAGTATAGTTAGTTCATCATGTGCAGTGAAGTAAATAACATCCATCCCCTTTTCACGTCCCCAATATGAACTACTGATGCTTCATGGTATAAACAATGGCCACTGCGTCTCCCAGTCACACCATTTCAACGTGTTGATAGCAAACAGCTGGATGAAAACTAAACTGACGCTTTATTTATAGGTTTCTGCTGCCAAATTGCGCACAGCACACTCTTTTCTGCTTGGCTGTGCAACTGTGCCCTTCAAAGTCCCATGAAATGAATGTGTGCTTCTTGCCTTACACCCAGTGCTTCTGGGATAATAATACAGGTATTTTTTTCCTTCAATAAAATAAGTATTGCATTAGGTTACTCGTACATTAAAAGCTAACTGGACTAGAGTTTAGCACTGCACGCTCCTCTCCTTCTCATAAATTGAACAATTTCTGAAATACTGACAGATTATTTCAACCAGGAGAAGGAATAATAATGACTGAATCATCATTTTGATCTTTGTAGGTGCTTTCAATATTTTTTTTTTATTTATTTTTTTTTTTTATATATCCATGGCTACTAGATATGTGAGCAAACCTAACAGAGTGCAACAGACATACAGATGACAAAATCTTTAACTGTAACTTGGTTAAGGGTTTGCAGAAAAATCTACGTGTGTTAAGCCGGTTTTTCTAACCAGAATGAGGGTTTACTTGGCAGTTTAGAAAATGGGTTTTTGTGAATAACTGGGTTGTTACAGTGCATGCAAAGGTACTCATTGTCTTTAAACCAGTTGTTTTAGGTGCTTCAATTTTACTTTGGCTGTAGAGGCCTGCCATTGCATTACTGTACAGTGGGCCTGTAATTACTCCTTATGAGACATGTGATGTATTTATCTTGTAAATATGTAAGCAGCTATTAGAATAAAAGACATAATGGAATCTGTATGGTCAGACAAGACCTCATGCACTAAGCAATATTCATTATAAGGATCTAAGAATGCTTGAAGTAAATGTAATATAAGCAGGTTTTGTATTGTATTATATACTGATGTTGTCTTTATCGTCTGACTTTTTGCCATTGTTTAATTGATCAAAGCACAGAAAATGTCATTTGTAATTGCTGTACTTTGATATTGTGTTAATGGCTGTATCTCCAAAAAAGGTGCCTAGAAAGTGTCTTTGCAGAGCCCAGTTTTCACTTCAAAGGCATTTCATTATGAAACTTTTGACCAACTGCTAGAAGTCTTTGTTCTTAGAATTGTTTTATAGTTGAGCTCTTTCTTTCTTTTTTTTTTTTTTTGGAAGAAGGGTATTTGAAAACAGATTGGTAGACAAATATACATAAGATGCATTGTTCTAAGTTTGTGAGTCAGCAAACAGAGCTGACTGATAACCTTTTGTTCTCTCACACTTTTTGTTTTGTGTAGAGTTTCAGTCAGTAAATACTTGTCGTTCTCCCATACCTCATCAGTACCTTTTGTAATTTGATCTACTCATGCTGTGCTACATGAACACACAATATATACAGAGGTGTTTTGTATAGCCATCTTTATGTAATTTTAAAATGGTTACTGGGCGGCGCATAGTTCTAGGTAATTTATATAAAAAAAACTCCATATGAAAGAGCTTTTGAAATTTTTGCGAGCCATATTTCCACCAAGACCATCATCCCAACTTAAATAAAATCATGTTTTGATTCAGTCAAAGCCATGTCATGCCATTTCAGGATGGTTTTCACTGGACCTAAGAAATAGACGATATATGAACAAAAACTCCAAAGCAGCCTTGGTGTCCAGTGCTTCCCTGTTGCAAGTCCCTAAGCCCTATTGGCAGCTGCTGCTGTGGTAACCTGCTTTTTGCCATTTATGTTTAGTTCAGCAAACCTAATGGTGTAATTTAGCTAAGGTGATTAAGAGGTACGGGAGCATTACCAGTGCTAATGTATCATTAAAGCTAGCGTACATGCCATTTAATTTGCACATGACCTTCCTCACTCTTTGTTGGACAGAGCAGTTGCCATATTCACTAACTTGTTTTTGTTCATTGTAAAGAAATATTACCGGATTCTTATGGCTGGCAACTGTAAAGTCTTTTGGGGTTTGTCTGTTTTTAGGACAAAGGTGTGTGTGCGGGTTTGGCAGATTTTTGTTTTATAAATACTGTTAATTTTACAGAGAATCTTGCATTCAGAGTGACACAGTGGATTAGCATCCTTACACTTTAGGTAGAATCCAGCCTGGTGTGTGTCTCTGTGGGTTTTACACATTCATCCTGTGTCTGCATGGACTTTCTCAGGGTTCCCCACTTCTCGTTTCTACATGTTTTTGTGTTTTAGGTTTAAGGGTAACTCCAGAGCAGGGGTCCTCAATCACAGTCCTGGAGGGCCGCAGTGGCTGCAGGTTTTTGCTCCAACCCAACTGCTTAATAAGAAGCACTTATTGCTCAAGTAACACTTCTGCTTCACTTTAGTTGTCTCACTCGTTAAGATTTTGAACCGTTATTGCTTATTTTACTCTTCAACAGCTGTGTTCTCGTTTTTTTAATTAAATCCTAAATAGCAATAACATGCAAATGACAAAAGAGACCAGCATTTCTCCATTTAGCTTGTTACCATTTACACCTTTGTGTATTTATCATGCACTACTGGGTTTAATTAAATACTTGGAAGGAAAGTGAGGAGAAAAAAAGTGAAGGACTGAGAATTACTCATACATTTTAGCCTTCACATCATTTGGATGATATCCTTAGAAAGGGGAAGAAAATCTAGGATATGAGAATGACCTGACCTGGCAGAGTTAAAGCACTAACAAGCCATGAAATTAAGTTATTGGCAAGAATTGCTTTATAATTAAGCAACCGGCTAGAACAAAAACCTGCAGCCACTGCAGCCCTCCAGGATTGTGATTGAGGACCCCTGCCTAGAGGGACTCGAGTGTGTGTGGGTGACTCTGTGCAGCTGCCTACTAGAAGAATTGAGCTCAGAGAATTTGATAGAGAATCCCTTTTTTGTCCAACAGTTTTAGCGTCCATGAAAAATTTTTAAACTATTTTTCTTTTTAAAGCTACATTTGTAGATGGTGAACCACCAAATGACAACTGAAAAAATAATATTCAATCATCTATTTGCTTTTTTCAAACTTTCTGATTATTGCTGCCAAGATGAATTCTGGCAGCATAACAGGCAAGAGCGATGCTTTTGCAACTTCTGAGAGCAGTGTTTTAATTCTTTTTTTGAGCGGTTTGTGTTTTCTAACCATATGAATAAAACAACAATTACTGTATGGTCCTTGTTATGATGCTGTTTTATGCATAGTGTTCATCTCTCTGTGCGTGTTTAAATAATAATATATACAGTATAGTAATTGTATTTCTTATTTAATAGTTAAGCTATTTGGTCCCGGGGTGTAATGGTTAACATGGCAGTGATTGCTGCTTTTAATTCTATTTGACATAATTACATGGTTTTTGCATTTAAATGAGTAGTTTTGAGAGTGCTTTGTGGCCTTAAAGTAATTGTATAGCTCAAGGAGAGCCAACTTTTAATTACCCCCTTTAAGTTTGTACCACTGCTACCTTGAAATATCCAATACATCAACCACGTATACATGTTAGGTAAATAACTGTAAAGCATGGTAGCCAGGAATTTAAAAAAAAAAAAAAAAAGTGTCCTTATTTCAGCTTGGATTGTAAGAACAGTGTTTAAAGCCTTTGTTAAGCTGATGTAAGATGGCAAATACATTTGAATCAAAATACATTTGCTGATAATGAAAAGCAACTTTTACCCTACAGCCCCACTTATGTTTGGTTTTAGATTAGATTACATCAGCTTTATCAATCCTATGAGGAAATTGAAATGCATACAGCAGTAGAACAAAAAACAAGGATACAGACTCACAGGACAAATAGTACAGCCAATCCATCAATCAATCAGTTGATAAGTAAATAAATACATGGGATGGCAACACTGAATTGCCTGATTGCAGTGAGCAAGACCCCCAGAGGCCCTTTTTTAATACACCATGGTTGAACAAGCCAGTATGTAAAAGTGCTACAAAAGAGTAGATCCCACACACACACACCCGGCAGGAGATGGAAGGGATTTTTTCATGACTTTAGCAGTTTTGAGCATCATTGGTTTGTTTTTCATAATGCTTGTAAAAAAACTTAGAGGACATGCCTTTAAGTTTTGTTTAAGCAGACCACTCAAAAACATGTTAGAAATGCACCAGTATAAAAATTCCAATGTCATATCTGCCAATTCCGATACTGGTATCAACATTTTATTTCCAGTTTTTTTTTCGGCACTTCATTTGTATTCAAATTCTAAACATGTTTTTGAATTTAGGGTTTAAATGAGCTGAAACCATATAAATTAGGTCCATTTTAGACCTTTTTGACTTTTTCCAAATTACTGGGTATTCCCACTAACAGTCGTAAGTACAGTCAGAATCAAATGTCCTTTCGTAGTTTTTAATTGGAAGTGGGGTGTATTGTAGCCATGAATTTTGCTATCAGTTTATTTTGACTGAAATAACATCTTAGCTAGTAAAGGAGCTCCAGGCTGTGGTGCAGTCAACATCAGTTGTTTCATTTTGAGTTTTGAGTCATCTGTGTACTTGGAGAGGTTGTGCCATTTTAGATGACAAAGGAAATTTGTTGCATTATTTTTTTGCCCATCCCACATTAAAATGTTACAGAACAAGTGTTGTGTGCTGCTGTTTTGGTGTCCTTGACATTTGAAAAGTGACCACACAGCAGACATTATACTTAGCAGACCACACAGTGTTCAGGAGACTGTTTTGCTCTTGTGACTTGTGTGTCATGTCTAGCATTCTAAAACTGTTGGTACTGGATTTGTTTTTGTTATCTTTTATTTTGTTATCCACTAGTACTGCAGTGCTGTTTTAATCAACTGTGCAAACCTCTTTTGTAACTTAGAGATGAGTCTCCTATTCTGTAGAATTTCATAATAATGAGCAAACAATGTTTTTTTTGTTTACTATTAAGAGTCCGTGGCACGGATGGAGTAAAGTAGTCCATTATTGTCCCTAATGAGAGAGCAGTAAACAATATCATACACGTGGTACTCTCTCTTTTTTTTTATTTTTATTTTTTTTATTTTTTTTTTTTAAATAACCACAATTGCATGGTCAAATTGAGCTGTGTCATAGAGCAAATGTAAAATCAAGGAAAGGGAAAAGCTGTAGTGCAGTTGTTTCTGTTTTGAATTGGTTTAATTTCAACATTTCAAAATGTCTAATTGCGTCACAGAGTTGATAATGTGAATGTCTTCTGTCTTTGATCAGTTTTTGACTTCATGTAGCTTTAATGATGATGTGGTTATGCAGTTTTTTTTATTTCCTTCTTTCACTTCTCTGTCTGAAACTTAGCAGAGAAAATTAATTTGCGCTTATTTTGCTATCTTAAGTGCATTTGTAAACCATCACATCATAGATCAAACGTTATCCTTATGAAACACTTAGAATTCTGAAACCCTCAAAATAAATAAATAAAAAATAAAAAAAGAACTTGATATTGTGTCGCAATGAGTAACATGTATGTGTGGGTGTCTCGGCCACCCACTGTCATAACCTGCTTATCCCAACAGTCATAGGGCACAAGGCAGGAACACTTGAACAGACCGCCAGTTCATCACAAGACAAATGCGTACACGCATGCACATGGGCCAGTCCCTAAGATAATGGTGATTTACCTGTCCTTGTACTTTAAAGTTTAGTGAGAAATTGCCTTTGATTATTCTTTCTGCACCCAATGATGTAATTTACAATGGACTATAAAAATTTCTTAATAGTGTTGAAAATTTTCTGAGTCTGGGTGTAAACAAAATCCTAAGCTTTTATTAGAAGCTTCCAAGTGTTCAAAAGGTGAGTTTTCTATTTTGGCAACGCATTTAAGGTGTTTCTTCAGTCCATTTCAATGCAGAACAATATGGACCTTTAGAATTCATGAACCCTATAAGAATTTCTTTACTTGAATTATATTCCATGTATGAATTATGATTAAAGACTTCATTGTGATCTTTGAGTCAAGGGCAAGGATCTTTTTGGATTTGTATGTCGAGCAGAATCTTTCTCTGTTTGAATCCGTGTTTTGAGGTAAATTTAGCAACCATAAGTCTGTTCACTTCAGAATTTTTTTAGTGTATATGAATCATAGTAATTTTTTGAGTACATATTTAGCCTTCGATTTAAAATATTGATTTTGTCTGGTATTGTCTGTGTATCTAGTAAAGTGTTGGATTGATGCTCAAGTTTTGACTTCGGTATCCGTACCAGCTGTCAGACCTTTGTGTTTTCTCCAAAACTGATATATCACATGTCCCTTATCTACTAAAACTTTTTTTTTTTTTTTTTTTCCATGCTTTATTAGAATGTACTTGATTGTGATGTTTGATGTAACCAATTTTGAGTTTAAAGCAAGACCAGTAGTGGTAATAGGTTTGTAAGTGTTAATATGACCTCCACATAAAGCTCCTGTAAAGTGTAATCTTTTAACTGGCTGACCATTTACCCCAAATTTAGCAAATACACCATTTCTGTAAACTTCAAATACACTTGCAAATTCTTAATTGCATCAGAAATTTTTACAAGTGGCAGTATAGTTGGAGGTATTTTCCACTTTGCACTTTTGCATTTTGTCGCCATTTGTGTTATACAGTATGTGGAAACCTAGTCTTGCACCCGTTGTCTCATTACATATTTATACAATTTGATACTGAAATTTCCAAACTTCTTACATACAAACTGTATTAACACAATGATGGACAATAAAATAAACTTCTATATGCCATTACACGTAATGTACAGTGTGCAATTGGTACGTTATCAATCAAAAGGGGTTCTGTTTTAACTGATCAAAATCAATGTACAACTTGAAAAACATATTTTGTATAGAAAGTTTTGTTTTGGTTTTAAGCAGAATTTTCTTCCATCCACTTCACAGCTCTGTCTGCATGACACATGTCAATGGTTGTCTTTGACCTATCTAAACACCTCCCCATCTTCGCTCGTCGGTTCTCCCTGTTTGTCAGTGGTGCTTTTCACCTGCAGTGCTCTTAGTTCAACTGGACACTTTGATTTACAAACTCTGGCTCTCTCCAAATTGGTCACTAAACTGCTTCTGCTCTTTGTCTTCAGGGGTTTGTTAGCGCTGCACAGCACTTTAGCAAAGTGTACTTGGTACAGTATTATCGACAAATATTAACAAAAAAAAAAAACCTACTGTTTGGCTATTTTTTTTTTTTTTTTTTTCTTTCTATAAAGTCCCCAAATTTCAGTTGAATCAGTCAGAGAGATTGGGGTGTTTTTTAGTTTTTCTGTTGTAGGATTTTTTTTTTTTTAATTATATATATATATATATATTTTTTTTTTTTTTTTT
>JANRMT010062799.1:4440315-4477936 GCA_026402145.1 Polypterus bichir lapradei
TACATTCAGCTGCAATCCTGGCCATTTTGGGGTTTTTGTGTTTTCTGTTTTAGTACAAACCCAAATCGGAAAAAGTTGGGACACTATATAAAATGCAAATTAACACAAACACATAGTGATTCTTAAATTTACTTTGACTTTTATTTCATTGCAAACCATATGAACACAGGATATTCCATGTTTTGTCTGGTCATCTTCATTTCATTTGTTAATACACATCCATTCTTGCGTAAATGAAGGCTCTGACTGAAAATCACTGGAAAAGTCGTCTAATGTGATATGGGCTTTCACAGCTGGCTATCCCCAGCACAGTTTTTATTGTCTTAAATATGTCTAAGATCATCAGTTAGCAATAGCAGATGTTAATGTCCACTTTAGGTTGTTTTTTTTTTTTTTTTTAAATAGTCTGAGAGCCAAGAGGTTTTTCTTTTTTCCTTGACTCTGATATTCTGATCATAATCCTTGGTTAACATTATTTTTTCTGTTTGCAGTATACTCTTCTTAAATCTTGCCATTAGTCTGTTTAATGGTTAAAATTGGACAGGTCTTACTTGTTTGTTAGTGTTAATTCTTTAGATTGCCTTTATAATTCGTATTTGGAAGACATTCATTTTTCTTCCTTCAAAACAAAATTATTGTAATTTCGCAGAATTTTGAATTTTGCATCCCCCCCCCCCAGTATATAAGGTAGCGTTATAATGTAGTATTTACAGTAACTTGTATTTGCTTTCCTTTTGATTATAGCCGTGAAGATTTCCAGAGGATACCAGAGCTTGCTATTAATCCACTTGGAGACCGTATTATCAATGCTTTTTTTTCTGATGGGTAAGCTGTTCATGGACCAGTTTATTTTGTCAGATTATTTAGCAGGAAATGTGTTGTGTTGCAGAAGTTTAAGTATTTTGTTGACCTTTGTTTTTAATTACCTATGCATTTATTTCATATAATTTGGTAGAACAGATGGATCCTTCTGAGTTAACTTTTCTTAAAGGTGTGTAAGATGGGACACTGTATAGTGCCCGACCTGACACAGATTGGACGCGGGAGGCACATATAAAATGAATAAAACTATTTATTTTCTTCCCCTGTGGGCACACGTCTTCCCCGTGTCCCACAGGCAATACACAGTCCCAAATCACAGCACACAAGTTATGCAAAGCACTTCTTTCCTCTCTGGCATCGCCACTCCTCCCAGGTAACCTTGTCCTCCTACATCCAACTCTGGCCACTGAGTGGTGGTCGCTGGCTCCTTTTATAGTTCACCCAGAAGTGCTCCAGGTGCTTGGTCACAGAGTACCAGCTGCACTTCCCAGGTGTGCAATGTTGCCAATAGGGGCTCAGGAGTCCCAAACACGGCACCCCCTGGCAGTGCCTGCAGGACCCAACAGGGCTGCACCCAACTTCAATTCCCATTGAGCCCTGTGGGAGACCGAGGCACTGCTCCAACCCAGGAGGGTGGCCATCTAGCATCCAGGGGGAGGTATTGCACTGTCCAGGGCTACTCCTGCTGAATATAGTGTGCCGGGGCATCCCGGCTGGGCATGGACCCCAGCTGCCTGCCACAGGTGATTTAATGGTCCTACTGATGAAGTATCAATTTGGATCACTGATGCATTTAACTTTTCACTGTCTTGTCTTAATTTGGATTACTTTATTTTTGACACAGTGAGGACCAGGTCAATTTTCGTGCATTCATGAGGACCTTGGCACACTTTCGACCAATTGAAGACAATGAGAAGGGCAAAGACCCCAGTAGTTCTGAGCCTCTTAATAGCAGAAATAATAAGCTGCTGTGTAAGTACACAATGAAATCTAATACACGGCTGAGTTCTTCATTTTGACCTCAGTGTATCTCTTAACTGTAGTTAAAGTAATGTTGCACTAGAATAATTAATAATTATTAGAAATATAATTTGTCTTGCATATTGTAAATGTTGATTTTTAGACCTGATCATTTCTTGGTGGAAGTGAGTACAGTACTTCTTTTGAGGAATACTTTGCATGTTCTACTGCGGATAACTAATGCTGTCCTGCATGAAAGCAGGCATTATATACTTTTAAGTGCACAGGATTTCCCATAGAGGTGTGTAGAAAGGGGTGGCTTGAAGGGTGGCATGGCAGAGAAGTGGCCAGTGTGTGAGGGCAGTCTAGCAGGTATCAAAGAAGAACACCAGAGTGGGGCAACCTCTTTGCTTGCAGATAGTGATTCGTTTCTGAAGGAAATGTAGGGGGCTATCCACTTCATTTTGAATAGAACAAAATTGGCACAGGGAACAAATAGGAGGACATCATTTACCCCAGAAGTGATTAGGCAGGAGCCTGAAGAGGCAGTAGAATTTTCTGTTTTGTTTGTTTATTTATTTATTTATTACTCCTTTTGCTTTGTGCTGCTGATTTTAGTGGTGCTGCAGAAGGTTTTTCAAATGTGAGGGTTATCCTGAGCCCAGCCTCTTAAAGTTGCATTTTTATCCTACTGAGAGGAATAGTAATCATATTCTATCACATGCCATTGAAAAAAGTCGAGCAACATAGTTATTGATAAGGACAGTGTAAGTGTAAAAAGGTACACAGTGCTAGGGCTGTTAATATTTTTGGATGCTTTATTTGAAATGTTAGATTAGACAAAACTTCATTTGTACCCTAGGGGAACCTTTGCTTTTTTTATAGAAGGTCTTTAAATAAATAAACACTATGAACACCAGGACACTCCAGCTGCCCCCAAACACCCGAACACACCAGACCCAAGCACAAGAGTTGCACAGCACACATTTTACTTACAGTGGGAACGCTTCCCCAACCTGTCCCCACAAGCAGCACAGTATAATATAGAGCCCACAGGACTTTTATTTCCTTTTCTCTTCTTCCTTGACTCTCGCTCTCGCTCTCGCCTTCACTCCTGTGGCAAACTTTGTCCTCTTCCTCCCAACTCTGGCTTTCCATGTGAAGTGAGGCAGCTCCTTTATTGCTGCTCCTGGGAGTGCAGGGGGTGGCTTGTTAGCTGGATCTGGAATTACTGCTAGGTGTTGTGAAAGCCCAGTGTAGCAGGGCTCTGCAACCTCCACAGCTATCAATGGTGGCATGAAGTCCTGCAGGAATCTGAGGTGCCACTGCAACCCAGGGGGGATTGCCATCTAGCATTTCAGGGGAGGCAGTGACCTGTGCACATCTGCTCCCCGAGTCGTTTTAATATATCTGCCTCCCGTCCATCCATCACAATACACACAGACATACTATAGTCTGAATACACACCAGAATATCTAAAGAGGAAAAAACTTCAAAAAGAAAACTTCTGACTTTGGAGTTCCAGTCAGAGTGAGAGATTATGTAGGCCTACTGCTGTTGGTATAAAGGAGCCCCCATAGTGTTTCTTGATACACTTCTACGGAATAATTTGTTGGCTGTAAGTCCTCCATGCTTTTGTGTCACAGAGAGGATATACAGCATTGTACATAATGGCACCCAGTTTTGTTTTAATTCCCTCCTTTACTATGACCTCCAGGGAGTCCAGAGTGTTCCATAACTGAACCTGCCCTTTAATTTGCTTGTTGATCTGGTGGGCCTTAAAGTGATGTTACCAGCCGAGCAAACCACAGTGCAAAAAATTGCACTGACCATCACAGAGTTCTTGAAGGATGTCGCTACCAACATTATGGAACACAGTCTCCTAAGGAAAAAGAGCCGCTCTGCCCTTTTTTATATTTTGATACAGCAGAAGCAGATTATGGAACAATTAAACCTTCAATGTGCACATTAAGCAATGCCTCGCATCACCACATCATTGGTGCCCGTGTTCACTTCCACTTGACCATCAGAAAGGTCCACGTAGGAAGTTTAGTTATCATTAAACACCTTTTAGAGTATTCAAGAAGCAATTCTCAAATATGTTCTTTTTTTTCACAATATAAAACCAGATTCATTGAAGCACTTGAAGCTTCTCTGACACTTGGCAGGTAAATGCTGACATATTAACTAAATTGTAAGCAAAAAAAAAAAAATCTCTTCAGTTTGCAAAGTATTTTTCTAATTAATGATTACCACAATGTCTTTGGTTGAAAAGTTTGAGGTTTGTGTTTTCTCTTTTAAAATGCTGCCTGACTAATTATATATTGTTCAATGTTCGTAAATACCATGATTTAAACAAGCATCAGAGCGGTTATTAAATATTGGCACAAATATGCCATATCAGAGTACTTGCAGATTTATTACAAACAGTTGGAAGTGTCTTTAGTCTCTCTAAAAATCATTAATATTGTCATATTAATATTTGAAAATGTTATACCTATGTCTGTGTGTATGAATATATAGTAAAAATTTACTTTTTTTTTTTTTTTTTTTAGTTGCATTCCGACTGTATGATCTGGACAAAGATGATAAGATATCCCGCGAAGAGCTCCTACAGGTAAGATTCTAAAAAATTAATGCATTTTTTTCTTTTGTTGCTTTTGTTTAAATAAAAACGTGGACTTTGTAGTATGTGTATTTAAATAAATAAATATTTATTTATTTATTTCTTTTATTTATTTATGAGCTGGTTATATATTCCAATCTGAAATTGCCATAGAATGAAATTCAAAATACCAGCATCAAATGCTGCTATCTGTCTGAGTTAAGAACTGTAGTCTGAGATATATGCATCACTGTTGAAATATCCATCCATCCATCTTCATCCTGGGCAGAGTCACAGGGGAGCTGGAGTGTAGTTGCAGAACTAGTGATACATCACATTTCAGATTGAGGATGGAGAAAAGTAATAGACTTGTTAAAAGTACAAAAGACTGCTAGAATGTCTTGCCACGATCCAGTAAAGCCCTGTTGATCCTGACATATTTCTGTGAGCAGCAGTTTTGGCAGACACTCTCTAAAAAGAGTCTTTATTTGTTTTTCTTTTTATTACTCTGTGTTATTAAAGCAAACATGAAATGTTCAGGGCTTCTCTGTTTTTTTTTATTCATTCTGGAAATGTGTAAAGTGTTATATAAAAGTATGCTTATTTTATCATATTGCAGTATAATATACATGGATTGATAAAATTGCCTTCCAGTGGTAAAAGTAGTCACAATTTTGCTTGCCTTGATATCCGTGGAATTCCTGTTGATTATGGTTCACTTAATAGATCATACTGTTTTAAAGTCTTTTACCTTATTTAATAAAAGAATAGTACTCCATTTATTATTTGGGATTCACTGCTTGTGTATGGATTGTCAGTATGCATTAAAGAATGCTTTATTAACAGGTTTGTGTAAAAGCCAAGTCTAAAAAAAAATGGCTCCAAGCAAAAGCCATTGAAGTTTTCTTGTATAGGGTGGTCCAGATCTAATTATGCAATTTTCATTACTCTATAACTTAAGTTTATTACATAGAAAATCGCCCACAAAATCCTGTACCATCGAAGTGTGCAAACTGATGTCTTCACGCCGAACTGGAATTGTCCCCGCATAAATCAAAGTCATCCTGATGATCTGGATCTGCATAATTAGATCTGGACCTCCCTGTAGGAGTTTTCCAGAGCGTACTTAATTTGGTGCATTTCATTGTTGTGTAGTGCACATCACAAAGTACCAATTACAAATTTTTCAGATTTTGAGGTCCACACGAGTAAAATTACAGATTAGTTTGAACAGACAGTAAAACAAGCAGCCTCAAACTGGTTAACATAAATGAAATCCAACCGTGTATATTAATTAATACTATACAGGTACTTGAGCTCTGGCCAGATGATAAAGGGGAGCAAAACAAAAACTAGTGACTGCAACATCCCAGGAGAAAGTTTTAATGAACAAATACAGATACAATCCTGTAGATCTCAGCCAGGTGTGCCCACCACCTCTTTGGCATTCTGCAGTATTATAGGAGTTAATGAAAGGCTTTTAGGCTGGCTTTATTCCAATTGTGAGATAATGGGTATGTTATACTTCAAACTAGGATTATTTTGATAAAGGGGCCTTTTTCCATATTGTACTTGAATACATGCACTGAGTAGAACTGGTTGGTGGCTAGCTATTTCATTGGGTATTGGGCAGAGAGGGTTGAAAAGAAGACGAGAGGTTTCAAAGATACCAGCCTTCCTCCCCTGTGTTATGTGCAGAAACTTTCCAGACAGGGCACACTTTGAGTTTGTTAGTAAAGCTAGGATACTCAGTTTAGATTTTAGAGGCCTATTGTAGTGTAATTTACCCAGAAGCAGTCTCTCCTGCCTTCATTTTGCATGTCATATACAGATATCTTGTGAGTATATCAAGGAAAAGCCTGTAAAGTTTTCTGCAGTTTGTGTTTTGTATTCACGAAGGGAAGGGGGGAAGCAACCACAGGTGTAATTAAAGTTTTTTAGTCCTTATTTCTTTGACTTTAAAAGTCTGTTTTTGGATTGCATTAAATTACTGTTTTGATTTCATTTATATTGTCAAGAGCGGGAAAAAAATAAGCAGGTTTTATACGAGCAAACATTTTAAATGTGCCTGTTAAATTTGCTGTGAAGCGGCTTGCTTTATTTTATATCTTTTTTTTGTGGTTGGAGTTGCGGATTACTTCAGGATTTTTCTTCAGTTCATCAAAGCTCTGTGACTCATAGACGTGAGTTTAAAAATATAGGATGATTCACAGCAGTTTATTTAATACACAGTGCATTAAGGAGTCTGTTGGCTCAAACATGTTGCTGGTTTGCCGTAAATATACTTATTAAATTAAGTACATGATTCACTTTAATTTGAAGTGTATCACATTTTAGACGACTAGTTATTTTGAAAACTAACAGAACATTTTGATCCACGAATCCCATAATAATCATATGCAGTGTAGTCACTAACTTTGTATGATGGTGGCCACTGCTTTGGCCAACAGATGCATGTAAAAACAAAAGGTGCATTTTCTGTTTTTCTTTTGCTGGCAGGTCCTCCGCATGATGGTGGGAGTGAACATCTCAGATGAGCAGTTGGGTAGCATAGCTGACCGGACAATTCAGGAAGCAGACCAAGATGGAGACAGTGCCATTTCATTTCCAGAGTTTGTCAAGGTGTGTTTGTGTAAATCTAAAATTGTTTTTCAAATCTCCTTATTACCTTAACATTACCATGTAGAGAGGTCTTTTCAAATGATACTGCATTTCTGACTAATACTATTTGGAATCTTTCAACATTGGAAATACAATTGGGTACATTTTGTTGCATTTCCAGTTGGAACAGACAGATGAAGTGATTTTACTCAGGGTTGCACAGTGTCAATAGTGGGATTTGAACCCATAACTCAAAGGTTTGAAGTCCAAAGCCTTAACCCTGCCTATTATGATGGTGCATTTGATTCATAGTGTTTACTATGGTGTGCTTACTGTTGTATTTCTGTTTCAGGTCTTGGAAAAGGTGGATGTTGAGCAGAAAATGAGCATTCGATTCCTTCACTAGCAGAAGAAAGTGAATCTGCGTGTGATGTACAACAACACAGGATGTGCTAATCAATATAGCCAGAAGCGTCTTGTCATTTTTGTTTTAAATCTTTAAACTACACATTAGTTATTTGTTGATTGGGGAAGATGTGCCTTAGGATGTCACTATGGCAACAAAATGACAAAGCTTGTGTAGGATGTCATCTGCTGCCTGTAATCTCAATTTCCTGCTCTTCGTTTTCATAGTTGCCTGTCAGTCTGTACACACTGAGTTGTATAAACTGATTATTTAAAGTCTTCGATTTTTTTTTTTTTTTTTTTTTTTTTTTTGTAATAATTCTACTATGTAGAAGTTTAAATATAGGACAAAGTTAAATTTACCATTGCTACTTTGTTATACTAAAAGAAGAACATTGCTCTGCAGTGTACAAAATTCATTAAACCATCTTAGAATTAAATTTATGATGAATTAAGGAAAACAATTGGAAAAGAAATAAAAGCCACATTCTGCCATAATGTTCACTTGTTTTTTCTCATGATAATGTTTTAAGAAGCCTCTGCCATTCACAAAGGCATTATGATTTTTATAATGTTATCACTAATTGTTTAATGGCTACACTTTTCAATAATTTAAGATGAACCTAAGATGTATATTTGAGTTAAAATGAAGCAAATAAAACAATCAGTAACTCGAAAGGAAAAAAAATGCATTATCCTGCTCATCGTATTCACCGGGATCATCAGTTCTTTTTAAGACGTTTTTTGGAAACCAGTTTTGTGGAATTTGGAGCCTTGTGTGTATGAGAAACAAGGGAACATAAATATTAAAAGTAAGGTTGCTGGGATGTCTCCCATCAAGTAACTTGTGTCTTTGTGTCATATCTAACTGTTCCTAATGAATTTGTCATGTTCAATGCTCTGTACTCTTCGTTTATCTTGTATCAATCAAAGGTGGTGATCTATTGAGATAAGAGACCAATGTGTTCAGCTTTCTCTTTTTTTGTGCATTTTTGTTCATCTTAGAGAGAAATCATTGCAATGACTTCCTACAGAAGAAGCTATCTGCCACTTTGCAGATGTTAAATTAAAAATGGACAAATAGAGAAGATTTCAGGACTCTGTCTTCATCCAAAACCCAGGAATCAATTTATTTGTGCTTTTGGGAACTAACGTTTGGCTACCAAATCTGATCTGTTGGTGTTCTTTTGCTTTATATTTATTCTTCAGTTCCATAACATTTTTACCGTTGATTATGACATTTTTTGCACAATAGGAGAGATTGAGATTTCTAGAAGAGAAGTGAGCTCTTTTGGTGATGGGGATTTAGTTTAACCTTTCAGCATTTAGTTTGTGTTCTGTTCACGGAAATGAGCCACTGGGATATTTAAAATGAAATGTCCTACTGCTAATAAAATGTGCTTCTTTGAACAGCAATCCATTGTTTAAAAATATATGTGCTGTCCAGGCATTTAAGAAGTACATGCAGATGGATTAGCATTTAAGGAGCAGCGTGACTGTTAAATGGGATCTCATTTGAGGTTGGTGACCCCTTTATGAAAACAATAGAATTACAGAAGTAACAATCTTTATTTGGGAAAAGCAATTAAGTGTTTGGGTTTCACCATTGAATTCAATAATCAGTGGAGATAAAATTAAAAAAATTTAATTACTTAAATACAGAGTGTTTCTCAGAAACTGTCTTAAGTTTATTTTTTGAAATTTACCAATGACAAAAATGAATTTTAAATTTATTTATCATTCAATTTATTGCAATAAAATGACCATCTTACAAGTAAGTTTCATGTTTCAGTTTCTTTGTGTTGACAAATGTTATGCTTCCCTGGAACACTAATATTCAATTTTGGATAATGAGGTAAATATTAAAAAAAAAAAAAAAAAATTAAAAAATGTAAAAAAAAATTGTAAATGTACAACTCAATCTTTTCATGTTAATTCATGTATTAGTCTTGGTTTATGTGTGTGTCTGTGTAAGGACTGTGATTGAGGACTCCTGGTGTAAGGCAACACTTACTAGTGTGCCACTTCATCCTACTCTTAACTTAAAGATTTTAAGATGTCAGATCTCCACCATTAAAGCTACTAAAAAATGTAACTGATCTAAAGTATTGTGGGTTTGCCCCTTTTTCTGGTAGCCAGTAACATGCTGCCTGATGGAGCCTGTGCCCGTGCAGTGGGTTTACAAATATGGCAGGTTCAGCTGCAGTCCTGCCCTTTCTTTTTATCATTCTGTAGTGGTACGTAGAGAGAGCAACAGCAAACTGCAGGGCTTCTCCTCTGTTTGCAAGGCTCAGAACGTCTGCATTCCTTATTCCCCGTAGCTGTATTACATACATTGTATTTCTGGGTGGGCTCTCATTGGTTATCAAGTCTTGTACACACACAAGCCCACCCACGGCTTGAGAGAAAACCAAACCTGTTTGGTTTTTGTCGAGTTGAGTCACAGGCTGGTTGGACTGAGTCACTGAGTATGTCGGAGCACACATCAGGCAGTCATGGGAGTGGGCCACAACTGCGTCCAACTCATTAATAATCATTCAAATGAAGTAATGTGAAAATGTAAGTGCAGATCTGGAAATCTGATTGTTGTCTTAAGGCTGTCAACAGATAAGCTGGTGTAATCAACAGAAAAAAAATACTTGCCAGTTATTTAAGCAGAAAGTAATTTTTTGGGAAAGTTAAAATTAGTACAAATCTAGAGTAACTCTTCCCCCTAAAATCCTTCCCATTTTCCAGTAATATTTCACAATATTTTAGTTAAAATTACATTTTGAATGCTGTGAGCATACAACTGATGTGATGATTATGTAACACATGCAATTTTAGAAAAAAATGTTTGCTGTTTAGCATTGGTCCTGAAGTCTACATTTTTTTTTTTTTTTTTTTTGTCAGTGAGTTCTGTGTTAAATTAAAAGTGTTTTCTTAGTTAAGTTAAAATGTACAGTCATATGAAAAAGTTTGGGAACCCCTCTTAATTTTTTGGATTTTTGTTTCATTGGCTGAGCTTTCAAAGTAGCAACTTCCTTTTAATAGATGACATGCCTTATGGAAACAATAGGATTTCAGCAGTGACATTAAGTTTATTGGATTAACAGAAAATATGCAATATGCATCATAACAGAATTGGACAGGTGTATACATTTGGGCACCCCAACAGATATTACATCAATACTTAGCTGTGCCTCCTTTTGCAAATATAACAGCCTCTAGACGCCTCCTATAGCCTTTGATGAGTGTCTGGATTCTGGATGGAGGTGGTATTGACCATTCTTCGATACAAAATGTCTCAAGTTCAGTTCAATTTGATGGCTGCCGAGCATGGACAGCCTGCTTCAAATCATCCCATAGATTCTCAATGATATTCAAGTCAGGGGACTGCGACAGCCATTCCAGAACATTGTACTTCTCCCTCTGCATGAATGCCTTTGTAGATTTCAAACTGTGTTTTGGGTCATTGTCTTGTTGGAATATCCAACCCCTGCGTAACTTCAACTTTGTGACTGATGCTTGAACATTATCCTGAAGAATTTTTTGATATTGGGTTGAATTCATCCAACCCTCGACTTTAAAAAGGGCCCCAGTCCCTGAACTACCCACACAGCCCCACAGCATGATGGAACCTCCACCAAATGTGACAGTAGGTAGCAGGTGTTTTTTTTTGGAATGCGGTGTTCTTTTTCCGCCATGCAAAGCACTTTTTGTTATGGCCAAATAACTCCATTTTTGTCTCATCAGTCCAAAGCACTTTGTTCCAAAATGAATCTGGCTTGTCTAAATCAGCATTTGCATACAACAAGCGACTCTGTTTGTGGCGTGAGTGCAGAAAGGGCTTCTTTCTCATCACCCGGCTATACAGATGTTCTTTGTGCAAATTGTGCTGAATTGTAGAACGATGTACAGATACACCATCTGCAGCAAGATGTTCTTGCAGGTCTTTGCAGGTGAGCTGTGGGTTGTCTGTAACCATTGTGCATGTGCATATGCCGCTCCTGTATTTTTCTTGGCCTGCCAGACCTGCTGGGTTTAACAACAACTGTGCCTGTGGCCTTCCATTTCCTGATTACATTCCTTACAGTTGAAACTGACAGTTTAAATCTCCGAGATAGCTTTTTGTAGCCTTCACCTAAACCATGATACTGAACAATCTTTGTTTTCAGATCTTTAGAGAGTTGCTTTGAGGATCCCATGCTGTCACTCTTCAGAGGAGAGTCAAAGGGAAGCACAACTTGCAATTGAACTCCTTAAATACCTTTTCTCATGATTGGACACACTTGTCTATGAAGTTCAAGGCTTAATGAGCTAATCTAATCAATTTGGTGTTGCAAGTAATCAGTATTGAGCAGATACAGGCATTCAAATCAGCAAAATTACAAGGGGACCCACATTTTTGTGCAGCCAGTTTTTTACATTTGATTTAATTTCATACAACTAAATACTGCTTCACTTAGAAATCTTTGTTCAGAAAACACCCTAGTACTCAGATGTTCCTAGGAAATGAAAGACATACCACTGTTATCTTTTTTGCTGAAAGTAGAGTAAATTATTATGCAGGCTGAGTGGAGTTCCCAAACTTTTTCATATGACTGTATATATTAGAGCATAGTCAATGGAAGGTTCTATTAACCTCCACAAGTTAAATTATAAATGGAATATTCTAATTATCTCTTGTCCCTCTGACCATTGAGTAGCTCAGTTTATGATCTACCCACATGTTGGTAAGGTGGAACAAAGGGCAAACAGTTTCAAACTGTATGTACAGAACGTCTGTCCTTAATGTCCTAAGTGAAGTCTATGTAAGTTTGCCATTGAGAAATAACACAACCATTAAGTATAGAAAGTTTAACATGAGAAAGCTAAGATTGTAATGAAACAGAGGAGGAACTTTTTTGCTTTTTATTCTGCATGTGTAATGCACTTCTGGATTTTTATGTTCTTTTTTTTAATTTCATTAAACCTTTTTAAAACCAGCTTTACTGGACAGAAGTTTCTTTTGTAATTTGTTTGGCTCATGCTGGATCCTACCTTGGCCAATTCAGTAGCTGCTTGACTTTTGGGAACCTGGAAAAGACACAGCTACAAAGTCCCATTGTACTCCTTAAAAATGTGACATTGTTGTGTTGGGTTTTTTTTGGGGGTTTTTTTTGCCATCAGTTCAGATAACATGCCTTACGTAACAGTTAAAGGCATAATCTCTCCAGAAATGTTCCTGTTATCACATAGGTTTGACTTAATTTTAATGTAGGAGTACAGTCCCCAATGACACCTGAAGGAACCATGGAAAGGCATGACGCAGTGGTGGCATTGGTGACGATTGTCTTCATCCACTTTGAAGGAGCGGGAGGCATTTTCTAAGCCGTGTGCCACGGAAGATGTCTTCTGTCTTCTCCGTAAGATGAATTGGCTGGACTGTGCCACTTTTGATGCCCTTCAAACATTCTTTAACTGCTTAAAAAAAGAATACACTTTCTGATTACTTAGGTTTCTGCTGAGTATATAAAATGTACAAAACGTTCATAAAATAAATGAAATTACCTAAATTAAAATATAAGTGTAAACAAACCAAATAAAAGCCAAGTAATATTTAAGTAAACCTGTCAGTTTGGTTCTGGTCAGGGTGACTCCACCCCCCCGGCCTCAGAGAGTAAGTCAATGATGATAATACACCAGCTGCCTTTGCCACTGGCACTGAAGGAGAGCTCCTTTAGTACAGTGATAGAGACGGCTGCTCTGTAATTCTCAAGTTTGACTCCCTCATCTGTTATCACCATAAGGAGGATGAGAGCTCGCCCTGACCAGAGGCAACTGGTGCAATGTCGTGGATTTGTTCATGGAAGGTTAAATATAATTGAATGACGAGCTAAGCAAGAGCCTGTTGTATAAGAGGCACCTTTGTAGACAGAAGGTCATTCAGTTGAAGGAGTTCTGCTTTAGAAAGGACGGTTGCCCTGTAATCCCAAATTGCCTCTTCTGTCTCCTTAGAGAGGGACATGTCACCTGAGCCAAGTCCAACTCCATTCAACTGGACTACCCAGAGAAATCCCTTTGTTTCAAGTAGAACAGGCAGAGACAGACAAGTGGACATGTGTCCCTGGAACCACAGAGTCCTATTATATTAGCTGGACACCAAGAAAATGGCATTCAGATTTTCCTAAGCTGCAAACCATACTCTATTCAGATTTGAAGCATTCTAATTTGCAAAATACGATTCTGTCCATCCAAACATTAACAATAATTTACTTGCCTTGTGATCCTAAACTATTAATTAATGATAACCACTTTTAAAATATTAATAAGTATTTGTAAGCCTTAGAGGACAATGTGTCCTCCTCACCTAGTCTTGCACGGCCAGACCAGTCTATAGTAGAGTGCGTGTAGTCATCCATGAATCTATTTGTTGTAAAGGTGGGTGGAAATGAGGATACGGTTGACATATCGTGAAACTGAAACAGCAAAGAGTAATTGTGCTTTTGTCAACTGTCTGTGGTCAAAAAGTCTGCCATAATTATCCCTGATGAGACACGTTGTGTAATCTGAGAACATATTACATGTGTTAAAAGTAAACATCCTGTTGCAAGGGAAAAACTTTTTTAAAACTAAATTATACTTTAGCATTTTAGACTCACAGAAAAAATCAATGATGCATTGCCACCACCTGTATGTGCTCTCTGTTGCTCGCAGTTACAGTGATACAATCCCAGTAAATGTGAGGTTCAGGGAATTGGCAGCTTCATTTCTGTTGTGAAAAGATGGAAACAAGTGAACGCATTCAAGTTCTCAGCCAGTGAAAAGGAGGTGACATCTTATTACTGTTATTGTGGATTTCTGTAGCCGATACATCCAAAACTGTAAGAGTGCCTGTATTTTATATTTATTTTTTTGCCCACACAAACAAAGGAACTTAAATTTACAAAGACAGTTAACATCAAAATTTCTTCTCTTTCTGAATTGTATCACCTTAAAAGAAATATTTTGCTCAGATGGATAGGATGAACTTAACATACAAGGATCCTCTTCCCGATTTTGTACCTCACTTTTAAAAACATCTGTTCAAACAAAGTAAAAGACCAAAACGATGCCTCAGGCTATATTGTGTCATGTTTCATCCAACATGTCTCCCCTAGCTGAGGTTCAAAGTGTCATTTCTTGTTGGTTTTACATTATTTTATTCAATTTATTTGTATTAATGTTTATTTCATTTATTGAGCACATCTTTCTAATTCTATGTTTGGAAAGGGGAAGGATTTTTAGTTATGTCCCTTGTACTTTGTGGGTGGTCCCACAATGGGAGGGGCCACTGGCCTGTTGTATATGCGCACTGAGTCATAATTGAATTGCAGGGTTTGATTATGCGGCCATGTGCTGTATGTCAGTCTGCATTTTGTAAAATGAGTTTCGATTGATTTGGTCTGAGGACTGTAGAGCGAAGAAATAAAAGTAGTCTTGGAATTGCACTTACCAGCTGTCAGTGTCTCTCTCTTTCAGACATAATACTGCCCATCACCGCCAGGAATGGCCCTCCACCCTATTTCAGAGAGGGCCTCCCATGGTTCCTGGTGGTTCATTGCACGTGCTGCAGTAGATAGTTCTTGTGAATATTTGTTTCTGCTATTGCCTTTTGATTTTCTGGATATCGAATCTGTGCTCTGTTTCTCGACTCCTTCTTTGGATTTGTTTATCGGGACTGTGTAACTGATATTTTTTTAACCTTTGCTCCGTCTTGACTTTGATTTCTTGGGTACTGTATTGGGAATCTGTTTTCAGGAAACTCTTTGTGCTCTTCAGGGCTTTATGCCTGCACAGGCTTTTATGAAAATAAACTTTTTATTTTTATCAAGATTTGTCTCGGCCCGTTAAGATTCTAGTCAGGGTATTTTGAAGGTGTCTTCTCCCTCTAGTGTGCAGCAATGGAAGTGTTTTTGCAGCTGTGCTTTTTGAACTCGGCCACCAATCAAAGAGTTTGAGTGAGGACATCCATCATATTGACAGGCAGCCAATCAAATCTATGTAACATCACACATTTCTGAATCCCATATGGAATTTTAAAATAAGTATGGCTTTTCTAAGAGAGGAAGAAGCAGAGACTTCAGGAGAGGGCAAGAGACCTGCAACCATTTTCATCTAATCGTCAGCTAAAGCATCTCATGAATAACATCTATTGCTAAGTCAAATGCTGCCCTAGGACATTCATCTTTGACATTTTCGTAAGGCTTTTCTAAAGACTACATATATCCAGACTTTGCTATCTATATGACCTTTTATATTTTCCTCTACTGGTATTATTGTTCTTTAATAAATACCAAGTTGCTTTTAACTTACCATACTTTTGTCTTTATATTGTCACACATGTGCGCATGGGAGGCAGCTAAAGGGCTTGAGTAAGGGCAATTCCGAGTCATACCGGGATGTGGCAGAGTGCACTGACTCTTTTTCTCCCTTTCCTGTAGACCGTTTACGGGAGATCCCTCCTGGCCCTCTTGACGTCACTTTCGGGACCAAGCCTATGGAAGGAGACCTTGCCAGCTCTGGCCCCTGTGATGTCACATCTGGGCTAGAACCTATGGCTGAAGACCTTCATGAGCCCGACCCCTTTGATCTCACTTCCTGTCTTCTTCTTTAAAAGCCTCCACCTTTTCCCTATTCCCTCAGTTCTGTTTTGGATCTGGTTTTGAGCACATCAGTGCTGTATTTATTTAAACGACTTTACATCCAGGAAATCCATTAATGGGTGGCTGCCCCAAACCTTTCTATGGCTCTGAGTCGAGTTTGTGACAATATCTACAATGACTGAAATAATAAAATGAAAATTAAGACACCTGTAATGGGGGCAGCCACAATCCCTGGCCATAGGGTTTATTAGTGCTAAGAGGTCGCTCTTCAGAAGAAAAACCCAGGGCACATTGTTTGGTTGTTAAGTGACTTAACCAAAATAGTTGCACTTTTAATTGTGTTGTGATGACATATGCATGTTTGTCAGTGCTGTTGATAAGTAAGTTCTAAAGTAGAGACCTATAGAATCCATCCATCCATCCATTATCCAACCTGCTATATCCTAACTACAGGGTCACGGGGGTCCGCTGGAGCCAATCCCAGCCAACACAGGGCGCAAGGCAGGAAACAAACCCTGGGCAGGGCACCAGCCCACCACAGAGACCTATAGAATATTATGAGATATATTAAGGCTCCATTGTCTATTTAAGGATATTTAGTTAAGTAAACAATCCTATAGAATATTGTGAAATGTATTCTCCATTGTCTATTTAAGGATATATTTGTGTTATCCTGTCATCATTTGTTCCATTTTCCTAATAGTTTAGGAGTTGAATAATTTTTTTTATAACATCTTGCTCGCTATATTAAGTGCCTATGATCACCGTTATCTTTAGTACTAGCACTTACTGCTAGTTCTGCATCCAATGTTTCTAGGTTATGACTTCTTGGTAATCGGCATGGCGGTTCGTTATCCAATCTGTGGATTCCAAAATACTTTAAAAGACCTTTTACTATTTTTCCTTTTTGCTGTTGTACTTAATTTTTTGACGATTTTTGCCTGCCACAATTTTTGTTTTCTCACACTCTGGTTTTGTTGCTGTTTTGGACCTCCTGACCCATTTTCTGTCTGTGAGTGAATCTCACATTTTTTTCTAAAATGTTTTGCAGTCAGTTCACTATCAGGACAGATTTTCTGTATTATTTTATAATATTTTTTGGATAGTTGGTCATGTAACCTCAGTAGTTTACGGAGTTATGATGTGTATCATAGTGGAGTTTAAGCTGATGGCACTCATGACTCTCAATTACAGCTTTTCTGACTGTATGTTTGTCAGAATTTTGGAGTTTTTTTAGATTTATATTTCTTGATAGTTAAATTTTTAACATTATGATGACCATTTCTGGTCATTTTTGTCCAGAATGTTTGTGGGTGTTCTAGAAATGACACTGTTGCTAGTCATGAAGTTCCTAACCTTTGATGCTACCACGCCTCCCCTATTTAAGATAGTGGCTCAGGTAAGTTGGTGTCCCAGTGTTTAAATCTTTCCAGTAGAGTTAGGTAGGTCAGGTCAGGTTGTGGAGCATGCACTGTTATAGCATGTTGCCACACCCACCACACGACAAAATAGCTCGGGATCTTGGTTGGCAACCGCCAAGGCAGACATACAGTCCAGTCCCACCCTCCAGAAATTACCCTCTATTTGCTGCAGCCAGGTATTACATGGTCATCCCCTTGGCCTGATCCAGCCAGTTGGGTTGTCAACAGTGGGACCCCTGTAAGACAGATCACCCTCAGGGAATCGCGCCACATGGCCATAGTGCTGTAACTAACGCTCCCTCACAATGCAGGTTATGTGCCTCATGTGAGACTCCATGACACAAAGTCAAACTAGCGGTACTCAAGGATTCTCCGAAGAGACACAGTAACCAAAAGAGTCCAGTCTTCATCACAGGTCACTGGATAGCGTCCATGTCTCACAACCATATAGCAAGACAGGATGCACCAGGGCTCTAAAGACTTGGACCTTCGTCCTTTTGAATAGATATTGGGAGTGCCACACACCCCTTTCCAATGACCTCATGACCCCTCATGCTTTCCCAATCTGTCTACTAACTTCATAGGATGAGTCACCAGAGACAAGAATGTCATTGCTGAGGTAAGTAAAGACAAGGTCTACACTCTCTCCATAGAAAGACACACTGCTGATGGCTGTACCCAAGAGGTCATTAAAGGTGAGAATCTTGGCTTTTATCAGGACACTCGTAAGCCTAGACACTCAGACTCCTCGCTCAGTCTCTCAAGAGCCCCAATCAGAACTTCCATTGACTCCACAAAGATCACAACCTCATTGACAAAATCAAGATCAGTGAATCTCTCTTCAATAACAGATGCCCCTCAGTTGCTGGACCCCATGACCTTGCCCAACACCCACTCCATGCAAGCACTGAACAGAGTAGGCGCAAGAACACACCCCTGACGAACCCCAGAATCAACTGGGAAAAATGCAGAGGTTCTCCATTCTGCACAGCACTCACAGTACCAGTGTACAGGCTGGCCATGATATCCAGCAACCTTGAGGGGATCCTGCAAAGTCTCAGGATGTACCATAGGGCATCTCAATCAACTGAGTCAAAGGCTTTGCGAAAATCGACAAAGGCTGCAAAGAAACTCTGCCGATATTTGCTTTTGCTCTCCTTGAGAACCCTCAGTGCCAGGATGCTGTCAATGGTAGACTTCTTAGGCGTAAAACCAGACTGCTCCGGATGCTGGTAAGTAAGCAGGTTATCATGGATCCTATTGAGGATGACCCTAGCAAGGCCATAGTTGCCAAAATCCATGTGATCACCCTTCCCTTTCCAGATAGGGACGACATGTCCCATTTTCCAGTCAGCTGGGATGTCTCCAGTCTCCTAAATTGAAACAAAGATTGCTTGCAATGCCAGGAGGACAGCCTTACCACCAGCCTGGAGAGGTTCACCACAGATACCACAGATCCCTGCAGCCTTCCCTACCCTCAGCTGTTTCACACCTGTGCAATCTCAGAGACTGGGTGGTTCACAGCTAATTGGAGAATCTGCCTGTAGAACCATAGACCCAGAGATATCAACATCTTAGCCAGAGGATCAGCTTTAAACAGCTGCAAAGTAGCCAGCCCAGCAGGTCACCACAACAGTGTCATCCATAAGGACTGTTCCATCAGCTGCCCTGACTGCGGCTCTCTGAGGAACAGATTCAGATGTGCGTAATGCTTCGATTCCTCTGTAAGCAGGACATGGGTTACTGGGTTCCTTTTTGGCATTCTTGTTTTTGGTTTCTCCATTTATTTTTCTGCTTGATTATATGAATTCTTTACCGGTCATCACCCAACAAATTTCCCTTTAATTTGTAAATAGTGCCTGTCCTCTCCTACTTACTTTCCATTCATTAACACTAATCTCTAAACACCTTCTCCCTCCCAGGTGTTCATAACACTAGGCTAAGTGCTCCAACAGAAACTTTTTCCATAATATTTCCAGGAGGCTGACGTACAAGTGAGACTACAGTGATGTGTCCTTCTGGTTTGTCAAAACCCAAGCTACCATTTGCAAAAGAGGCATAGCAATCAATCATCCTTCCTTCATAATTAAAGTAATTTATTTTTGTATACAGTGCTTTTCACTGAAGCCTTTTGCTTCATTAAGAATTGCTAGATATTCATCTTTATAATTTATTGTATGTATATCTTTTCTGAATATATTGGTTGTTCCAAACCACAGCTTTACCTCAAATAATTACAGCCTTATGGAATCTCCCTTCCCCAATTAACCATGCAGAACATTCTGGGTGTCCGCGTGTGCACAACATGTGTTATATAGTGCCTTACATATCTATCTATCTATCTATCTATCTATCTATCTATCTATCTATCTATCTATCTATCATATAGTGCCTTTTGATTCTATGTATCTATCTATCTACAGTATCTCTCTAGATTATTATTACCGTACGTCACAGATGGTTTTGTATGTTTGCTTGTATTTGAAATGATCTGTAAAAGATCAACTGAAGGCAGAAAAGAAAACGTTTAACTGTCAGGGTCACACTGGGCTCCATCCCTTTGTTCAGTGTTTTATCTGGTTCTCCTAAGTATCGATGGAATAGGAGTATGGTCCACCAACTTGACTTGAAGTTGGATCTTTTGATCTACTTTTATCTTTATGAAATAAGTTCATTATTGGTATGCTTTTCTCTTGTGTTAAAATTTACCTGTTTTTTTTCTGGAATTGTTTTGGAAATGTATTTTTGCCTAGTCAGGTTTTAACATAGGCTGACTGTGATTTTTCACTTAAAAAGTATATTGAAAACATAGTACATTTGTTTAACACCATTTTGTATTTTTTGTATGGGTTGTGCAATCATATGGTGCGATTGTTTCGACATCGCTATGGTAAATAGAGTGCAGCTCGCAGTTTGTGATGTCAGAAGTGCAATGGTATAAAAAGTCACTGCCAAGCTCTCTGGAAAATTTGGGTAACAATGCCCATCATGCGCTGTGCTTTGCTTTTGATGTTTTCACCTGGTTACCTGGTTTTTTGCACTTGTTTTTCCACTGCACTTTTTGGTTTCTTAATTGAGCTTTGGCAAAAGATAGAACTGACTTTTTTGGTTATGAACTTGGCACAGTTTTTCACTTGCGTTTCATCTCCTGTTTGTTAGTTAAACTGAAATTGAGTGCCTTTCTATGAAAGTGGATTATAACTGTTATGGATTACTGTATATTTCAGTTAATGTGACCTAATATTATAAACATTGCGAAAAGTTATAAACTCCAAAAACACAGACCAACTATGACAAGTAGTCATGTTTTTTAAATGTAACCTTAGAGGTTAAGTGCTGTTTAACTAGCATTATAATGAAACCTCAGGGGCTAAATAGCAAACTTAGTGTGTGTTACAAAAATAGTTCATATGCAACCTCAGAGGCTAAGCCCCATTTCCTTATTTTAGAATAAAACCTGAAAGAATAGGGGACTTAACTTCTTGTGTGTTACATTTAATTAAAAGCCTAACTATTAAAAATACTCATCAAATATGGATACTCCGATGGTGAACCTCAGAGGCTGTGTTCCAGTGTATGTTCACAGAAAAGGACTATATCTTTCCAGCATTAATTACAGTGATAGTAGGCAAATAATTAGTCACATCTTACAAGAATTTACAGTTTACTAGTAGCAAACTCAAATTATATACAGTAACATAGGAAAGCATAGAGTTAAAACACAGTGAAATAAAGCATGTTGGGAAATGCATAGACATGCATTCTGGAAAAGAGAATTACTTATCTTTCCTTTGTACATTCAGATGCATCTTTTTATACGTTATGACAGCACTGAATAAATATTTTAAGTTGGAGATCAAAGATCATCCAGTGCGACAAAGCTTGGCTTCTGTAAATAAAGTGTTGGGGACCAGCCAGGATTACATTTAAGGCTGGGCAAATAAAGAAAAATAAGGACAAGGTCCAAATGAAAAAAAAAATATTTTTGACCTTATTGTCCCTTAGAGCTTCTCTCAGGCAGATGTGATTGGAAAGATTTTCAACAGTGGAGGTCCATTGTCTCCTGAAGTGGGACTGAAATTTCTGCAATAGGACGCAGGACCAAGTCTTTTGGGTGCTTCCTGTCTTGCTATATGGTTGCGAGACATGGACGCTATCCAGTGGCCTGAGACGGTTTAAATTGTCTTCAGGGAAGGAGAGGTTGAAGGCAGAGGGCAGTTCCGACCCCTGGCCCAGTGGTAACATGCACTTATTTGAGCCCATAAACTGTCTCCTAATCGCATGTGTGAAACAATACCTTTGGATTTTCTATTGCTGTCTTTTGTATTCTGTAACTTACCTGATTGCCTTCCTAATGCTCTTCATAAAATCAGAACTGTTGTCCATCTCTGCTACATTGCTGTTTTTTTTAACAGTTGACATGACTGATTCTCTCCTGCACAATTATTTTTTACTGTTTAAAATCATCAATCTAGTTCACAAGTACATCATTCTCTACAGTAGAAACAGTTCTGTTCTGATAAGTGTTATTCATTCAGAGAGAAAAACTAAATGACTTGTAAAAATCCTAATTATAATGCTAGCATATGTACAGTATGTCTTGTCATGTTATTTTTTAAGCCACTTAAACCAGACCAGGGTCATGTGCAGGAGGATTTGGTCGGGGATGGGATGCCAGAGCCTATCCCAGCCAGCATAATGTGCAAGGCAGGAACAAACATGGATAGGGTGCCAATCAATTTCAGGGCAGACACACACATGGGTCAATTTAGTGGCACATATTACCTTAACCTGCATTTCTTTGGACATTGGGGAGAAACTGGAGTGCCCAGAGGAGACCCACACAGACACGAGGAGAACCCGAGACCTGAACCCTGGTCTCCTTACAGCGAGGCGATGCTGCAGCACTGCCACTAATGCAGTCAAATTTGCTCATCAGTCTAAAAAAAATAGTGAGAAATTGAATGTTGAGACATTTTGAAGAAACTGCAGTATTTCTTATTTTAGAAGTACTTCCTAAAACATTTTACTTTACTAAGTATGCCAAACTAATAGCAGTAACAGTCCTATGCTCAGAAGCAAATTTCACAAGTCAGTTTATTCTTTTCCGTTATGCATGATGCAGTTTTGGTATTATCATGGTGTTTTAAAGGACACATGTTCTGTTTTAATTGTGAAGAAAGCTGTGTAAAAAGACTAATAACTGAGACATGTGTTCAATCTTAATCCACAGGGTGCAAGTCTCTATATGAAAATAGATGGAAGGAAAATTAAAAAAGTAAGAAACAGGATGGAATATCCTTCTGAGGGTCGTGGGGGCAAAGGCAACAGTAGGCAAATTTATTTATTGCTTTTTTCTAATGGTGCATTTTTTAACTTGCAATGGAATTTTTGGCAATCATACTGCTTTTCAAAAAAATAATAATAATGCATCTAAATGCTTAGCATTGATCCAGCTGCAAAAGAACAAGCTGTAACAGCACGTCATGCTGTCCATTTAAAGAAGGCTGTTGGACAGGGTACATGGGGCACAACAATTAGGAATAAATGAGTGCACAAAGGAATAAGTGAGTGCACAAAGAACTTGCTTGCTTGCATGCTTGTATGTCTACATATAACTTGCATGCTTAAGTAACTCCTTATTGAATTAAGCTGTAAATGCTGCCTTATATACAACATTTTGAGTATGCAACCTGACTTCATTGGGGATTGGATTTCTTTGCATTTCTGTATCAAGGACTTTAACTTTTGCTCTTGACATTGCTCTAGATCAGAGGTCTCCAACATGTCGCTCGCAACCCCTTTCCAAGTAGCACGCCAAAGGGTTAATGAATCCTACATAAATTTGAAAATTGGATTAATCAAATTAGGGGCGGCCGATCTTTCCCAAAAATCACATCACGATCCACAATCTGAATTGCAATCTATCTTGTCAGTGTGGCATACATTTAAGAGAATATCCGAACTCAAATACTTTATTTTAAATATCAAGCAAAGTTGAATTCAATTGTTCTCTCGTTCGCTAACTAAGTGGAGTTAAGGAACACGCCCCGAAGCTGGCAAACGAGTGATGAATGCCCCTCCACTCTTCCCACTGCGTGTTTCTTGGATTCGCGCTAATAAATAGGTACCGCAAGCGAACTATGATACATAGCAAAATGAGAGAAGTCACAAAATCAACCGGAATGTTCAAGCAAATTATAGAAAAAACCCGATCTAAATCCATTAATTAGTTTTCTCGTGAAAAGCAGACAGACATACATACAGAGAGAATTTAGATTTTAGATATTATATATTAGTAAACCTTCAAAATAATGTGCAGTTAAAGTCTCAACAGTATTCTTGGCATTTCTGGAGCTTAGTAGAGCCAGATAACTATAAGAATCTTCACCAAGTAGCTTTGTTTGAGTCCACATATCTCTGTGAGTCACATGAATGTCATGAAATCAAAGTTCAGAACAAGACTGACAGATGAACATTTATATGACTCCATAAGAGTGAACCTTAGTGGCTACACTCCACCACACACCTCTCTTGTTGACTCCATGCAGTGCCAGTCATCTGACTAACTAAAAAACACATCACACATGCAACTGGACATGTGAATAAAGTGAAACAGTGACATGTAACAAAATGACTAATAAATAAGTCATATCTGTGTATTTGTAATTGAAGTGTCCACCGAACAACTGTGCATTTGTGGGGAGAATAATGAGCAACTGTGGAACGTGAACCCATAATGCTGATCCTTAAAGCTGTAGTGCCAACCTCAGCATCAGTTAGTCTTAACTACAATCCCACCATTGAATAAACTCCTCAACATCTAGTCCATGGCTATCCTCCTTATCTTGTAGGAAACTCGTAATGACAGAGTCATCTTCAGAGTGCAAGATATGTCCATTCTTGTGTGAACACCTGTAGTCATCTGTGTATAAGATGATCAGAAGAGGACACAGACAGCAGCCTTGTGGTGATCCAGTGGATTAGTTAAGACTTTCGAAGTAACAGCCATTAACACTCACTTCACATGAGCCAGGGTGCAGTCGCCCTGTGGCATCAGGCATACATTGTAGGCCACTGAACTAACCAAAATAAATACTGCAAGTGAATAATACATTAAAGTGCATTAGTAATATTAGTTTTGAAGTTGTGGTTACCATGTATTAAAATTATTTTCAAGGAAAAGAGAAAAAGCCTATCCTGCCATTTATAAGATATAAATGTAAATTTTCTATACAAAAGGCTTTATCCATTCTGCCCCATTATTTCAATCCGGAGCACTAATTTGAAGCTGAAGTAAAAGCTATTCACACCTTCTTAGTCTTTGATGTTTATTATGAGGGCACTGCTAAAAGGGAACAAAATAAAACCATTACAATTGCCATCTTTTGATGTTTCTTGAAGCGAAAGAATTACTTTGAAGTTCTTCCATCAGTACAGTGGCTCTGAGCATTTTTTTCAGTGGCCATACCTCAGTACAACCCTAAAATCCCTGCCAGGCTGTATGACCACTGTACAATCCAGCACAATGGCCATGATTGGCATGCTGAGGCGGGACACGTGGGGGCCTGTAAGACAGTGAATGCTGTTTGAATAGAATATGTCCTGAATGACCCCTGAAGTATCCTTTAGCTTATCATTCATTGACACTGTTAGGAGCAACAGTTTTTATTCATCTATTGTGGGTTCTCTTGAAATAAAATTCAGTATATATGAATTAGGGTTGTGAAGTATACCCATACTAAAAAAGTACAGAACAATCCAATTTTTAAAATGGTATGGTACAAGTATTTTGGTATTTTTGGTACCAGAAGTAAGTTGTAGTTTTCATGAACCTCACGCTAAGTTAGTACATGTTGCTTGGTTCACCCTTGGCACTCTTCAACATGCTGGAGACTCTTTGGGGGAGCAAAACAACACCCATCTCCTCACCCTCCCACACCCGGAAAACTCCACAGAGGACCAGCACCCCCCATCTTCGATGCACTGGAGACTCTGAAAGGAAACCTCTTCTTGTATTGACATGGAGTACAGCAAGACAGGGAGGCATGTGATTCTACAATACACCAGGGAGGCTGCTGCGAGATGCGGTGTGTTGGATTTGCCGAGTTGTACATTACATCTTCCAGTACTGTTTTGGTATTGGTACTGAGGTCAGAAAGCTGGTATCGATATTAAAGTCAGACTTTTAGTAGTGATCCAAAAGGGATATAAGTCTAATTAGGGATTTTTGAACCCAAAGATTTTGAATATGATTTTGGTTTTCTTGCTATAAGACATTTTGATAAAGTTGTCATTTTTTAATATCTCCTACGCAATGCCAGTTTATTTTCTGTGGGCTCTGCAGTCTTGAGTTTACTGTGAATACAGAGCGACTGGAGATGATGACCCATGATGTGACAAGTTAGTGGGTAGACACGAGATTAAGGAGCTTAGTTCTGAGATGGTCACATGCTTAGTTCGTTCATGTGACTAAGTATTTGTGCTCATTTAAAGAAGAACTTCAGGGAGAACTGAATTTTCTGAAAACCACAATCTGCAGTTGGATGTTCTATTTCCCATGGAGAATGCAAAGATATTACTCAGCATAACAGTACCAATAAACATAAAGACGTCAAAAAAAAGAGTACATAAGTGTTAGGATTAGGTTTTTGTTTCCGAAATTAAAATTGAGACTGAAGGAAAGAACATTTTTATCATGAAAGAAATCTGGGAAAAAAACAAGAGGCTTTAGACCAAGTAATAGAAGATGAGTACAGAAACTGTTTCCAGGAACAGGAAAAGTGTATTAAATCTCAACGAGAGAATTATGAAAGTGACTAAACAGGAATTGCTTTAAGTTTTATATATGTATATATATATATATATACTTTTTTTTTATATGTTTCAGGAATGTTTGGGTCCCCACCTTGGGTGCAGAGGTTAGCAGAGTTAAGGGCACTTTTAGAATACAAGAGCAAACAGAAAAAACCAGGAGCCGAACCAGGCAGCCAAACTAAATGGCGATGAAAGTCAGAAACAGAGCTGAAGTCAAAACAAAAATTAGAATCCTAACACAAGGGTCAACTTGGAAAAGAAGTTAACTACTCCTAATCATTTTAATTGTTTGCTACATCGACCAAGGGTTACTGAACCTGCCATGTGAAGTACCGGTGATGTCACAGATCTGGCTTCCCCAAAGACAAGAACGTGAATGTAATGATGCATGGTCAAAATGTCATCAAGTAAATAAAAAAGAAAAGAATATGCAATGGTCCATACTATGCTTCCATGTAAAGGATAGTTTATTTCAAAAATAGCTTGTGCAAAAATTTTTCAAACCAATAGGCCTGGTCCCATGATTCAACAGAGTATCCTGATTAAATTAAACAATTTTCTTTTAATGCAGCTGTCTTTGGACATAACTTGAACAGCTTTTGCAGAATATGGACACATTACTGAGCAAAATGGTCTAAAAATAACAGGCCCTGAGCCTTTAACAAGGCAAACATGATGCAACTTATTTGAAGAAGATGGGTCATTTTTTTCTGAAGTTATCGTTCTAAGCAAGACTCGTCATTCAGTGCGGATATCTCAGAAACTACTTGTTCTAAATTGTTGTATCTTTGCTAACATGTAGTAACTCATGTTACTACATAGAGATGCATAGAGCATCAGAAGCTCTATGCAGAGCAAAAAAATCCAAAAATTGTAATTTTCAGACATGAAAATCAATTTCAATTTTCCAGAGATACCATACTAAAATCAAGTTTCTTCAATGTTTTGAGCAACGTGGAATCAGAATCTGAACTGAAAACAAAAGCAAAAGTTAAACACAAGAAATGAAATTTTCATGTATGGAAACCCTAACACCAGACCCATTTAAAAGTGGCCTAATTACTTCAAGCGCATCCCGTGGCCGACGGTTGAGCTATAATATAGCTGCTATATTACATGGTCTGCATGTACTTCCCTGGCCTGGCTGGGTTTTCCTCCCACATTCGTAAAGATGTGCAGGTCAGGTTAGCCAGGCAGTATGAGATTTTTATTTATAAACAGTATGCCATAGTTTGAAATGTTTGAGTCTCTCTTGTTGTTTTCCAGTTAATTCACCTCTTTCCATGGAGTTTGCTCCATTAATTATATCATAATAATGATAATTAACAATAAGTAGAATAGACACGGGGCAAACAACGCCGAATGCTGAAAGGCTGCAGCTCCTTCATTAACAGGCCGACGAGTGTGCTCATTATTTAATAGGCAGAACACCTGGTATACTGGAATAAAAATTGTGATGATGATGATGATGATGATGCAGAAAATCTTTTAGCCCATGTAGCATGCATTTATCCTTATTAAATCTCAACAGAAATGTAACAAACCCAGCTATGACATTTTTGGATTGACACTAAAATATACAACTTGCTTAGTTAAGGCAGGGATGTTATTGAAAGCAGATTTTAATTGGGATAAAGAGATGCAAGCATTATGGTATGGAGTATAAAACTTTGCATGGATTTGAGCCTGAAAGTACATGTTACTGTTGAACTGGTCCTAAAATTTTCACTTTGGCATCGATACCAGCTTTTGGGCCTCAGCATCAACATCAAAATGGTTCTGAAAAAAATAAAAGATAACTTCAAAACCCCACCATCTTACACCAGCGTTCAGCCACATTGCTTATGTCTCAATAGTCGTGAAGTCTCAGTTGTGTTGAAGTAGTAATGGGGGGAGGTCCCCTGTGAAGTTCTGATCACATCAAAGCATGTACTCTTCTTTCATAAAGTCTACAAAATGGAAAGTTTTTCCACCACTGCAATAGTGAGTGATATGAAAAGGTGAAAGAAGTAGCAGAGGATTTAGAGAAAAGCTGACATTTACTTCTGGTACCTAAAATCTCAAAATGCTGGTTGCCGGTTCGAATCCCCGTCACTGCCAAAAGAGATCCTACTCTGCTGGGCCGTTGAGCAAGGCCTTTAACCTTCAATTGCTCCAGAGGCGCTGTACAATGGCTGACCCTGCGCTCTGACCCCAAGGAGTATGTGAAAACGAACAAATTCCTAATACAAGAAATTGTATAAGGCAGCATTTCTCAACCTTTAAGTATTTGCGACCCGATTTTTCATAACAGTTTTAATCGCCCCCCCCCCCCCCCAACATTTTTTTGAAATGTAGATGCATATTTTATTATACCTACTTAACTTTTATCGACATTTATCTAACTCTATATTTATTTTTCTAGTATCAGAATGTAGCTTAAGTTAATTTGTTTTGGTTTCAACAGATGTTTTTTTCACATCTTGGCACCCCACAGGTTGAGAACCACTGGTATAAGGTGAAATAAAGAAAAAAAAATACTGCTTTAAAATTGAGGTTTTTCTTTACTTTTCCAGTACCGGTATACTGTGCGACGCTACTACACGAGCAAGTTTGTATTAAACTTTAATAAGCACACTAGGCCTGAAAATGAAGAGGATGCACCACAAATGAGTGGCAGGTGTGTGAAGAAGAAAAAGTTGCATTTAAGTGTAAAAAGAATATAATTTAGTTAGAATTGAATAAATTACAATGTACAGAAACATCAACAAATATTTAATTTGAAACACTCAGTCATCATAGTCAACAAATTTGGAAAATTGGACTTTTTTTTTAACCATATGGTGCACCTCAGAGAAGAACTGATTAAAAACTCTTCTAAACATTTGTGATAATTTGCATTACATTTTTTATAACTAATCACGCCAAACCACCAACTGCGCACTGCAACTGTTAGCTATGTATTATAGAACTATAAACTATACTACGGTTTAACCTGGGGCACCATGGAAAAATCTTGAAACATTAAGTGTGCTGTGAACAGAAAAAGTTTAGGAACCGCTGGGCATGAGACTTAGAGCTTTCTGCGTACACGGAGGGAATCGCACCTGTATTTTTACTTAATGTAGTTATTGACAACATGGGATTGTAATAGTTTCTAATTATGACAAGTATCAACAGATAGGCAATATAAACTGATGAAAACCCAAGTTATTTCTTCAGTGCAAATATACAGCATTAGACCTCTTATATACAACTAAAATTTTGTCTACAGCAGAGGTGGGCAACTACTTTTAGGGGGTTCTTGAGAAAACCAGCTTGTTGAGGAGGGACGAACACATTCTATTTACATTATAGTAAACATGATGGATTTATTTTTTTCACCTTAATAAAAAAATATTGTTATGGTTATATAATATGGTTATGGTTATGTACTGTACTTCCTGTTGTTAATTATGGCACTGTTTTGGACTCCTTTGATGTTGTTTCACTTTCACAGCTATAAAGTACTATTGACACATTTAGATCTACTTTTTGTCCTCTTGATGTTGTCCCACCACTCCTCTTACTGGAAGCTTTTTATATCTTGGGTCCAACATTGTTGGTTATTATAAATGGATCTATTACTGAGGGGATTGTGCCCTCATCTTTAAATATGCAATTGTGTGACCTTGTCTTAAAAAGGCAGAATTAGATCCTGGAGTGTTAGTTAATTTTCATCGGATTTTCCAATTGCCATTTTTGGTTAAAATATTAGAAAGAATTATTTATAATAAATTGGTTGACCATCTTAACTCCAATAATTTATTTGAAAGCCACCAATCTGGCCCTAGGCCTTATTATGGTGTTGAGACTGCCCTCCTGAAAGTATTTAATGACTACGTTAAGCTGATCAGCAGATACAGTAGAATTCTTCCCTCTCAGTGTGGGAAGGTGTGTCAATGTGTTCCTCTCTACTTGTTGAGGGAGAAACAGCAGCCTCATCATGAAGGCCTTGACTAGGCTGTGCATATCATGTGCAAAAAGACTTTTGCCTAGCAATTTTGTATTCAGTTCATTCATAAATACAGTCACGTCAACAACAAATGCCTAATCTAATAGCCACTTGGTGCTGTTAGTTCAAGGATGGGTTTTCTTTTCATTTGACAAAACTCCTGAATCTCTGATTTCAGATCCCAGACCTGTTTGAAGACTTTGCCCAAGCTTAGCTGCCTGACAGCTATGTGGTAACCCAGATCAGTGTGATCAGTCTCATGCTCCTCCAACAATGTAACAGATGTCTGAGATGTAATGCCCTAGCCCTAATGAAATACAGTATCTGTTACAACATCAACAAGATGATTAATTTTCACCCTTAATTTACATAGTACGTCTTGGTGAATAATACAATGTAAAAATAGGAGTTTTTAGGCTGGGTTAATCTTAGCCACTTTTCCATGCATCCTTTTTTAAAAGTACAACTTTTTTGCCTGTCAGATCTGGAGAACCATCAGTTGTCACACCAACTAACTTTTCCTCCTGCAGTCCTAACTTTTGCATGCATGTACTGACTTCAGTAGATAAGTTCTTACTGGTTGTTGTCCCTTTCTGCATAGAAGTCAGTCTTTTGTTATTCCTTTCACAAAAATCAGAAGCCACTGTGTCATGAACATCACAGCTCTCATCCATGGCCAAGGAAAGGAAGTTGTCATTTTCCACTGTGTGTTTCAGCTGTAGTGCCAGATTCTCCACAATTTCCTCAATCCAGCTTATAACTGTTAGCTGCGAGTAGGACAGATGTTCAAAAGCATCCTTCTTCTCTGGGCAGAGGATTGCCGCCGACTCCAACACTCTTTAACAAATTGTCCATCAGAAAATGGCTGGCTTCTTTTGGCAGTTTTGTGAGCTAATATATAGCTGGTTTTTACTGTTCATTCCTTTGCTGTCTGAAGCTTTGTAAAGACTTCTGCAGTTTAGCTAACAATTCCACTGCTGTCCTCACCTTCTCCTCTTTGGATAAATTTCTGTATTTGTCTCAAAGTGATGGCCCAAGGTGTAGTCTTTAAATACAGTGATGTGCTCCTTGCATACCAAACAGATTGTTTTACAGCTAACCTCCGTGAAAAACTACTTTGGAGTCCAGGATTTGTTATCTGTTTTCTGCATAGACTTTTTGTTACACTCATTTTTGTTGTGTCTTTGCACAACATGCAGAGGGGATGCATATTAACAACAGGTGTCATCTTCCTTTATTTAATATTACATAAACAATGTCTTTATCACCCCCTTCTCTGATGCAGTCTCCCACAGTTTCCCCCTTTAATATACCATCCTTTGTGACGCAATCTCCTGCAGTGTGCCAATATATTAATGTTGCTCTGTGTCTGTACGGTCACATTTAGCTGTGATGCAGACTGGCACACCCAGGCAAGTATTTGGCGTCCATACCTTCCACACGCCACACAGATTCAGACCATGGGCCACATTCAACTAATGGGCTGTATAATGTCCAGGTCTGGTCTACATTATACATTATATTCATCACTTTTCAGGATAATGTGTGTCATGTCAATGCATAATATAATAAAGGCTCAGTGATATAAATTATTATGCATGTGAGTTGGTATTTAGTGATTTTGGTTGCATTTCCCTACTTGGTGAAGGGTATCATTGTTTCCTACTTTCTCTGAAATGTTGCCTATGCATTTGTTTAGAGCTGCCGTAAATATTCACAAGTTCTTCCGTTGGCACAGGCAGTGCTTGGCCAACCAAATATAAGAGCTGACTCATACCTGGATCCTTAATTTTTTATTTTTTAATTTCATTTAGAAGGAGATTGCATTAATCCCTGTGCTGTGTCATCTGATACCCTCCCAGTCGCAGCCACAAGCCTGATGTCCACTTGTGGGGTAAGAAGTTTCAATTAGTTCAGCTCGATAACTTGAAGGAGCCGGGTTCATGAGCAACCCCTGTGTGTGAGGATTTAAATGGAGAGGTTCAGTACCTTGAGTGATTCCTCACCAGTGACAGCATCTCAGATTTTATTCAGGAATATCCTAGAAACACTGAAAAGGCATTCAGGTGAGGAATATGAATGTATCAGTGTTATCTTGTTTCAGTACGAATTTTGATTTTCCTCATTTAAACCATATATGAGGGACATTCAAAAAGTTGCCACACTTTTATATTTTTACTGGAAACAGAGAAGGAGGAAGGAGTAGTAATTGGGCATTAAAAGGTTGGTACGATGCTGAAAAAATTGTATTGCAAATGAAGGTGACTATGTAGAAAATTGATGTAATTTGTTTTTGAAATTCTTAATAAACAGAGTTTACAAAAAGGAAATTTTTTTAATGTCCTTCATACTTAGAGTTTTCAACCCTTGGCCTGAACTTACATCACTCTTTTAATGTATACAATTGATTTGAAAAATTGCCTTGCAGTGAACAATTATCAGTCTAACCAGACAATGAGTGGCATTCTGGGGAAAGCGGACAGCCACTGGCAAAGCAGATTACCAATTTTCCAACAGTTTGACGAATATAACAAGGTAAACATTTTATCCATTCACCTAAATCTGGACATATCTCTTAGTTATGGAGGCATCCTTAATTTAGTGGCATAAATGCAAAAGAAATAAACTTTTACAGAAAATGATCAGTTTTACCTATTAGACAAATTAGTCTGGAATTTCACTGTATAACGTATAATGTATAAAGAAAAAGGTTTTCCTAGATTATAAAGGTTCCTCATGTCACTAAACACACACACACACACAGATGTTGATAATATGCTGCTTGCCTGTTATTACCTGTAGATGTTGCACCGTTTACTTGATTATCCAATATTTTTACAGGAAGAGCAAGTAAGACTGCGCAGCTCCATTGTGTAGACCTTGAGAAAAAATACTGTGAAGGTGACGACAGCTCAGCAGTTGGCGTGAAGTGGAAATCCCAGTTTAGTCACAAGTTGTCAATGCTGTGAAAGGTAAGTGGAATACTTAAGGGGGCAGGGATGAGGGAATAGCTGGCTGTTGCAAGAGTTCATCTTAGCAAGTGAACACCAATGTAAAGGACAAATCCAGTCATTGAAAAGGGCAACAGCAGAGCACAGGCAAACCAAAATGTTGGCAGTTGTTCTTTAGCTGGCCATGCTATAGTGGGTTTTTTGCTTTAATAGTTTAAAGACTTGTGTTGGGGACACCTTAGTAATCCGCCTCTCCTACAGTCAGTTTTCAGCTCTAAGATGTAAAATGAACAGCATTAGGTGGCAACAAGTTTTGTGTGATATTAGTGCAGTTCAACAGGTAGCATTGTTGCCTCTCAGCACTCAGAGCCTACCTCTGCTCTCTGGTGTGGTGGTGTCTGATTTGAGTTTTCATGTTCTCCCCATTTTTGTAGATATTCCAGTTTTCCTCTTGCATTGAACACCATGTATTTGGTAAGGAATGGGAGTGTGTTCCCCTATTACATTCATTACTGAAGGCTTCAGCAACCTGTTATGTTAAAAACTAGTTTAACTGTGAATGAATAGGTGAGTCATTGAACTCTACCAGAAGAAACTGAGAACACATCAAGTCTAGTTGAGTAGAGTGCAGTAGATGATTATGGGTTTTGAATGTTGCCTGGTGTTAAACAATCAGTGTCATTTTGATTGAAATCCATTTTTAGGTGTGTTCACATGTAGTACCTATTGCAATAGCCATGTCTGTCTGTCCGTGTGAAACAACTTGGCCCCCAGTGGACTAGTTTTGTTGAAATGTGCCATACTTATTCTTAAAAGAAATTTGGTAATACAGTTTAATTATCGTTAAAATATCTCAAATAGATCACTCTGTACAAAGTGTTGAAATCTTATCTCCCATTGAAAAGCATTGGCGAATTTGGGAACTTGACAGTCTTAACACAGAGAAACAATCAGTTTGACTTTAAGTATGAATTAGTGTACTGCTTCAGTTTCAGCAACATCAACTTATATATTTTGTATATTTTATAGTATTTCTTCTTCTTTTACTTCTCTTATAGGTGCTTGATCTCCAATGGACATTAACCTCTGCTTTCACTAAGTAATGATCACAGACATATTTAAGACAAAAACATGTGCTGGGGATAGCCAACTGCTAAAGCCCATGTCGTATTAGACAATTTTTCCATTGATTTTCACATCATAACCATCATTTACATAATCTTAGCCAGTCAGAGGAAGTCAGCGGCGTACAGCCGTGAAATCGATCATATACTGGACTATGGAGACCAACTACTCTGAGACTGGCTATGGTAAAATCAGATTTTCAATTTTGGTGGGCTGTTTATGTACAAGAGTTGAGAACCAATAAGCATTCAGCATAAGCATTCAGGAAAATGAACAGAATGTAGTGACGAGTAATAAGGAGCATGTGTGTTTTGAACTTCACAAATAGAACAAAAGCTCATCTGTCTGATGTCTCATGTTTTATGTACTAAAACAGATTAGGGAAAATAAAAGGGCTGAACACACCCCAGCATTAAAACTCTCCAGCACTGGCTCTGTCAGGCGGCATGGGGGCTATGCACCTCACAAAACAGAAGAGAAGCTCATCATACCATACCAGCATAGAAAAACCAAACAAAATGCAGAGATTGCTGCTGAGCTCACTGCAGTTGTTAATACTTTGTACAGGGCTCTGTCTGGCAGCACACTATTGGCCGTCAGAAAAAGAGATGAGCACAACTGTACCAGAAGATCTGCACTCAGTCAGTAAATGTAGGCTGTGATTTTCAGTAATGTAATTTGGCATGGCGCAGCAATCAGTGACTTCAATTGGCAAGTCTGTCTTTCTCGTGACTGGGGAATCTCGAAAGCACAGAAGTCCCAAAAATACTTCCAAAAATTGCCCTGTAAAGGGGGACTACCATCCAAAGCCCAACTAGATAAAAAGGGGACCAGAAGAAACTTTATAAAATAAAAGATTTATTTTAACAAAAGTACAAGTAGCAGTACCTGTACCTATAGTACAAGAAGCACCTAAAAGCACAAAAGGAATTTCCTGAGAAGGCAAGGCAATCCACAGCAAACACAGTCTCAGTACAGAATCCCAAGGGCTATTCAAAAACCAAGCACAGGTTCAAAAATCCAGGAAAACACAAAAAGCACAAATCACAACAAAACATAAGTAAACACTCCACATCCTAGCACATTCAAAATGAACCGCCATGAATTATGGAGGCCCTAAAAAATTTTATGGTTCCTTGCGGTGATTGGCAGGTGGCCATGGCTCTTGGGAAACCACCCACAAAACAACTGGAACATAACCAAGGCATTTTCTAGATACAAACATAAACAAAGAATAATGCACAGAGACAACTTTTTTTCTGATTTTGGTTCTGTACATTACCACAATGAATTTTAAATGAAACAACTCAGATGCAGTTGAAGTGCAGACTTTCAGCTTTAATTCAGTGGGTTTAACAAAAAGATTGCATAAAAATGTGAGGCAACTAAAGTATTTTTTTTAACACAATCCCTTTATTTCAGGGGCTCAAAAGTAATTGAACAAATTAAATAACTGGAAATAAAATGTTAATTTATAATATTTGGTTGAAAACCCTTTGCTGGCAATGACAGCCTGAAGTCTTGAACTCATGGACATCACCAGATGCTGGGTTTCCTCCTTTTTAATGCTCTGCCAGGCCTTTACTGCAGTGGCTTTCAGTTGCTGTTTGTTTGTGGGCCTTTCTGTCTGAAGTTTAGTCTTCAACAAGAGAAATGCATGCTCAATTGGGTTAAGAACAGGTGACTGACTTGGCCATTCAAGAATTTTCCACTTCTTTGCTTTAATAAACTCCTGGGTTGCTTTGGCTGTATGTTTTGGGTCATTGTCCATCTGTATCATTAAACGCCGCCCAATCAATTTGACTGCATTTAGCTGGATTTGAGCAGACAGTATGTCTCTGAACACCTCAGAATTCATTCGGCTGCTTCTGTCCTGTGTCACATCATCAATAAACACTAGTGTCCCAGTGCCACTGATAGCCATGCACGCCCAAGCCATCACACTGCCTCCACTGTGTTTTATAGATGATGTGGTATGCTTTGGATAATGAGCTGTTCCACGCCTTCTCCATACTTTTTTCTTGCCATCATTCTGGTAGAGGTTGATCTTGGTTTCATCTGTCCAAAGAATGTTTTTCCAGAACTGTGCTGACTTTTTTAGATGTTCTCTAGCAAAGTCCAATCTAACCTTTCTATTCTTGAGGCTTATGAATGGCTTGCACCTTGCAGTGCACCCTCTGTATTTACTTTCATGCAGTCTTCTCTTTATGATAGACTTGGATATCGATACGCCTACCCTGCTAGAGAGTGTTGTTCACTTGGTTGGCTGTTGTGAAGGGGTTTCTCTTCACCATGGAAATGATTCTGCTATCATCCACCACTGTTGTCTTCCACGGACGTCCAGGTCTTTTTGTGTTGCTGAGTTCACCAGTGCTTGCTTTCTTTCTCAGAATGTACCAAACTGTTGATTTTGACACTCGTAATATTGTAGCAATTTCTCAGATGGGTTTTTTTTTCTGTGTTCGCAGCTTAAGGATGGCTTCTTTCACCTGAATAGAGAGCTCCTTTGACCGCATGTTGTCTGTTCACAGCAAAATCTTCCACATGCAAGCACCACACCTCAAATCAACTCCAGGCCTTTTATCTGCTTAATCGATAAAGACATAACGATGGACTTGCCCACACCTGCCCATGAAATAGCCTTTGAGTCAATTGTCCAATTACTTTTGAGCCGCTGAAATGAAGGGATTGTGTTAAAAAAAAATGCTTTAGTTGCCTCACATTTTTATGCAACCATTTTGTTCACCCCACTGAATTAAAGTTGAAAGTCTGCACTTCATCTGCATCTGAGTTGTTTCATTTAAAATTCATTGTGGTAATGTACAGAACCAAAATTAGAAAAAGTTGTCTCTTTCAAATACAGTATTTTACCTCTTCTACGCGGTGGTGTGCTGGGGTGGCAGCATAAAGATGAAAGACGCCTCACGCCTGGACAAACTTGTTAAGAAGGCAGGCTCTATTGTAGGAGTAAAGTTGGACAGTTTAACATCTGTGGCAGAGCAACGGGCACTAAGCAAACTCCTGTCAATCATGAATAATCCACTGCATCCACTGAACAGTGTCATCTCCAGGCAGAGGAGTAGCTTCAGTGACAGACTTTTGTCACTGTCCTGCTCCACTGACAGACTGAGGAGATCGTTCCTCCCCCACACTATGCGACTCTTCAATTCCACCCGGGGGAGTAAATGCTAACTTTTTTCATTTTTATTACTATTTAATTTAATATTGTTTCTTTGTATCAGTATACTGCTGCTGGATTATGTGAATTTCCCCTTGGGATTAATAAAGTATCTATCTATCTATCTATCTATCTATCTATCTATCTATCTATCTAT
>JANRMT010062799.1:4479104-4601834 GCA_026402145.1 Polypterus bichir lapradei
TATCTATCTATCTATCTATCTATCTATCTATCTATCTATCTATCTATCTATCTATCTATCTATCTATCTAATACCTAGAAATAAATAAATAGATTCAGTCTTTGGGGCCTACATTCCGTGTGTGTGTGTGTGTGTGTGTGTGTGTAATAACAGCCCATGGTAGTACATAAAATCAGTTCTCTGTAGTTGGACAGGGTGGTGATGGAGGCCACAGTACTGGGGAAAAACCCAGATGCCAGTGGAACAGATGGAGAATGCGCAGGTTGTGTTGTGTCTCTACTGATGTTGCTAGCCTTTTTCTTTATTTGGCTAACATAGATTCTCAGTTTAGAGTGGGAAAATGGACAAAGGACTTGTTTAGACATCAGAGTTGGAATCACCAAGGCCAAACAAAGCTTTTGGACAAACAAAGAGCTGATGTGGAATAATCTCCCCGTAAGCATGAAGAAAAAACTGCTACAAACACAAGTCCAGTCCATTCACAGGTATGGTGCAGATACAGTTTCTCTTACAATTTCTCTAAAAATTGAAGATCACAGGTTTTGAACTATGGTGCTCCAGGAGGATCTTGAAAATTAGCTGCACATACATAGTCATGAATGAGAATGTGCTGCAAAATGTCAGTGAAGTGAAACCACATGTGTTGGAAGACATGTTGAACATAAGATATTAGACAAACAAGAATACCTTATCCAGCCCATTTGTTGCTCATTTGTTTAGCTAAGCTGTCCCAGTATTTCACCCAGGTACTGCTTACATGTTGGCAAGGTTTCTGCTTCAATTCCATGTCTCGGTAGTTTGTTTCAGATTCCCCAAACTCTGTGCAAAGAATTACTTCCTGGCATTAGTCCTAAATGCTCTGTCCCTTAATTCCCATTAATGCCCTCAACTACATGATTCACCATTAAATTAAAGGAATTCTAGATCTACTGTATCAATGCCTTTGAGAATTTTAAAAACCTGGATTGGGTCCCCATGATATCTCATAGGTTCGAGACTACACAGGTTTAATTCTCTGAGCCTATCACAGTACAATATGTCCTGAAGTTCTGGGATGTTCCTGGTCACTCTGCTCTGCACAGCTTCAAGTGCTGCCATGACCTCCTTGTAGCTTGGTAACCAGAATGTCACACAGTACTCCAGATGTGGTCTCACTTATACCTTATATAGTCTGAGCGTAACATCCCTTGATTTATATTCAGCACTTTTTTATGATAGAACCTAAAATTTGCCTTTTTAATAATTTCTGTGCATTGCTTAGAAGATGAAAATGTTATGTCAACATAAACTCCTAAATCCTTAGTAAAGGTTGCTTCCTGTATGTAGGTCTGTGTCTCCCATCTTGTATTTATAACTGACATTCTTTTTGCCCATGTGCAGTACTTTGCATTTTTCTGTGTTAAACTGCATTTTCTAAGTGTTTATCCAGTTCTAAAGCTTGTCCAAGTGTTTCTGAATTGTTTTTGTTGCCTCCAGCGCTGGCTCAAGGGTACAAGTTGCCCGTATTCAGTGATGGGTAGATGCTCCTCCAAATAGATTGAAGAGCGTTTGTATTTGTGTATGAAATTGAAGAATGGCAGGCACAGGTCCACATAGTAATTTTATATGAGATCAAAGAACATTTCGCCCCTGAAGACAGGAGCACATTCATATTTATATATGAGATCATACAACCCTAATTTTTCCCTTGGAAATCAATCGAACCATGTTTGTATTTGTTTATGAATACAGAGAATGGTGGATTCCCCCTTGGAGATTGGAGTGAGTTTATATTTAACAGAGTAATCAATAAAGTCATAAAGTGGGGGTTCCCCCTTGGAGATTGCAGTATGCACACCTTTAAATATTTTCTACATGATGTTGTACAATGCAGTATAGCAACATTAGATAGAACGGTATTGGGGGGATATGCCTTGGTGTCCCAGACATTAAAAGATAAGGAGAACATAGTGGTTGGATGACATCCTGAAAATGACAAGCAGCTGTAACTTCAGGCATAATATTAAGATGAGAATGGCCAAGTGGAAAGTAATGATGGATGCCTGGTTCAGGGTTTGAAGTTCACCAATGACTGCACACTCTTGGAATTCAGCAACTAAGCATTTCACTATATATTGTATTGTGTATAATGGTATGTGACAAATAAAATTTTATTTGCATTTCTTCTATTTTGCCCAAACTGTACCCACCAATACTCTTGATGAACACTGTGTGCCAGCTTGTGCCAGCATTGTCCCCACATGGTGTTGAATGCTTAGTGGAAACTTAACTAGCACTACTCAGGCTTCTAGACACACATCTTTTTTTGAAGCCTCACTTTCTCAAAGCCAGTATTATTAGAGTGTGAGGCTTCATTTCATTTATCTTTAAAAGATTCTTTCCACACATATCTCTGCATTGCAGATGTTCTACATAAATCGTAACCCCAAGGGCAGTTGCGTGGCAGGCACTATGGTAACTGAAGGTGTAGGTGCAGATGCCGGTGGAACCCAACCCACACATATGTGGCTATTTGTTAACTAGCACCACACAAATTGGGCGAACGGCCAGTTTTTGGTGTTTTTAGAATGTGCTCTCCCGCTCATTTTAATGTACCGACAAATTTATTACTGTCCTCCTCGTGGCTGCTGAATTGTCATCTGTGCTTATCCTGCTAGATCTCTCCTTTGCCTTCAACATGGTCAACCACCAGATCTTCCTTGCCACCCTCGCTGACCTTGGAATCACTGAGACAGCCCTGTGGTGGTTTCAATCCAACCTCTTGGGCAGTTCAAACATACCATGTGTCCTGGGTTGGAGAGATGTCAAGGGTGCACCAGTCACACATGGGGGTGCCCCATGGATTGGTGCTGGTGCTCTTTATACCTCCTTACTAGGTCCTATCTTTTAGTTCTGTGGTTTCTCATATATATATATATATATATATATATATATATATATATATGGAAACACTTGGGGTCTACTTCACGACCACCCACGTTTACTGATAAATGGCTTCTGGTGATGTCACCTCCGAGTGGCATCAAATCATAATCCAGACTCTTCACGTATAGCTTTTAGCTGGTTGAGCGACCTGTCAACCACCATTCGAGCTGCAGACTCCCTAAATGTGTTTAAAAAGTGTTTGAAGACCCTCTTGTACGGTGACTTTCTGTCTAACTGCTGTTAGGTTTTGTAACCTAGGAACTGTAACTCGCTTTTATTTTGTTCTGAGCTCTTCACTGGTGGTAGTCGATTTTGTATCCTTGTCCTGTAAAACTTGCTCCCAAACATTCTCTCAGACTTACGTGTACTCGATTATCTTGTGTTTTTTTTTTTGTATGTCGTTTTGAATAAAATCGTTAGCTAAGCAGATACATGGAAATATATTGAATTGCTGACCACTGCACTTTGCGGACCAACTCGCAGGTCCCATTGAGCTCAGTTCACCTACATCACAAAGACAAGCCTGCTGGAAATGCGAAGCCACCAATCAGCGAGTGAAGTGAGTAGGAGAGGCGGGCTGGGCCCTGACAATTGGACCGTGGTCAAGAGGAGGCGGGGCGAGCGCGGCTCCTGACTGGTTGCGCGAGCGAAGTGCCAGTCCTGGCGGAGGGAAGATGGCGGCGTAAAGGAGGTGAACTGTCGCCGTAAAGATTCAGGAATGAAGCGGTTCTGGAGCCATAGCGCTCTGTCTGGTTGACCTCTATTAAACTGATGCTGTAAAGGTGAGGACAGGGTGTTATGTAATACCTAGCACACCAGAAGGCCGTCTCTTTTTTGTTGTTTTCACTTATGTATAAAATGTTTACATGTACGGGTCATGTGACACTTTTGAATGAATACCAGCACAGGCGGTAGACGCGGTCGAGACTCGCTGTTCGTGCAGGACCATCTGGGCAGGCTGGCTCATCGGTCGTGGCCGGCCTCACGGGAGAAGTTGATCGCTGCTTAATGTGATGCCGTCCTTTCAATATAGGACAGCGCCTGTGTGGAGGAAGGGGTGGTTGGAGGGAGAGGGGAAAAAGTTGCTGACACAGAGAAGGCATCTTGTTAATGATGAAAAGTTCGGGTGTGAGGCGGGGGTGTGGACGTGGGATTCGCACAGGGAAATCGGTTAACGCCAGATGTCATCTTGCCGACATTCTGACGTATGGGTTTGCGCCCTGGATGAATCAAATGATTCCATCTTCTGACAGCTTGACCAGCGTCACCTTTAGTGCTTTATAAATAATATATTTTCCCAGTGCCACGGCTGGAGAACCAGCTTGTTTATATTGCTTTAAAAATAATAGGATCTGTTGCAGCCGCGTCGCAGAAAGCATCAGTGGGGACCGAAGACATCTGGCTTATCTCTGCATTCCCGTAGAACTGTAATCCCCCGACTTCCTTCATCGGGCTGATTTTTGGCCATTTTTACGTCACTGTAGTGTGATCGGAGCTATGTTTTTAAACATTATGAATTCATTTGTATGAACATAATTTGAAACGTTTGTTGTTAATAAACTTAATCGCTGCGGTTCTACTAATTTTAAAAAATACTGTACAGCTGAATTTATTCCGCAGTAACGGTGAAATGCTCGATGAATCCACCAGGTGGCAGCACATGAAAGCGTACATCCCAATGCTTTGAGTTTTGGGGACTATTCCAAAGTCTGTCTTCATTGTCTGCTTTGTTCTAGCTACCGTATGTGAATTTCTTTGACTCTCTTTCTAGGCACCTGTTTTCTTTCTTTTACCTTAAACCAGGGGTCTCAATTGAAGGTTTTTACTCCATCCACTTTTTTAAACTGTTGCTAATGGAACATACATTATTGCTTATTTTTGATTGTGTTCATAAGAATTTCTTATGAATGCTTTGGGAAACCATTTTATTTTTTTGACTGAGACCTTCTGACTCACAGTTTTGAGAAAACCCCCGCATATGATATATTGTTCAACCTGTCTTGATTAACGATAGGTATTTCTATTCAATTTTCTGAATCAACTCTTTCAAAGTACTCATTTAAATGAATTGATTATTTTACTTTTATATTTACATGTATTTGCTTGGCAGACACATTTATCTAAAGTGACTTACAAAAGAGGTAACATAATTGAGTAATATTAAGCTAGGGCCTGTTTGTTCAGCAAGTGTAGTTGGGCAGGCAGCAAAAGTTTATTGCCACGATTAACAACAAATCAACCAAAAATGTGAAAGATCACACAGCACATTTTTGTGTATAAATTCAGTTAGATTTTCACAGAACAGATGGATTTTCAATTGCTTCTTAAATACATTGATAGAGTCAGCAGTTTGGATGGAGGTGGGCAGCTTGTTCCACTAACTAATAACTACACAAGAAAAGAATCTGGATTGAGACTTGATACCACTCAGAGGTGGCATCGTGCTGTTCCCTGGCAGACCTAAATGTGTAAAAAGGAGAACAGCACCTCACCAGTGTCTCCATATACTCAGGTGCTGACCCACTGGTTACTCTGTAGTCAGGTTTCAGGGATTTGAACTTGAATGTGTGCTACAGGGAGTCAGTGTAGCAACCTGAAGAGAGGAGTGACATGTGCCTATCTTGGCTGGTTTAAGAAGCTGCATTCTGTACCATATACAATGGCATGATAGCATATGCAGGTTCTCTTACTGTAGTTCTGGGGGGGTTATGGTGGGTTGGATCTGATTGCATTACATTTATATAATGTAATAATTTGTGCATCAGTTTCATTATCTATAAACTTGGCAATAATTGTATATAATTATATAATTTAATATATAGTTAACATGATAATTCATAATGAAATTGCCATTTTTTCTTACACAGAGCATAACACATTTTTTTAGTCTTTTTTTGGACCATATTTTGTGCAGAAAATTGCACTATTATGTTAGTGTACGCCAATAGGTATCTTTAGCTGAAATGATTAGAAGGACAGAAGCTGTGCAGGCCACATCAACTGACCTCAGGGGTTCATCACCTAATGGGATACAAGGACTCAAAGTTACTCCTATTCACAAAACTTAAAAAAAAAAAAAAAGTGTCATTTTATGCTATTTCAAGGTTGCTGATTACAAATATGATCATATTTTTAATATTTGGTTCTTTTCTGGTAGTCCTAGCCATATACAAGCTATTCCCAGAAGGCTTAAAATGACAAATTTTAAACAAAAGCATGTAGGGTATCACTTTAAGCTATTTCAAAGTCAGTGATTGCAAATAATGTTATTTTTGATTTTTCATCCTTTACTAGAAATCTAGCCCTTTATAGATCTCTATTAGAGGGAGGAAAACTTACACATTTCTGTTACAGTCTAGCATATTTACACTTAAAACATGTAAGTGAAACTCACATTTTATTATTGCAAATATCTGACAGAACTGTTCTTGCTTATTATATATTTACTTGTCATGAGTAAATTATTTCATTTTTAATGAGAACTCCAGATTAGTGCGGATTATGCTGATTCAGACTTCTACCTTTTACATCCCCAAAGCCAAAATTGTAAGGGTTACACGATTATGACATTAATAATTATTGCCTTTGATGTTATAATTGCAATTGTTCATTTCAATTCAAATTAACAGTACTACAGTTAAATATGTACTGCATCTTACCATTTTGAAGGTTTGAACTCCTTAAAAAAATTGTTAATGTAAAATAGTTAAATTGATTGAAAAATTAAAAATTTAGTTTTTTATTTTTTACAATAATGGTACCAATAATTGTGAAGTAAACATTAAATATAACACAAACATTTTTCTTTTTACTCAAAACAAATGTTCATTCTAAAAGACCAGCTATCGTTACCACTCAGAAATATAAACTGGAAAAATGCTAATCCTGGGAATGGTAGTTTGGGGTTCCGTTATATTAAGAGAACAAAAGTTGCTTGTATATGTAAAAATTAAAGTGTATAATAAAATCTTAAATGACAGTAAAGCAAGATCAAGAAGTGAATATAAACACTGCCTTATACTGTGCTATTTCATGGATATGTCAACACATTAAATGTATTAAAATATAGGCAGCTTCAGAAGTATTTAGATGGTAGCAGTTTGCCACATACTGATGCCTCCACCAGTTGTTTCCCCACTCTTGAAGAAAATATTTTAACAAAAGGCACACTCATTTAAAGAAAGCAACATTTCAATCATCGACTTTTCAGTGTAAATTCCTCATCAATATAATGAAAAAATTATCCTCACACATGCTTTCATAGTTCTGCTTAACAACAAATAAGATGTGTTGCATAAAGTGACACTTGTTTCAGATCAGTTTCAGTTTGGAATAAACTAAAGGCAGTGCAACTTTGTGAAAATAATTGCTGGAGTTGGTGACGCATCTCTTGCCCTGGGTGTTGATTATTTTTTAAAACCTTTATTGCACACAATTTTAACTGGAGCCTTGTCTTTTGATAAATGAAATGTGATGGCTTCTTTTTATCTGAATTTGCTTTCAGTAGCCTGGTGAATACAGGCCTGTGTTATAATGGAAACAAGTAATTAATGGTTATCTATGTCTCAGACCAAACTCTACCAGGGCTTAGTGCTGCTAGCTTATCTTTCATGCACTCTCCACAATTAAATATGTTGTTGAATTTTAAATGGTTGCCTTAAAGTTTGTTTGCAGTGCTGGAACAGTTTTTACAGTATGCTTTTTTTGATCAACACCATGTTTATTGTAAACAAAATAATTCTAATTTAAAGACAATTCTGTTCATTTTGACATTAAAACTTTTAAAATAGTACCAGCCAGACTTTTAATGACCTCTTGGGCACAGTCATTAGCAGTGTGTCTGTTTGTGGAGAGAGTGTCGACCTTGTTGAGAGGTTTACTTACCTTGGCAGTGACATTCGTGTCTCTGGTGACTCTTCCTATGAAGTCAGTAGATGGATTGGGAGAGCATGGGGGGTCATAAGGCCTCTGGAAAGGGGTGTGTGGCACTCCCGATATCTATGCAAAAGGATGAAGGTCAAATTCTTTAGAGTCCTGGTGCTTCCTGTCTTGCTATATGGTTGTGAGACATGGACACTATCCAGTGACCTGAGACGAAGACTGGACTCCTTTGGTACTGCGTCTCTCCGGAAAATCTTTAGCTACCATTGGTTTGACTTTGTGTCGAATGAGCGGTTGCTCATGGAGTCTTGAATGAGGCACATTACCTGCATTATGAGGGAGCATCAGTTATGGCACTACGGCCATGTGGTGCTTTTCCCCGAGGGTGATCCAGCTCGTAAGATCCTCATTGTTGGGGACCCAAGTGGCTGGACCAGGTCAAGGTGTCGCCCACATAACACCTTCCTGCGGCAGATAGAGGGTAATTTCCGAAGGGTGGGACTGGACTGCGTGTCTGCCTGGGGGGTTACCAACGTGGATCCCGAGTTGTTTAGTCATGTAGTGGGTGCGTCAACATACTGTACCAGTGCATGCTCCCCAACTTGACTTGACCAGCCAGCTCAGCATTACTTTTCATTGTTTCTGGAAGCTGCTGCAAACATGAGAAAGAAATGTACACTTTTTAAAAGATACTACCCATGCTACTCCTCTAAGACTGGTTGAAATCTCAGTAATCAACATATACCTAAGCATTCGCATGTACAGTGTACCATTCAATACGTATGTCCATAGTAAATGCCTTTGGTATAGGATTCAGGAAGGCAGTGTTAAGGTTTGTGATGAACCATATGTTAAAATGATAAATGCAATGCACTTTATTTCCAAAATGTTTGTGATGCTCCATCTTTTGGAATAACAGAGACAGAGCAACAGGATGGACACACAGATATTTAACCTTTTATTAAAGCAAATTTTTAGGGATCAGACTCTTAAAAATGTGTTCAGCATAGTCACTTGTTATTCATATGATGTTAGTGCCATCGATTTTCAAATGCTCATTGTTAAGGTGAATGTTTCTGTGCTTAATTACAACACTCATTTATTGTTTGGAGCAGTTAGTAACTGGGAAACCTCAATTCATGACAGGCCAGGTATTCTAAATGGAATGCAGTAGTCGCCACTATTGTGATTAATATGTCTTGACAGCTATAGTCATAACTGAGATTAATATATGATTAATCGAGCAGCCCTACTAAATTGCTTATTTTACCTCTCACCAGCTGTAATAAATTATCCATGCCAGGTCAAAAAACTATTGGATAATATTTTCAGAAAATAATATTAGAAATGTGTACCACGGCATCAAGTTTTTGCTTTACTAAATGTATTACCTAGAAGCCAATTCTTGCTGTTAATGATGCATGTTAACATAGAAGTACTGTATATGGCCTAACATTACAAACTAAGTTCCATTTGCAGCAGTAATTAGCAATTTATATAAAGGAATATTCCACCCAGACATTGTGCTTTTTTATGTTACTTTCCCTTAATGGTTTGTATTGATGGCCAAGAAAAACTTTACTCTCATGCTGTCTTGAATGAGAATGGAGATAAAAAGTTTATGGTATAATACAAACTAATGGTGACTAATGCTGTGCAGCATGAAAATGTTCATGGAAAAATGGGGAAAAAAAATTTCATATTACTTGTGTCTCATAATCTACATATCAGTTATCCAGTTGTATGTATATACACCTAGGTTGTGATGGTCCCCAGTACTTTAAATTAAATGTTCATTGTTTTGATGCTTGCAATGAGAACACAGGTTTGCTTAGTGTCCACTGTGAACTGTAACAGGATTTGTTAGGATTTGACAATTTTTTTAATGAGGGTACATTAGTTTTTCCCTTGATTTCCAAAGACATGGTTGTTATTTTAATTAATCTGTTTAATTCCCTGTCTCTGTGAACCAGAGTAAATCCTGGCAGCAGTGGGAACAAGGTGGAAAACAGCCTAGCAAAGGGCTATAGGTCAATTGGTGTTCTACTCACAGTTGGCACCTGCCTTCCACATGGTGCAATGCTGAAAAAAAGAGTAGTATTTTAGTGACCCTAAAATTTCATTAAGTGGTTTCAGCTCTCAAGTATTTTTTTTTTTTTTTTTTTTGTTCTTTATTTCGCCTTACACAATTTCTTGTGTTAGGAGTTTGCTAGTTTTTGAATACCCCTTGGGGTCAGAGCACAGGGTCAGCCATTGTACAGCGCCCCTGGAGCAATTGCAGGTTAAGGGTCTTGCTCAAGGGCCCAGCAGAGTAGGATCTCTTTTGGCAGTGATACGGATTCGAACCGGCAACCTTCTGGATACCATCACAGATCCTTAGCCTTAGAGCCACCACCAACTTAATATGAAACTTGTGTCATCATGCATCACAGACATGAAGAAGAGGCTGTTCATTCTAGGCTGAAAAATTAATTTGGAGATTTTATTTGTTGAATCTTTATCATTGTTTATATTTGCAAACATAAAAACTTAATAAGAGGGCATATTTGCATGTGAATTAGATGCAGGAAGGAATTTCACTCCCACTGTACATGTGAGAGTAATGACCCTGTAAATCTGTACTTTCTGGAGCTGTTGTTCAGTGAGGATTCAGCCAGTAAACTTATTACGACTCTAGTTCATAACTACTACTTAAGGCCTCTTTCAGATCAGTCACTGAAATTAAAACTACAGAGTTGCCAGTCACTTTATCTGCCTTTGTCCTTTATACACATTATATATAACTAATTGTGCAGTCTCGTGTTTGCTCAGTACAGTGTTCTGTATAAATTTAAATGCCGTTAATGAGCCATAATTTACTCTTATTATTTATCTGTTAATACACTCACAATTTACATAATATTCTTAGACCCACTTAATCCAGTTCAGAGTTGCAGGAAATCATATTTGATTATTTGCACACTTATTGAATTGTCTAGCATTTTAGGTCTAGTTGAGATGCATCTGCTTATTTTGAGTCTTAATGTAACTGGATCAAAAGTATGATTAATTTTTAAAGACTTTTAAGAATGTTGCCCACACTTTTTTCTCACAAATTGATGATTTGGCCATCTACCTATCCATTATCTGTTTTAATGTGTCTGGCTGAATCAGCTGTTCTCAAATCTGTGTATGGAAATACTTATCCACTTTTTTCATAGACCATTTTTTCATAGGCAATTTGAGCACATGGCGCCCATTTAGTCATCATCCTTTACATCACCTTGTAATAACAGAGGCAGAAGTTCTAAATTTAACAATCACAGCTAAGTACTGTATGTAAACAGTGCAATTCACTATCAAAATAGAACATGAGCGCATTGGGCTTGTTTTTCTGACAACATATTGTCTTAGCAAGGGATCATCTTAAACCCTGTAGAGATGAGTTTAGTTTTACACGAGGAAGTATGGTAAAGTAAGTGTTACAGGTGAACCTCTGTAGTTTTTAAGCTCCATTTGGACCTGTTTAGTTTTATACCAGGAGCCGGAGTAAAGTCAGTGCTTGAAGTGGGCAAATATGCCTGTTCTTGCCTCATGGATACCAGTACTTAGTGTAAGTGTATCAGAGCATACAATCAGTTTTGACCACATTTGCATCCTTTGTTTATAACAACAGTATGTCTGTCTGTACCTCCAAGAAGGACACCCCCCAAACTATTTGATGTAAATTGTATGTAACTGTGCACCTATGATCTTAGAAGGTAAAACTCCCTACTTACAAACATCAAACCACATGGAATCACTGGATTTAGGCCACTTTGGTACTAAATCATGTGACCTAATTTTTTAAAAAGCTGATTCTGACTTGTTTAGAAATTTGCATCCCTAACTACCTGTTGTTCAACCTTTATCATATCTCTGCATGAAAATTAAGATGAATGAAAGTACCCATTTCACAAATTGAGAGAAAGCAAGGAGACAGAGTCAATATGCATTTGGGGGACTGCCACCAGTTAATACAACCCACTTGCTTGGAAGTGATGTGTGCATTTTTTTTTTTTTTTTTTTTTCCCCCAGATTTTTGCATACACATATTAAGGTAAGTAATTCAAGCTATATCAGAGCATGCTCTCAACCTCAGTTTAATTCTCCCTCTGTGTTCTGAAATTGTCAAACCACTATTTTGGATCAGCACCCTACACATTTTGCTTCTACCAGTTCATGATCTTCTATTGTGTCAACAAATTCCTACATACAGTTATGGTCACATGAATTGTGCTCGAAGCATCAGCTAAGATCTTTTTTTTTTTGTAGCTCTTTCTATCTGCTGTTTCACTGTCTGCACTTTTTAATTTCCCTTACTATTCCTGATGAACTTCACTTCTTCCTTGACTATTCTTTTTCTGGTAGAACACTGAAAGAAATTGCTTGCTAATACAAACAGTTTCATAAGTGAGACTGTAGAGGCTATTCATTTTTACACCTTTGTTATAATGCAGAAGAGGTATAATTTTATTTTATCTAAGGACCTGGGATCATAATGCTGGTAGACTCAGATATCAGTTGTATGGAAATATAGTGTTAAAGAAGAAAATGACAGATTTGACTTTAAGGTACAGCAGACCAAAAAGGCAATTGCAGAAGACTTTTACACAGCCTAATATAGATAATGGAGAACCCTTTAATAATTCAGAAGTCTTTTCTCTGGCTCTGATATGATATTGTTTAGAGATGGAAAGAGCAAGTTTGGAGGAATTTGTAAACTACATAGATACGCCCTCCTTGGAGGAGACAGTGCCAGAGGCATTGGTAGGGGTTGGGTCCATTTATGGTTGCAGTGGTGATTTAAAAGGTCCATAGTTACAAGACCTCAGGTTGGATGATATCTACCTAGAATTCCTGAAAGCACTGGGGATATCACCTTGGAACTGGCAGACTGGAATGTTAGCCTGTGTATTTGTAAATGTATAAAGCCTTTGGCAGGGTTTTGAGACGGGGGCACTGTTAAACAGCTGAATATCATATCCAGAAGATACAGTGTGCATTTTGTCCTGGATGTGCAACAGTGGACCATCACACTTTGCTCTTCTGTGTCTATTATTTGCAGTTCGAAGAACATTTTTCATTCACTTGGAGTAGAGTCCTTTCATTGTGTGCACTGGATTCTGCTATGGGCATGAATTATCCTCTTTGTGATGAGGAATACACTACTGAGGTTGGTGAAATATTCAGTTTGAGAATGTAATGGACAAGTCTCAGCTGTTTTCCAATAATGTTTTCATCTTTGTCTTATCAGACTATGTTTTCTGGTGCCCACTGCAAAGAATCAACGGCGAGTGTGATGCCATTGGAATGAGATTCACCATGTCCAAATTTTATGTCATGGTCCTGTCCCATAAGAAAGCAGCTTGTTGTTTGCAGGTAAGACTTAAGCAGCAGACGAGTTCAAGTACATCCAGATTTTGTTCATAAGTGAGCACAGGGTTGATCCTGGCATTGACCTAAAAATCAGTAAAGTGGCAGCAGTTTTGCAGAGGTTGTACTGGACTGTGAAGGAGACTCAGCAGCTGAATCCATTGGAGAAGCTGTTGATTTACCTGTCTACTTTGCCATTTTCTCTTATTGTAATGACCAAATGAATGTACTGTAATTGTGAGTACAAGCCACCAAAATGGGATTTCTGTGTGATGCAACTGGGCTCACTCTCTGTGATAGGTTGAGGATGTACACAAAGTGCTTGGAGTGCAAATAAATGAGAAAATTAAATAGGTGAAAGGGACTCTAGATATCTGCCTTTAATTTTACAAAAAAGCTTAGTGAGCAGATTGCTTTAATTGAGATTGCCTTTGCCATTCCATCATTTTTTTCCTTTTTCAAATTGTTTGAAACAGAGGGCAGAAGTTGACTCAAAACATATTTTTCTTAGTGATGCATATCGAAGGAACACCTTAAAATACCACAACCTTGAGTATAAGCAGAAGAAATTTATCAAGCAACTACTTGATCCATACACAACAACTTATTAATTGGGTATTTGGAGAAAAATTACAACTCCAAATACTTCTGTAGTTGTTTTACTAGCACTCCACAGGAGTGTGTTCATCACAGCAGGAAGCACTGCAGCTCCCCAGAGGTTCTTGTTTAAACCAGACAACGTCAATATTCTACTAATCATTATGTAGTGAATGGCTGCATTATAGGCCTGTAAAATTTAACCCTAAAGAAGATGCAGGTGCCAGATTTACTAAGAAAAAAATACATAATTTAAAACCTAAACACCATCCATCCAGCCACATCCCATCTACAGGGTCACGGGGGTCTGCTGGAGCCAGTCCCAGCAAACACAGGGCGCAAGGCAGGAAACAAACCCCGGGCAGGGCGCACACACAAACACACCAAGCACACACTAGAGACAATTTAGGATCGCCAATGCACCTAACCTGCATATCTTTGGACTGTGGGAGGAAACCGGAGCACCCGTTGGAAACCCACGCAGACACGGGAAGAACATGCAGACTCCACGCAGGGAGGACCCGGGATGTGAACCTGGGTCTCCTAACTGCAAGGCTGCAGCGCTACCCACTGCGCCACCGTGCCGCCTTATTCAAACCATATTTTTAAAAATAAACTTACCAAATAACTCTGTAGCCATAATGCTAACAAGCACTCCTTTGCTGTAATTTACTGCAGGTCATGTTACTTTTTGGTACAGTCTTGTAATTTATTTATTTTTTATGAAAAACAATGCAGAGTTACTTGAGAGTGTTATGGAATGGAGTTGTTTGCACATACTTTTGGCCCACCTAACTGAGATTCCCCTGCAGCTCTAGTCAGCTATAGATGAAAAAGTGTTTTCATGGAGACAAATAATCCCACACATCATTTCAATTTCTCTTCGCTTTAAAATACAGTCTTTGTTCAGTCCCCCAGCTGCCACAAGCAAGACTCGGGGTTTTATTAACTGTCAGTAATTACCCGTTTTTTTTTTTACTTTTAAGACATTAGTTTACTATCAAAGCATACTATATTATCTTTGATTTTTAGCTTAAATATTTTTAAGGAGAAAACTGCTTATACTTGATATCATTTAACAGTATTTTGTTATGCTTTATACAGGGTGATCCAAAAAGAAGTACTACATTTCAAACGTTTATTCTACAAAAACATTACAAGATAAAGTACATTTCATTATGACACAAGAAAGGGTATATAAAATAATTTTTTTTCACTGTGTTTTGAAAATGATATCTTAAAGGTGGTGGCCATCATTAGCGATACACTCTTCGAGACGATTTCTGAACTTTCGCCTGACTCGTTTGGCCATTTCAAGGGGAATAGCGGAGATTTTGTGGTGAATAGCATCCTTGGGGGCTTCAAGGTTTTGAGGTCAGTGTGTGTATACCTTCGACTTCAGATCGCACAAGAAGACATCACACGGAACGAGATCAGGTGAATGCCAAGGCCACCCGACATCGCTACTTAGGGAGATCAGCTTCCCTGGAAATATCGCCTGCAAAACTTGCATGATCTCCGTGCCGTATGAGCTGTTGCTCCATTCTGTTGAAACCAGGCATCCACCACATCCAATTCTTCCTGTTGGAGCTGTAAAAAGTTCTCTAGCATTTCAATTTAAGGTTCTGAAGTGACGGTGACCATTGCACAACCCCAAAAAAAGTAGGAACCTGCGATGCCAGATTTTGCAACAGTGCACCAAACTGTAACACGCTCACTGTGCAGGAGTCTCTGAAGTTCACGAGGGTTGGTTTCAGCCCAATAACAAAAGCTTTGCTTATTTATGTAACCAGCTTATTTATGTAACCATTCAAATGGAAATGTACCTCATCGCTGCACATGACGATGGCATCTCGATGAACGGTTTGCAGAATGTTCGTACACAACTCTCTCTGGCTCCCCCAGTGTCTCTCGTTGAGTTCCTGCACTACCATCATTTTGTATGGATGGGAATTAAGGTCCTCATGCAAAATCCTCCTCAAAGCCATGTTGGAAATGCCTAAGGCAGAAGTATCTTTGCACACTGAACGTCTAGGAAACTGCAAAATTGATGCCCTTACAGCTTGGATGTTTTCAGGCATTCGTACAGTCCGAGGATGGTCAGGAGATTTTCTGTTCAATGTTGTACCCGTCTGATTAAATTTAACCATCCACTGAAGAATTGTTTTCTGATTTGGGACGTCACAGTTAGAAGGAATCCTGAAGTGCATTCAGAAGGCGCATTGTATAGTTATGATGGATTCGTTGTTTTTGAAGAACGCTTTGACAGCAAAAGCACGGTGCGCCCTTGACCAAGGCATGTTGCTGACTGAAAGCTACAAGGGATTGACTATCAAAGGACCCCCCCAACCCCAACCCACTCGGCTGCTTCTACCTTGCGCAATGACCTTCAGAAATGCAGTACTTCATTTTGGCTCACCCTGCATAAGGAAGTAGCCTTGCTGAATAATTTTTTGAGGTAAGTTACAATTTTTAGTCCATGATAGTTTGGCATAGAGTTGACTTCCTATATCTAGAGTAGGTGCTATGAGTGTGTTATATAAGTTCTTGTTCCAGAATGGATTTTAAAAAATATACTGTGTGTATATATTATAGCAGTATATTAAAACTGACAATAAAGTTGTAAACGTATTTAACACATTGACAGCTGGACTGTTTATTACCCGGCTGCTGCAGTATGGGCCTATGGATATATGATAAATAAGCTCTATCAAAACTTATAAAAATTTAAATAAATGCATTAGAAAGCAACAGTTTTGTTATTAACAGTCAACTGTCAAAACTTTGAAAATGTAAATAAATCATCAGTAAGACGACTAAATGTCAGCATTTGAATAAGAATCCTAGAAGCATGGCACCATGCAGAGTACAGACTTAGAAGCACATGTGCTGCCATCCTTGTGATGAAGAATTACCTTGGGGGCATCTATCCACATCAGTACCAGGACCTCACATCATCCAAGTGCTTGTCATTATTTTGATCCCTGTCATTATCATCAAAAATATTAATCTTGCAACAAATTTAGTTATTTCATAAAATCAGTAGTGCTATAGACTATTTATAACGTTTTCTGCAAGTTGAAAAAAAAAAAAATGGATATTCATTAAATGGCAGCACTCTAGTAGGTACCTGAGACACATCAGCAGAGATTGCCAGCCTGCTAGCAGTGTCTATAGTGTCTGTATAGTGAGGTATGAGTTATCTCATATGTCATGCTTTGACAGGCTCAGTTAACTTGTACCTCGTGTTCAAAGTGTTAAATGTTAAACAAAACATGTATATCTGTGTATACAAGAGCAAACTCAGAAATTAGATTTTCTGATTTATTTGTGCCTTGTAACTAATTTTTATGTGTTAACTGTGTGTTGTAAGTGTGACCCCGCCTTTAAGGATATTACCAAAAATGAATTGTGGTTCAGCTTGATTGGTGAGTCAATGAGAACAACAAGAAAGAGGACCCTAATCTTAACTATAGTTTTAGGATGTTTTGTTAGAATGATGTGAAAAGTGTGCCTTGAAGTGGGAATCCTGAGAAAGACCTAAATGATTGGACGTGCTGTGTAATATGCTTGACATATAATGCAAAGAATGGTAACATTTTTGGACGTGTGGAATTGGATGGCTCGTTAAGGGAGCAGAGCTGTGGAGGTCTTCAGCTGGATTCCATTGGCTGTGTTTGCTTGGCAGTGGTGAAGGGTAAATAAGTCAGTGAAAGATAAAGAAGTTCAGGGCTCCAAGCTGTGACTAAAATGGTCGCAAATGCAACCAAAAATAGGCTTTGGTGATTATTACTTGTACTTGGTTCACCAGCTGCAAATGAAATTGTTTAAACTTTAAACAAATGATATTGCAACAGGTCATCAGAATGTAAGGAAGACATGAAAAACATTAGAAATACATCAGCCCATCATTTAGGTCCTCTGCTATGAAGAAATCTATGACCTGTGGAATTCAGGGCATCTTCTGATTTCGTGCAAGCACGCTAAAAGATAGTTGTCATGTTTTTCATGCATCTTTGTGCACTTTTTCTCTTTTGATTTAATGCATGCTCCATGCAAAATGCCGACCTGTCTGTTTGTGAACATGTAAATGAAATAGTTTTTCTATAAAAAAAATGCATTGCCTGTCATGACCACTCCTTTATATTCGGGGAGGATCTCATTTTAATGCAGATATCATCCTATAAATCTCTTTTTCCTGTATATTACATGTACAGCTGATCATGGTCATGATCAAATGTTTTTAAAAACTTGCAGAAAGCATTAAATGGTAATCTTTATCTGCTGTGCCTCCTGGCAAAATGAACACTGGATAGTTAAAATGGTGCACAGTGTCTTTAATAAGCCTATCGGGCAGTCTTCTGTAGTATGTTCATATCTACTGTGGCCCATCTATCAGTTCCACCAGAGGGGACACTCATTTCCACAGCTGAGCCTTTGCTGTAGAAACACGTGCCCCTGTAAACTGCTTGCAAAATGAACACTTTATAGCTAAAATTGTTCAAAAGACTGTAGACAGTTTTCTATACCAGTTTCATATTTAATGTGCCTCTACTTCCCATCAGCTGGGGGAGATACTCATTTCCACAGCTGAACTTTTGTTATAGAAATGCTCTTCTGTTTACAAAATGAACACTGGACAGATGACATTGAGCTAAACCTATTTAAAAAGACTCTAGGAAGTCTTTTGTGACTTTTTTTTCTCCACTGTGCCCTTTTGTCCTATCCACTGGAAGGGACACTTATCTCCCCAACTTGAGCAGAGCCGTAAAAATGTGTATTCCCTTTCTGCTGCTTACAAAATAAACACTTGACAGCTGACATTCTTTGAAAGGAAAGATTTTAGAAAGTATTTTAAACCACTTTCATGTCTACTGTGTCCGTCTGTCCTATCAACTGGGGGACACACATTTCCACGGCTGGAGCACAGCTGTAGAAATTTGTGCCCCCTGTCTGCTGCTTGCATGATAAATATTATAAAATTGTCTAAACATTATCTAAACACATTGAAGGAAGTCTTCTGTATCACTTTCATGCCTACTGTGCCCCTCTGTACCATCCATTCAAGGAGAAAATTATTTCCTCTGCTAGGACTTTGCCGTAGAAATGAGTGCCCCCAGTTGTCTGTTTTTAAAATGAACACTGGACAGCTAATGACTGAAAAAGTCTATGCCTTACTACAGCTGATATGGAAAACATACCAGCCCCAAAAGCAAGCATGAGCTGAAAGCAATCAGTGTGGAATTAGGCTGTTCTATACACACATCTTCTTCTGCAGTGAAGACCCAGCATTGGTCGCCCCACATTTACCTGGCACTTTCTGTTTTTCTGCACTCGGATCACACCATGTGGAACATCTGGCTTCCAGATGATTTAAATGTTTTTGGAAAAAAATTAGACACTTTTTAATTAATCGATATCAAGAAGTCTTCTTAAAGAACACTTTTGATTTCAGGGCTGTACAAATGGAACGAAGATTACTTAAAATCTAATTAAAGGCAAATTCTGAGACAAGTCTTTTAACAGTTTTTGGGAAGTCTTTCTGTGCAATATTGTCAGTTTTCCGCAATATTTTATATGTTGTTGAGCCTATTCAGCAGCTCAGTGTAAATGTGGTTTTTCAGCACTGAGCAGAATAAAATCAAAAGTGCTGAACTCGCTCAGTGTCTCAACCTTGCCGGATTTAGTCAGGATCAGCACAGAAGGCTCATCACTTGAGCAGTTTGATCCCGTGCCCCCTGACTGACATTCTGATGGTCAGTGACACAGACTCGGAGCCTGAGTAAAATACTTGCTTCTTAATGACAGTACATAGTTTGAAAGTTATAATGACATTCAGTTAACTTAATCATCAAGATGGATACAAAAATATAAGGGAAACATATAAGGGAAGGATGCACTGACAAGAAGGAGCAAAAGAATTTGGCACACATACGTGGAGGTTAGAAAGGGAAGAGATTGAAAGATTAATATCTTACACATTTTTTTATTTGACACCTAAATCAAAGCTATTGGCTCCTAATTTTTTTTCTTTTAGGTGCCACTGGCTCCGTGAGGTGAAGTTTTGTCTGGAGTGCTAAAGTTACACTCAATTATTAGTTCAAGAGAGGGGAATACCTGCTGTGAAGTCTGTTTGATTAGGAGTGTGTTAAATACAGAGTAACACCTGACAGCTTAATGCCTGTGGCATGAATGCAATTAGTGGTAATAAAACATATTTTGTCTCTTTGGGTGTGAGAGTTTGTGAACAGTTATTGTTTCATAAAGTTCAGTGATATGTATTGTACAGTTTTTTGGGTAAAAATTTTATGCTGCAAAATAATGCAAAAAAAAAAAAAAATGAGAACAGGGTTTTTCAAAGCTGAATGCATGGATTTGATTCTCAAAAAATGTTTCTGAAATCAAATCTGTGCCATTATAAAGGATTCCAACCACCCAGGCACAACCTATTTTTATGGCATGGCAGGTGGTAACCATTGCTTTAACACATCCATCCATTATCCAACCCGCTATATCCAAACTACAGGGTCATGGGGGTCTGCTGGATCCAATCCCAGCCAACACAGAGTGCAAGGCAGGAAACAAACCCCGGGCAGGGTGCCAGCCCACCGCAGGGCACACACTAGGGACAATTTAGGATCGCCAGTGCATCTAACCTGCATGTCTTTGGACTGTGGGAGGAAACTGGAGCACCCAGAGAAAACCCACATGCAAACTCCACGCAGGGAGGACCCCGGAAGCGAACCCGGGTCTCCTAACTGCGAGGCAGCAGCGCTACCCACTGTGCCACCGTGCCGCCCTGCTTTAAAACAGTAAATTTACAATTGACGGTGTACTTTTGATTCATTCTGTTTCCTGAGTAAAGCGTATTTATTTGTTGGTTACACATGGCAGTAAGCCTTTGACGTGAACTTTTATCTCTTAGTATTTTAAACTTCCTTAGGAAAAGTGGTTTAACCCTGTGATACGTTTTATACATTCTTTTGTGCGAGTTTTTTGTTTTCCTCCCTTTTTTCTTATGCTATCACTATTACTCTTTTCAGGAATACTTTCATAACACTTTTTAGTCATATTTTTCCTACCTTTTGCAATGAGTGTTAACAACAGCTCCACTTGACATAAGGGAAGGTATGACATTTTTTACATAATGTTATAATAACTAATCATGTGAATTTAAATTAGGTTGGATATAGTGACATTTGGTAGAGAACAATTATCATAAAAACTATGGTTTCTGTATGGTTTTAGGCAGTCAGTGTATGCCACCTCAATTTATAACTGTATTTAAGCATTATTGGATATTTTTCCTTTTTAATCGCTCTACAGATGATGTGCCAACTCTTTGATGTCTCTCAAATGCAGAATTCCTGTGAAACTGAGCGGAAGGTGCAGAATCTTGGTGGACTTCCCTGGTGTCTGCCTTTGTTTGAAGCTGAACTCAAGCTTTTTGAGGATGCTTATCTTTTTGGTATGTATTCCTAAATGAAAAACATTTTAGAATGGCAATGGGTGAAGTTTAATGCAGATGACTTTGCATCTGTCAAATGAGTCAAAAATTAAGGTTATAATAGAAAACATAAATATTCAGATATATTTGAATGTAGGTTAAAATTTTAGGTGATACATGTATGTTTATACATTGTGTGTCTTTTTATGTATTACTAATAAAATGTTTAAGCTGATGACAATCACACTATTGTTTACAATTCAGGTTCACTTTATTTAAAAATTGAAATGAATTTGATTCTTGAAAACTGAGCCCTTAACATAGGCAGGATTTTCTTTTTATAATGTAATCAAAGAAACGGCACTCATATGAAGGCCAAACAAAATTGCTCACGACTGCTCAAACATGTTAAATATAGTTAATGTATGTATTTTTTCCATGCAGGAGATCTGTTTTCTCCTAATGATCAAAAACGTAACATTAAAACCCCCCCATATATTCATATAATCATATAACAACATACAGGACTAAAGTAAGCTTGGTCTCTTTATTTTCCCCATTACATTTGCCACAAAAAACTTGTATCCTGAATATTTTTGTATTACACCTCATTGCTTTAGACAGTGTTTGTCGAGTCGGCAATCATACAAAGTGCACACTTTGTGGGAGACCATATATTGGCTGAAATAGCTGACATTAAAAAGGCTGCTTAAAATGGTGAATTTAAATCTGTTGCAAAATGGAAAAAAACATATGCCAGTCATTTTCTATTGTCATCATTAAGAATACAGTATATACCAGTTTTTGCTTACTACAATTTGTACTGAACAGGTGTAGTAAAGCAATAGCAGTAAGTTAGGGATTTCTGTTTAAGAATGAACTGGAATCGGGTCAGGAACAAAATGATACTTTAAGAGTGTTGGAGTAAGAACATGTGTTAAAGTATTTCTCCAACTGCAGATCCAAGAGCAGAGAGTGGGGCTGAAAAATCTGTACAAAATGCAAAAATTTGTGTGTGGTGAAACAAACAAGTATTCTTTTATGATCACGTGTTATTTTTTGCACTTTAAATAAAACTTTTTTAAATACATTCAATTTATATATGAATAGTGACATTTGGATTGATAGCTCCAGGAGACTTCTAGAAGAATTCTAGATAATACATTAGAAGAAGTTGTCTTGATTTACATTAAAAAAAGAGCAGCTTCTTTCCAATATTGATTTTGACCATCAATCTCGGAAGTGCTGTTGTTTCTTTTTCCTGTAGTGTATTTTTTGCAGTTAATGCATTCATCTTTATTGTTGAAAGTGCAATTGCCCATCAGCTTTCAAAGTTAGTATCTGCCTTTGATTTTTCCTGGAGACTTTATGTTGTCTGTAAAGAGTAGTAGTTCCATTAGATGCTTTTGTATGAATTATTAGAATGATTCATTCATGGAAATACAAGCTTGTTGGGTTTTCAAGCAAGGCTGACAAAACAAAAAGTGAGAAAGAAAGGCACAGTTTGACACTTCCCTGATACCAGAGCTAGTGGGTGAGGTCACAGATGACAAAATATTAGCCTCTGTCATCCAAATTGTCTTTGTGTTTTTTCCCACCCCTGGATAACTGCCTGTGAAGTTAATATAGACATTTTACTACATCCTAGCAACGAATATTATTTCATTTATACATAATAAATTGGTAGAGCTTGTCACAAATTTTGCATATAAGGGCACTGGTGCAACCCTGGAAATAATATTTTTTTTATTAATTTTTGTATTGTCTGCTGTAACCTCTGAACTTTAATGATGCTCAGTTTTTTATGTTTTCTTATGCTGCATGGCTCAAAGTCCAAGATGCTTATTTTTTTGTTTAACATAGAGCATATTGTATAGTAATATCAGAAATAGCAGTTGCTTCTAGTTGATTACTCAGAGTCAAGTCCACTGTGACTCTGTGGTCCTTCTCTTAAGGTGTACTTTCAAGTTTCAGACCTCTCTTTGTGTATTCAGATCTAAGATTTCTACTTACTGTGTATAGCACTTTACGTTTACTAACATTAAATTAATGAAACAAATCTGGCCAAGCCTATATGCTTGTCAATGATCCAGCTAAATCTACCATTCTACCTAGATTGGTATCATCTGCCAGCTTAACACTAGAATTACCAGAGCCTACGAAAAAAACTCGTAAATCCGTCCCACCTTAAATTGCTTCTTAAAATCGTTCACAGCTCTCCACCAGTGTCCTTTGTCATCTAAACGTGCTGATAAAATCAGGCAGCAAGCAGCCGGCTATTCCATCCCCCTACTGACTTAGAACGTGCACAAACTTCTCCCAGCTCATGCCTTGATTGATTTTCTGTGAGTGAAGTGGAGTTTTAGACTGGAAATAATAGATCGTTGTTTGGAAGACACGCATTTCATGTCTGTTCCGTTTCTACAGTAATCTGTGTAAACACATTGTTAAAACAGAAACGTTTTTTATATTCTAGTAGTAGATGACAAAATGTAGGCATAAACTATATAATGTATGAAGCCTGAAGTCCAAATATAAAAGAAACACTCTCACAAAAGGTACAAATCTAACACACCAATTGCGCTTTTATTCAAAAATATAACCGCAGAAACAAAAAGCCGCCTTAACATGCGACATTGACAGCCATTCATTATGACTTCCTCCGTGGTGTAGTAGAATCAACTGCTGACTGGGAATCAAAAGGTCGCGAGTTAATCCTGCACCACTCCGTTTTGAGAAGTAAACTGCTCTTAGTCTTACTATTTTAGAATAAAACATACATTTGATTTCAGTCTGTAACAGCCGGTGTAATTTATGATACTTGTAAAGGTTAGCTTTGGTTTTTCTTTTTTTTTTTTTTTAGTCAGTTTTATTATCTCAGCCGTGTTCACGAGCCCAAACACACCCCATCCCCGCATCTGACACTGCTGTTTTCACATAGACGCGCTATAACAGAGGTAAAGTCAGCTCCCTTCTACATCGTAGCAAGAATGCACATACCATTGCTTGCATACTAAAGTATCAGCAGGCACTTTTCGCAGCATTATACACATTTTTGAGCATGCCCTCTGCACACTACTTGTCAACCTCTCATGCAAGACCTTATCAGATATCTTCTGAAAATTATGATAAATATTATCACATTCTTCTACATGATTGAATCCTGTTGTTGCTGTCTTATAGAATACTATCACATTAGTAAAGCGTGACTTCTCTTGTTTGAACCCATGCTGACTGTTCACTAACGCACCTGATTTTGACATGTTTGTGGTAAAGTGAGGCCCTTGGCTGGTGGGCACATATCAAATAAATAATTGTTGCTCTTGGGGGCATGGTAACATGGTGAGAGAAGTGCCCATGCGCAGTGTGGGAGTGGATGTCCCTCTACTCCGTGCACACATGCAGGATTGCCCGCGACCTTAGTTGGTGCCAGGAGCTGGTGATTGCCACAGCTGCGCCACATCCCGGTTTTAAAAGGGGAGTGCAAGTGCTAGAGGGGAGGAAAGGAGATAATAGATTGGCGAGTGAGAGAGAGATGAAGGAGGTGGAAAGAATAGAGAGTACTGAAAGAGAGACAGGGGAGCGTGAGTCTGTGCAGCAGAGCGGAGGCAGATGGTCGGGATTGGAGCCTCAGGGCAAGAGACCAGGGGCTGTAGAAGGGGTGCTCCTACTGATCGATTACCAGGGAAGTTGGAGTGGTCCGACGGCGATGTCTCCTGCAAGGGCCGAGTGTGAGTGACTGGAGACAAGTATGGCTCAGCATGGCGCTCCAGCATTGCCTGTTGAACGGCAATGGGGACCCGAGCCTGGACTAAAAAGATGATTGCACCTGTTGGTGGTTGTCTCCTCGCACTGTAAGGTCAACAGGACAAGTGGAGGAGACGTCAGTGTCTAGATAGATACACTGGGAAAAGACTGTCTGTACTCAAAAGTTTAACCTTTTTAAAGGAACGTTAATTTATTGGATTTTACCCTCCACACCGTTCACTGTTTGTTGTATGGATTTTTTATTTATTGACTGCTGAAGCAAGGCACTATGAACACTGACTCTTTGGTTTGTTTTGACTTTTTTTGATAAAAGCATTGGGAACCTTATGCACTTACCCCTTGCTATGTGTCTGTTTTGTCCTCATCTGCCTGTCTCATCCGGTTACATTATCAACGGTGTCGGGTTTAAGAGCCTCCTAAAACGGAAGTGGAAGAGTCCAAATGTGCTGCTTGAGCTTTTCCTTTAAACAACAACATTTATTTTTATAGCAAATTTTCATACAAATAATGCAGCTCAAAGTGCTTTATGAAGAAAGAGAAAAAAGACAAAATAAATAAGAATTAAAATAAGGGAACACTAATTAACATAGATTAAAAGTAAGGTCCGATGGCCAGGGAGGACAGAAAAAACAAAAAAAAAAACTCCAGATGGCTGGAGAAAAAAATAAAATCTATAGAAGTTCCAGGCCACGAGACCACCCAGCCCCCTCTAGGCATTCTAACATAAATGACCTCAAACAGTCCTCATGGTATTCAGGGTTCTCATGGAAGAACTTTATGACGGTCATGTGGACTTCTAGCCTTTAATCCATCAATAATAGTTATATCTGTTCATTTTCCCGTGATGCATGTTAAGCTTACTGGCTTGTAGTTATGTGAATCTGCCCAATCGCCCCTATAACAGAAAAATATTTGCTATTTTGCAGTCCTTAGGAATTTCCTCAGTGCAAGGCGACATTTTAAAAATATGCATCAAGGGTTTATTTATGTGTTCACTAAACTCCCTAAGCACCCAAGGATAAATGTTATCTGGTCCTGGTGATTTGTTAGATTTCAGGCTATTTAATCTAAGCAGTACTTTGTACAATTTCCAAATCACAAAGTACTTCTTTAGTATTACTCATTACTGCTGGGAGGCTATCCACACAGCCAAACTTTGATTTTCTATTATGATTCATTTTTGACTGGTCTTGTCTTATTCTGTTGTTGTAATTCTGAGGCATTTCCTGCCATGACTAAGTTATGCAGTTTATCTTGACTGTCTTAACTGAAGGGGACTATTCTGGTACTTGTTGACTAGGAAAGAATGAATCTCCAAAAGTGTATTACCAGTGTTCTCTGTTTTGTTGCCGTTTGTTAGTAAGGCAGTATGACAGATAAGAACATTAAGAGGCTGGACAAGTTGGTGAAGAAGGCTGGCTCGGTGCTGGGTAGGACTGTGGGCTCACTGGGAATTGTATTGGAATGGTATATGATGAAGAAGATGCAGGCCATCCTTGACAATAGCAGTTACCCCCTCTACAACATTTTGATGGGTCAGAGAAGTAAATGTAGCAGTCATCTTCTGTCACTGCACAGAATGCTTTTGTAGATCATTCATTCGTACTCCTGAGAGATTCTTTAATGGTGTTGTTAATACTAGTGATTCATGCCCTTTATAATAATTTTAACTGATGTGTTTGAGCTTGGGTTAGAAACTCGATGATTTCAGTCCCTAGTGAATAATCTTTGGTCATCTATAAAATTAGCACTGTAAAACACCCTTTTCAAGTTCAAAACTTCTGGTCCATCCATCCATCCATTATCCAACCTGCTATATCCTAACTACAGGGTCACGGGGGTCTGCTGGAGCCTATCCAAGCCTATCCAAGCAAGGCAGGAAACAATCCCCGGGCAGGGCGCCAGCCCACCGCAAGACAAAACGTTTGATCATCCTTTGTAAATTTCCAAAGACCATTTTAAATTAATCATATAATTTAGATTACTTAAGTTAAACATTTAAAGAAAGTTAAACTACAATTAATTGTTAATCTTTACCTGTTTAATTTGCCTTGGGTATTCAAGATCATAAATTTATGATAAATCCAGTCCATGATGCAAATTATATGGAAAATAATTAAAGAATTAAAGTTTTTATCTACTCTTTTTGCTGTTAACTACAGCTAAAAGGTCATTTAGAGGTTTCAGGGCAGCTTTTATGTTGTGTGTCTCTCAGCTTTTTGTTTAACCATGCTTTTCATTCTGCTTGTCTAGGAAGAACGTTAACAGTCAGAATCATTTACATGTGTTTTAGACAGTTTTTGTAAATTTGTTAAGTCCTCATCCTTTTAAGCCATAACTGCTCATGCTAAAAACATAACATAGTGTTTGTCTCCAGTCTTTGAAACAGTCATGACACAGGAATAATTGAAGCACAAACTCATAGGCCCTTAAATGGTGTGTGGTTGTTTGTCTTTATTACATAATAGTAATTAGTAGAAGTCATACATTAAAATACTTGTGAAGGCTTTAAAACCTTAATACATATTGAGCATCTCTAATATGAAATTCCAAAATCTGAAATACTCCCAAGTCCGTAGGAATGGGTTACTTTCCATGAAGCTCCACAAAGCTACAATACATGATTAGCAACCAGGGTTGGGGTCCCCCATGAATCAGTGAGCACCATGAAGCACCATTATTTGATCAACTATTGAGGAGGAGAGGAGTTCCCCTGTGAAGCACTTTGATGCTGAATAGATACTGTGGGGCAGTTTTAACATGTTGTGCAGGGGTTTTTGGGGGCGGACTGGTAACACCTATACTATGCAATAGGAATGGCACTACTTAGGATGAACATAAGCAGCTCCTTTTTGCTTCATGCCCTTATTTAAATATAAGTTCAGTAAAGTGGTCAGATTACATTAGGAAAACTGGACACTGCTACAAATTTCCTTTTTATGTTAGAAAAAACACGTTATGTTTTACATAAGTACACTCCCTCCATACAAAAATTGAATATAGCATCTTGTCTGACAATTAAAGGCACAATGAACATGAAGGAGTGAAGCTTGGCTAAGATATTCCTGACTCGTCGGCCAGTTTCCTGAGAATTGACAACAGGTAGCCGATATAAACTGATGAAAAAACAGAAGAAATTCTTCAGTGCTAATATGCAGCATTTAATCTTTTTAAAGGGAACCAAAAATACAGTCTGTACATTAAAACTATGATTTTTTGAGGTATGATATGTAACACATAATAACTTGATAATATGCTCTGTAATAGGAATTATATATGTAAGTCATTATTTAGCTGGTTTGGCTGCATTTCCCTATGTGATCAAGGGTGTCACCAAGGTATCTTATTATGCATATGCATATATTCTGAAATCTGAAATACTTCTGGTTCCAGGTGTTTTGCATTAGAGATACTCAAACTTTATAAAACACGTACGATTTTATGTGTGGAAAAGCCTAACTTCTGCATTGAACATATCCTTTAGAGCACTGTTGAAGCATGTTTAGCTGGTTTATTGCACTTAGATTTTATGTTTTTTTTTGTTTGTTTTTTTTTTCTCCAGATTTTAATTTCTGCAAGGACTGCCAAACAAGATTATAGCCTGCTTGAAGCCCCCATACAACCAGTATGTTGCCTTCTGTTCCGGAAAGACCAACAGCAACCCTCTGTTTCTGCAAAGGGCTTGATTGTAGCCCTGGAAGCAAAAACGGTTTAGCAATACAATTTTTAGTTCACAGCATTTTATTTTTGCCTTCTGGATTACATTTTTCCAAGTAGCACGCAAGCATTAAAAGCACATTTAGCACTTTTTGGGGGGGTGGAAGAGAGTTAGTTTTACACTTAAAATCATCAGTGTTTGTGCCTCATGCACTGATATTCCACAGTATGAAGATCTTTGTGTTTTCAAAGCTCTGCTTATTTCTTCACTTCCTTTTTTGTTGTGTTCTAATGGATATGTATTTTTTTAACTGATGGCGTAAGGCTGAGTAGTTGTTTATTGAAACGAAGAACAGAATATTTTAGGTTTGCTTTTGTTTGGAAAGATAGGATTTTCAATGTCTGTTTAGACACTCTGCAGTGACAAATAAGCTTTCTTGGAAGAGGTGTAGGATATAGTGAAACACAGTTAACAAAATGAGCAAATCAAGGTAAAGTGGTAAAAAATTAGTTTTCATACTTCTTATGCATTTGCAGTGGAAGTGTTTATTTAACATTTTGCACTTAGTTTACAGACTGGAAAAATATTTAATTATTTTCTGCCCTTTGAACTGTGGTATGAATTTTGTGTATTTGATGACAGAAGAATCACTAGATGTCCTGAGCTACTAGTCCTTCTGTTACAGAGCAACTGTGTAAATGTTTATGGGTGTTTTTTTTTTTTCTTTTTCTTTTTAGGCTATAGATTATTAGATTACTGTACTAAAGCTTTGCATGGCTGAACCCTTGCAATGTATTTCTTAAGACTTTTTTCCTGTAATTCTGCAAAAGCTTGTTTACACTTTGTTTTTAGTTAATTCTTACACCTAATATAGGACTATCACAGGTTGGACAACCTTGACAGACATCAGTATACTGAAAGGAAATTTTACTACATTTTTCTGAGGAGATTATTTTTTTAAAACCAACTGTTATCCAATTTTTTGTATCATTCTTAAAATAGCTAATTGATTCCAAGTCATACTACTCAGGCCAAAGTCTGGACTGATCAGTGCTGGACAATTTTCTATTTCTTTTCATTTGATTCAAAATGCAACATTAAAACTGCCTTTTAGGGAAGAGTAAAGGATTATGTTTCAGAACTAAGTGGATAGCTGGTAGAAACAAAGTGTTTTATATTTTTTTAGTTGTTTTTCTTGTTTTTAATATCACCTAAGTATGTGGGTATGTGCAATATGTTCTTTATAAATAATTGTGAAACAAGTGACAAGTTGTTTAAGAACAACAAAATCACCAACGTCTTCCATTTTAAAATGTATAGTTCCATGCGTATTAGCTTAACAGCACATGATAGTGCCATGTTAGTAGCCATGCATGTTAGCAATGCTTGCAAAACTAGCAATTTTAACAAGAATTGATATCTATTGGAGCTGTGGTAAGAGAATGAGGCATCCAAGTTGTTTGTTTTTATTTTATTATATTTTATTTTGCAAACCGAAAAGGCACTGAACATATTTAGTACTGTAGGCGTTGGGTGGTGGGGGGTGTTTAATTTGTAGACCTCTAGGCATTTCAACAAAACTGATTTTCGTGACACAATAACATGGAACATTTAGTTATGTGTCCAGTTTTAAATAACCCATTAGGTTTAGTTATCTTTGTGATGTAAATCTTAAATAAAATTAAAATTGTTGCATACTGCTTAAACTGTACAAGTATACAGTATTAAATGGAGGCTGCAAAACCAAAGTCTGCCTTCAGAAACCCTTTTAACCCTTTACAGCACTTTTCCAATACTAGAGCATAGTTGGGTCTAGACTGCCCGTTATTCAATTTATTCATTTTTCCATTAACCAAAGGAGAGTTAGTTATATCTGTGCTTTGTATGCTAAGATTCAGCATGTTGTTTTGTCTTATTTATTTATTTTTTTTCATTTATTGTTTTCTTGTTAGCCCCTCATGTTCAGTGTGTACATTTTGAACAGTCTGTATGTACCACAAAAAGGTAATTGTGTGTTCTTTAAACAACATAATAGATTTTAAAAGTTTTGGCAGTATTGAGTTTTGTATAATGAAAAAGAGTAGGAAACAGGTAAAATAAATATAGGAAAACAAAATTTACATGAACAGCTCCTTAAACCATTTTATACATACAGTGCTGAACATTGTTTAGCATCACCTTGCTTAATTCCAGAGTGTTTTACATACTATTATTAAAGTCATTTTCTAACCCGTTTAGCCCTGAACATAGTCGCGGAGGGTGTTTGAGCATATCCCAGAAAGCACAGAGAGCAAGGCAGGAACAGAACCTGGACAGGGTGCCATTCCATTGCACGGCAAACACACACACACACCACCCAATTTCTTGTGGCAAATTTAACATCTCCAGTTCACCTGACCTTCTTGTCTTTGGACTGTGGGAGGAAACCAGAGCACCCAGAGGAAACTCAAACAGACACAGGGAGAACATGCAAACTCTATACAGGCAGAACCCAGGATGCAAATCCTAGTCTCCTTACTGCGAGATAGCAGTGCTACCATTACACCACCCTGTTATTAAAGTAAAAGCATGAAATGTGAAAGAAAGCATAATAAAATACAAAATCCAATTCTCAATTACATGGTGCTTACCTTTTTTCAGCACTCAGTTGTGTGTGTAGTATACGCTTTGAACCACACAAAACTGAGAGAGTTTCATCACTCCTGAATGCCCTTTTCTTGTATTAAACGAGTCTTTATTGTGTAATCTGTTGTAATCCTTTGACCTCTGGAACAAAGTAAGAGTGCTAAGTAAGATTCAGTTGGAAAGCTGTTTTAGTGAATATCAGGCTACAGAAATGTGGTACTTGGGTGTTCAATAGCAGATACATTTTTCACAGTATTTTTAGAGTTAAGCATTGAGCTTGCTAATTTTTTTGTTAATAACAATTATATATTAGTGGTATTCTCACAACTTCAACGTTTTTAATTAAGTATAAAAATGATTCATAGGCTGAGAGTCCAAATTTGGTCTGATGCTCCTGCATTCTCTGTATAGAAAAATGTTTTGATTCTATTTAAATTAATTAGCCAGACCCCCTAGAAGCCAATAAGTTAGTGTCCTGCCATTGATTAAACATTATTACATGCTTAAAAAAATAAAAAGGATGACTCAGCCTCTGATTACTTGCCCTAGGGTGTCGATTATATTTTTGTCATATAAATTATTACATAATTACTAATGAATTAGTTCTAGTTATATAAAGTAGAGTAGTGCTTAGCTAAACATATTTAAGTGCAAAATACCTCATATTTTCAACTTCAGATAGCACACCATCTAGGTAAATCCTAATGCAAATTAAGCCATATTTTGATATTAGAATATTAGAAGCAATAATAATGTTATGCATGAACTAGTGTTGGAATGATATGATCATACAGTAGGTAGAATGAATAAACATGTATAGTGATTATTGTTAAATAATGTAGGAGAAAGGAGGCAAGTTTTATTAGCTGGGTTAATGGTAGAAATCTGTTTATATTTTTACTTGTACTGCATGAATGGACTTAACAAGTCCTGTATTTCTGGTGTATTATGTGGGTGCAAAGTTATGAACAAACGATTTTCGAGTTCTTTTAGACAGCTTTTTCACTTGTCTGCTCAAACACAATATTTGTGTAGCTTGTATTATAAAAATGAACCATTGAAAAATATCTTTGAGGTAAATTTTTTTGCTGTAAATAAACTCCTGTCCAGTATCAGATCTTCATTCAGATCTCTCCAAGTCAGTGGTGATAATTTCCTTCAGTGTTTTTTTTTTTTTTTTGTTTTGTTTTTTTTTGCCTATAACTAATATAACCAACAGGTTTAACATTCCTTACATTGAATACAGAGACAGAAGAGATACCAGCAAGGGATCCCTACATATTTTTTTTTAGCACTATCATTCTTTCATTTTTAAATGCAAAACTCATGAAGTATTGTTTTTAATTTGCTAAGTGTATTCCTTTTAGTAAACCTAGCTGGAGATTTTTTTTTTATTTTTTAATTTTTTTTACTATTATTTGAAAACCTTGCAGCAAATTCCACATTTCACAATGAATCCTTGCTAAATGAAAAAGATGGGGGAACACTTCTAAAACAAACTCCTCTGTAGATAAGTGAACTGTAAACTGTCTTGACCAGTCTTAAGTGTGGTCTTGAGTAGCTCTTTTCATAGTAAACATCAGCAATGAATGGACGACTGGTGTTAACAACATATTCTGTATTAACACTTTGTCAGTACTACAATATCTTCAAAAAACAAGATAACAGCACTTAATAACCTTTTGCCACGTGTTTATAATTTATCATGAGAAAGGATTTTTTTTAATTTAAAGATAAGGTACTGCAAATAAGAATATGCATGTTGTCAAAAGTTAAAATTAGTTAATCCTGGAAAGGAATGCATAATGCAGATTTAGGTGATATTTGAAAAAGCAATAGTACAAAAAAGTTCCAATGTATTGAACAAGTAGAGGGTGTACTGATGTGCATTTTGTAACTGTTGTCTATGAAGCCACTAAGTTACATGGCTTTCTCTGTGTTAATACAATGAATATTTAGTCTGATTAAAGTGTTCTGTTTTAGTACTTTCTTCACTTTTTTTTTTTTTTTTGCTAGTTTACTCATGGTCTGGCAATAGTTTTATATGCAGACAGTACATGCATTGTAATGATTGGTAAAAAAAAAAAAAGGTTTTAAAAAGGTGGTAAATTAAGCATGTTAAGCTAAATTATTTTCCATTTGTCTCAGACTGTTGCATCAGTGCTGTTTTGTGTACATTTAATACCTATCTTAATCGGAGGTTTTGGTGCAAAAAGCATCATTAGACTTGGTTGGCCACATTTCTGACAATTGTATTTGTATACATTTTTTTATTAACACTCATAACCCTTTCAAGTTTTCTGGTGATATAAGATCTTATGACAAAATCAGCAAGGTTATGTTTAATTTTAATTTTATTTTTTTAAGGCTCCTTTCTAGTCGATTATGAACAGTTGTTTTTTTTTTTCACACCTGCCCTCTGCATCTTAATATCTTAAACCACAGCACATGTGTGTATTTTTGAAATCCTGATGCCTGTGACCTTGTGGAACAAATTTGGAGCACATCACCTGATTATCTGTTACAAGGCAGTTGTTGGTATATTTGGTAAACCAGTCCTCAAACCTACATACTAGCTGGGCTGGAAACTTTAAAGCATTAAGGTAATATCACCTCACTTAACTTGCTGATGTGCTATTGATATAAACATATCCTCTTCTGGTGATCAAGGTATTTGCTATTTGGAAGAGTATTTTGAGAAAGTAGCATTTGGTTGAAATTTTAAAATGTAAATGAAATGTTATGCCAAAAGGATATGTAGCAGCAGGTATCAAATTTGGTTGAACTCCTGTTTGAGTAGCATCCTCCTCAATAATTCTCCAGACAGAAGTTTGCCAGCCAGTTCTTCTTCATGAAAACATTGATGTTCGGTATAGAAACAGCTTTTAATTAGAAAAACTCTTATAAGATTTAGTTTTCTCAAATTTTAAGTTCTTTTAAAGATTATTAATTTTGGTGCACCTGACACACACGTTGCCATGCCTTTGATTTATATACTTCAGTTCTCATATATATATATATATATATATATATATATATATATATATATATATAAAATAAAACTTTGCACCCATGAGCTACGGTATTATTTCTTTATCCTTAAAGCTTTAAAAGCTCTGTAATTAGTCTGATCAACTTAATATTTTGGTCTTTTTGCCGTTTTCCACCAGAAGTTTTCAGGTAAAAGCTTTATGTGGACTTGACACTTCTGGTAGTGATGAACCAAGAATGTGAAATATATCTGTACTGTGTATACTCAAGGAACAAAAAATGAATGCTTTGCTGAATTCACATATCCAACGTGTACAAAGTTTACTAGCAGCTGACATTTTCACATAGAAAGGAAAAAGGAAAAAAAGAAAGTTTTAGTGTTTCAGCCATTCTTTTTTTTTTTACACACATATTTGTGTTTTACATAAAATAGCTTTGAAGGGTGAGCATTGTATTGATAATAGTTCAATTCAGTTAGGCATGTTGACTGGTAAAATTAGAGTATTTGAAATGGCATAGGTAGACTAGTGTTTGTCCTTTTTTTATTTTATAAATCATGTTATCTGTACATACTGTACATTTAATTACATGTTTTTCGCCCACAATCTTAAAAGTTTTTCTTTTTTTTTTTTTTTTTTGTTGTTATACAATTCTGGGACATTTGTTTTAACTGGTATATTTGTTTTGACACAGTTTGCATTGAACTATGCACTTCACAGATGAGAATATGTTGATATGTTAATGGAAATGAGAATTCATGTGAAATGGTTTTGTATATTTGCAACCTCTGTATCAAAACTTCTGCAGCAATAAAAGCAGCATGGTGCCATTGGAGCACTAGAGTGTATTTTGTTTTGTCTTTATTTGTGTCCTTTTTTAATTATTGCTGCTCTTATGTGGAATTTTTTGGGACATTTCAAACTTCTGAATTATGGCATCTACCCAGAAATCTTACAAATCAGCAGTAGTTATTTGTGTTTGGATCATCTCACAAACAGCATTCCAAAAGGCCACTGTGTTTGGTGTAGTGCTATGGAAAAACTATACATAAAAGCAATCCATTAAAGCTCTTAATACGCTTGTATTTTTATCATATTGTTTGACGTTTTTCCTGAGCCCAAACCAATTGTGATACATACAGACCCCAAAGGCAAGACATGCTAAAGTTTTATTTATGCACGATTGCAGACCTAGTTTTGCTGCAATTTAAATTGAATCTTTTGGGTGTGTCTGACTTTTGTATGCACTTCATGTCACCACAACAGTTTTCAGGGCAGACTTGATGAGCACAAACCAGCAATCTTGCAGGATTTAACCCTTGGCCTTCATTTGCTCCAGCAAGCAATAGTACTTACTGTAGTAATTGTAAATTGCACAGCATGAAGGCATACGATCGAAGGAGACCTAGTGATTGTCACTACAGCACTAATGAAGTGTATCATCTTGACCAAATGTACTTTAATGTTTATTTAATGATAATAAGAAACAAAGCCTAAGCTGTTTAAGTGCTGGTCGCAGAAACAGTGGTAAAAACTGCACTTTTAAAGAAGATGAGCTACACTTTTGTCATACTACCCGTTGCAATAATGACTCCATGATTTTTACTTTGTCTAGTGGGATCAATCATCATAACATTAAAGTAATCAAGTCAATTATTTCCTATATTGTTTCATTTTAATTGTACTTAGTCTAAGAAGGTACATGATACTGAGCATTTAATCAAGGACCCTTTTGCGTCAACAGACATTAAACTTTTTTTCCCTAGGCATTTGGTAAACATGAATTTGAAAGTGCAGATACCATCCATCCATCAATTATCCAACCCGCTATATCCTAATTACAGGGTCACGGGGGTCTGCTGGAGCCAATACCAGCCAACACAGGGCGCGCACACACACACACACACACACACTAGGGACAATTTAGAATCGCCAATGCACCTAACCTGCATGTCTTTGGACTGTGGGAGGAAACCCACGCAGACACGGGGAGAACATGCAAACTTCACGCAGGGAGGACCCGGGAAGTGAACCCGGGTCTGCTAACTGCAAGAGTGCAGATACCAGAAATGAGTAAATATGATGTTTCTTGTATATGATGTTGCTTTTATTTTCTTCATGTTTTTAATTATTCAATACACAGATATGTTTACTGGGTATTTTTAAAAAAGCAAATAAAGAAGTGGTAGCTCTTTATATTCCTTGGAAATATTAGTTATTAAAAATAGTTTTTACAAAGACAAATTAAAAAAAAATGCTAAATTATAAGGAATTATATTTAAGAAAAGATGTTTGCAGTGTAAAGAGGATATAGAATGTGCATTTATTTTAGTGTTTTTATTTAGATAGATGTAGCTCTTAAGTGAATAAAGTGTATGTTCAGAGCTCATACTGGAAAGCTAATGTTAGCTCATAGGATGTTTTTCAGAAGATAAGATAAAAGCTTGAAATGCATACAAATTGATTAAGGAATTCTGGCAAGATAAATGTAAAAATAAATATTATTTTATCGGTGTATACTGTATGTTTAAGCTCAGAAAAACAAGCCAGTGTGGGTACTGTATATTTGTAAGAAGATGTGAAATAAGGGCTTGGAACTTTGTAAGTTAACTTGTTTCTCATGGTTAGCTAAAAGTAACCTCACTAACAACTAACCAGATGATGGGAATTTATAAGTTGTCTGATTTTTGACTGATCCATGATCTTGTGTTAAATATCAATCAAAGGCACCCTATAATGGAAAGGATTAAAAAAAAAAAAAACCTCTTTCATAGACAAGCCAACTGCCTGAGAGAGAAGACAGCTCAGTCAGATTGACCTCCCACCATTCCTCTGCTCCCAGGAATCTCACGTGACAAAGACTGCAACAACTAATACTGTAGCCATTTGAACCAGCCTCGCTATGTGACTACAATATAAATCATTCAGGTTTTATGCTTTTCATATCTAGTATTTATACCTGTTTTATCCCACAAATAAACATAAGTAATGACTGAAATACAGTTTGGGTATTAACTCACTCAATTTGTCTTTTATTTATGGTCATTTTGCAGTGACTTATGAGTGTTAATGTAATGAGCTGTGTTCAATCAGACTGAGTTCTTTTAGGAGTTGTGATTGGACTTCCATGTCCATAACTTAGGAAGAGAATACTTTTCAAGAAAGCTCTTGGGTTCTGTTAAAAGAGTACTTGTGCAGCCCTGTCAAAGGTAATTCTCTGGGTGTGAAGCACAGCTCTTGGCCTTTGCTAAGGTATTCATACATGTAGCCCTTTAAGGTGAAGCGATGCAGAGGCGGACCATACAGTACTTAAACTGTGAATTCTGGAAGGAGTGCGCCCCCTGAGAAGAGCAGTTTCAGACCCCTGCTAAGGTGTTCATTTCTATGGGAATAAAGTGCTATAGGGTATAACTATTGGGGTTACGTTGAAAATTGAGGGATGAGTGAATGTTAAATGTAAATCAACGCCAACAATTTAGGCATTTCCAGCATTAATTTGTCCACCAGTACAGTAAAATTTCAGGTTAAAGTGCCTTTTGTAAACACTTTTTCATGATAAAACATGCAGTATTTTGGTTCTGTGTCAACATCTGGGCAAGAGTTTTCATCTAAAAAGCAACTGTAAATGTTTTAACATATTTATTTTTCTTTCTGCAGTAATGAGTTTTATGTTTGCCATTTCTGAGTGTCACACACGTGTGAATAGGAGGCAGCTGAAGGGCTTAAAGAATAATGGTAACAAATCTGCCCAGAGGGCAGCGGGGTACAGCAAGTCTCTTTCTAAGTCCCCTGCAGACCTTTCCCAGGAAATCCCACCAGGAAGCACTGCCTCAACTCGGGACACGTCACTTCCGGCCCCGAGGACGACATCACTTCCCTTAGACCTCCTATTAAGCCTCACTCCCTTCCTCTGGAATTCAGTTCTGTTTTGGACTCAGTTTTGTAAACTACTCTGATCTTACAATTCTTTTCTTTTGCAGTGAGGAACATATATGGGTGGCTGCCCCAAACTTTTCCCATGTCTGAAGTCTCGTTTGTTGCATGAGTTTGAAGGAAAACCTTGTGCATTATCTGTAAGGACATAAGGAAGGGGAAGGTGGGTGCCCAGGTAATATACTCAGCATAATTAGAATCTCTAACTGCAACAAAGGCTTTTAGATGGAAACAGAATATAGGCAGTCTCCAGAGGAAGACATGAAGACGTCCAAGGGTCACTTCAGCTGGTAGTGCTGTCAGAAGCTGTTAAACAAAACTCCAAGTGTTTCGGCAGGGCACCATTGGCTGGATTTGACATAATGGTATAATGCTGAGGTAAGTAACATTCCTAGACGTGTCACTCCTCCATCACATCCCCATGAGGGTGGTATATAGTAGATGTGCAAAATATAATAGAAATGTATTTTCTGTTAATAGTTTTAGGCAGTGGAACATTTGTAGAATGGACCATACTGATAATGCATCTACAAAACAAAATGGCCGTGGAGATGTGCTGAGCTTGTAGACTTGTGCTTTTCAAACCCCGGCAAAACTTAATGTTCAATATCAATATTCTAAATCTATTCGTATACATCCTGGTATTTTTTTTTTAACAGCAGATGTCTCGGGAGGAGGTTTAGTTTTCACACACTTCATCTTGGATACGTTACTAAAGATACTGAAGTACTAGGGTGTTGTATCGTGTTAGCCATTATGAATGTAGAGAAAAGCCAAGCAAAATGACACCTTGACGAACTAAAAAGATTACAATATGCAAGCTTTCGAGGCAACTCAGGCCTCTTCTTCAGGCAAGATGTAATACAGAAACTGGAGTTCCCTGTGTTTATATACACACACCAGGACAAGTAACAACATCGGTAAATCTTAAAATGAAAAATCTTAAATGTAAAAAATTAATAAATTCATTCAGGCTAGGGTTAATTTAACAAGAGAGAAGAACAATGTATGGTCAAGATCTTTGGATAAGGTAACTGTCCAACAAAGTCCTTTGAAGTTTGTAATGAGTTTTTCAAAACAATGTGGATCTGTAGACAGGATATCTGTGTCATTCTGAAAGATGCAAACAATCCTCATATCTCACCATAAAACTCTTGTCTCTATTCAGGCCATGTTGTAATGTATTCAATTTTAACATGAGTTATTCTTTTCTCTCTTGCTGTGTTCTGAAGTTGCCCATAAGCACTGTGACTTTAAAGTCCCTCTCACAGTGTCCATGGCTGTTGAAGTGACCCACTACAGGAACATCTGTATTGCCATGTTTAATGTGGAATCTGTGTAAATTCATTCTCTGGCGGAGTGTTTGTCCAGTTTCTCCCACAGAGTGCAGTGTCAGGACATTTCATACAGAGAATGAGGTAGACCACATTAGATGATCTGCAAGGAAATGATCCCTTTATGTGATGTTCAAGTCGGCAGTGTGGTATAACTATACGGTCTGTATTGTAAATGTGGGCACACGTTTTACATCTTTTCTGTAGGCAGGGAGATGTGCCATTTTCTGTCGGTTCATTTAGGGAGCTTTGGACAATTAGTTGCTGAAGGTTTGGTGGTTGTCTTTATGCCAGGAGGGGAGGTTCAGGAAATACATTTTTCAGTGTTTGGTCGTTGTTTAGCATTGGCTGAAGTTCTTTTATAATTTTTCGAAGTGTTTCAAGATGTGGGTTGTAGGTGACAACAAGGGGGATGGCCTATCATCTCAGGAACTGGCTCTCTTACAGAAAAGGTTTCAGGTTCGGTGGAACACATTCTTAAACCCCTCACCCGCAGCACAACCATCTACATCCAGGACACCACTGATTTCTTAAAAAAAACTGTCTGCTTTAGGCCCCTTACCTGAGGGAACCTTACTGACCACAATGGATGTTGAGGCCCTGTACATAAACATCCCCCATGACGATGGCGTATTGGCATGTGAAACGTACCTCAGACAACATGATTTACCCACAAAGTCAGTAATAGAAATGATAAAATTCACTCTGACACATAATGAATTCTCTTTTGGACAAGATTGTTGCTACTTGCAACAAATGGGGACTGCAATGGGCTGTCGGTTTGCACCTCACTATGCAAACCTATTTATGGCAAAATTGGAGGAAGATTTCATGTCAATGTGCATCTTAAAACCAATGTTGTATCTCCGTTACATAGATGACATCTTTATAATCTGGACTGCCAGTGAGAAGGACCTCCTCCATTTTCATAATGAATATAATTCTTTTCACCCCAACATAAAGCTAAATTACTCAAAAACAAAAGTCAGCTTCCTTGACACCACCGTTCAACTGAAAGACAACACCCTTGTAACTTCTGTTTTTCACAAACCAACAGACAGACGGACCTACCTAAGAAGTGACAGCTTCCACCCCAAGCATATAAGGCGCTCCATTATTTTTAGCCAAGCAATACGGTACAATCGTATTTGCTCAGACCCGACAGACCGGGATCAACAACTGCAGGAGCTCAGACAAGATTTCATCAGACAAGGTTATGCCCCCAAAATGACAGACACTCAAATAAGAAGAGCTACTGCCATACCCAGAGACAACCTTCTGGAATATAAAAACAAAGACAACAAGAACCGCATCCCCCTTGTTGTCACCTACAACCCACATCTTGAAACACTTCGAAAAATTATAAAAGAACTTCAGCCAATGCTAAACAACGACCAAACACTGAAAAATGTATTTCCTGAACCTCCCCTCCTGGCATACAGACAACCACCAAACCTTCAGCAACTAATTGCCTGAAGCTCCCTAAGTAAACCAACAGAAAATGGCACATCTCCCTGCCTACAGAAAAGATGTAAAATGTGTGCCCACATTTACAATACAGACCGTATAGTTATACCACACTGCCGACTTGAACATCACATAAAGGGATCATTTTCCTGCAGATCATCCAATGTGGTCTACCCCATTCTCTGTATGAAATGTCCTGACACTGCACTCTATGTGGGAGAAACTGGACAAACACTCCACCAGAGAATGAATTTACACAGGTTCCACATTAAACGTGGCAATACAGATGTTCCTGTAGCGGGTCACTTCAACAGCCATGGACACTGTGAGAGGGACTTTAAAGTCACAGTGCTTATGGGCAACTTCAGAACACAGCAAGAGAGAAAAGAATGGAAAGTTAAACTCATGTTAAAATTTAATACATTACAACATGGCTTGAATCAAGACAAGAGTTTTATGGCAAGATATGAGGATTGTTTGCATCTTTCAGAATGACACAACCTGTCTACAGATCCACATTGTTTTGAAAAACTCATTACAAACTTCAAAAGACTTTGTTGGACAGTTATCTTATCCAAAGATCTTGACCATACATTGTTCTTCTCTCTCGTTAAATTAATCTTAGCCTGAATAAATTTATTTTTTACATTTAAGATTTTTCATTTAAAGATTTACCAATGTTGTTTCTTGTCCTAGTGTGTGTATAAACACAGGGAACTCCAGTTTCTGTATTATACCTTGCCTGAAGAAGGGGCCTGAGTTGCCTCGAAAGCTTGCATATTGTAATCTTTTTAGTTAGCCAATAAAAAGGGTCATTTTGCTTGGCTTTTCTCTAAAGATACTGAAGAAAAGAAAAGGGTCCATTTAGAGACGTGTAACCCAGGGAGCAAAACTAGGCAAAAAGGCAGTAACCACTGTGGACTGCAAATTAAAGTAATGATGTAAGAAAGCATTACAGGTGAGTATGTGATTTGCTTGAATTATGTCCTGATGACAGATTTCTGTGTCTGTTTAGACCCAGTTTTGAGGAACAGATGAAGGAAATGAGAAATTGTACCCATATCTGATTCTCATGAAATGTATCAGTTTCAAAGAAAGGAAGGACAAATAATTTGGGAATTATACAGTGCTGTGAAAAAGTATTTGCCACCTTCCTGATTTCTTATTTTTTTGCATGTTTGTCACACTTCTATGTTTCAGATCATCAAACAGATTTAAATATTAGACAAAGTAAACACACAATGCAGTTGTTAAGTGACGATCTTATTTATTAAGGAAAAAAACTATCCAAACCTACATGGCCCTATGTGAAAAAGTAATTGCCCCCCTTAAATCATGAAGTAACTGTGGGTAATCACATTTTTTGGAAAGCCAAGTTCAATTTCATTTGCCACGCCCAGGCCTAATATTTAAATCTGTTTGATCTGAAACATTTAAGTGTGACAAACATGCAAAAAAAAAAAAAAAATTAGGAAGGGGGCAAATACTTTTTCACAGCACTGTAGACAAATGCTTAATTTGTACAGGGAAGTCAAATTCTTGGCCTTGCACAAGTTTAGTGACTGAAAAACTGAAAAAGCCACTGAGATATCTGACATTTCTAAAACAGTTAACATAATGAGCAAATTGTTCGCAGTGAAAGCTTGTGGCCATTTTGATACCATCAAGCCAGGGCTGAATACAAATGGAGAAGGTTCATTGGTGCGTGGTATCTAAACTGACCTTTGAACAGTAAAGGTTCTTGATGACAATAAGCAACGTTTAGAAGTTGACAGAAATTGAGAAAGAAATAGCCAGGGCAAAAAAAAAAAAAAGTTTTGAATAAAACCCTGCGGTTATAGTGATAGTCCAGCACTAGGATTTAGTGCACCTTCTATTAATGCCGCACAGTATATTTTATCAATTAAAGTCAGACATTTTTTTCAGTTCAGTGAACCCAGTATCTACAGTTCTAAAGTTCATGCAGGTTAATATTTTGCCTTTACTGAAAATTTTGGAGGTATCCTTATGGGCTTTATTCAGTTAAAAACTCATTGTGCCACATACAATAATGTCATGAATTGTTAATTACACATCTATGGTTATCCTGTAGTTAGGATATAGCGGGCTGGATAATGGATGGATGGTTATCCTTTTTTGTTCTAATTGTAATAACAAACTGCTTGTAAATTATTGCATTAAACCAAAATACAGATTTCAGGCAGTTGTCTATTGGGACATGAAACAAATTCAGCTGCTGGTCAATTATTACTTTAAGACCAAAAGTCCAATTTATAGTGCAGCTGCTATGGAAAAGCTGGAACTCCTTAGGCCTTTGTATAGTAAGGAAATGACCAGTGCTGTACTTTTTATTTTTGATCACAAGCTGATGATCAGGCAATGACACTTGAGCGATTACAGCTGCATATCTTTAAACTGCATGATACCAAGGATCCTAGTAATTGAACTGTGAGCTCTCACATCTCACTTATTACCATGCAAGACAGTAAGTAAGCCACTGGTTCTGGTTTTGAGACTTTTATTTGCTACTTTTTAATTTAGTTGGAAACAAAAACAGCAGATTGTGCCAATGGAACAATAAAATAAAAGAGAAGCACAACACTGAGAGGTGAGGCAACAATTCCAGTGACGTGCCATCCAAAGTACAGTATTAAAAATTCAGTGTTGCAAAAGATTCCCTACATAAACGTGTGCTTTGTTTTTCTTTTAATAAAGCTACGTGAACAAACAGCATTTAATACAATAAGACTGAGACTTCCTCAATGAAAAGCTTCACATTTTACCAATATGCAGGTTACGGGCAGTTTTTCAAGTCGTTCTCCACAGGCTCTGAGATGACTATGTTGGCTCGTTTTTCTAAAGCTGTCAATCTTTTTTCCATAAGCGAGGCTTCCAACTGGAGCTGCACAGAGTGGGAAACAAAAGCCAGCTGAGGTAACAGATCAGCCAACGTGCTGCTAATGCACTAAATAAGCAATGCTAACAAACGAGATGCACCAAACCTATGGAGTTTGACTTTTAGAAAAACATCACTGAAAAGAATTGTTTACGTGTGAAATGAGTTTTATATAGTTCAGCCAAGAAATTATTACAAATACAAAGAACACTTCTGCGGTGGGCTGGCGCCCTGCCCGGGGTTTGTTTCATGCCTTGCGCCCAGTGTTGGCTGGGATTGGCTCCAGCAGAACCTCGTGAGCCTGTAGTTAGGATATAGCGGGTTAGATAATGACTGACTGACTGACTGACTGACAAAGAACAATTTAAATGTTAATTTAGAAAAATCGAAATAGATGTTACTGATGTTTAATTGTTATTAAACAGGACAAAGATAAGAGTTGCTTATTTTGAAAATTGAGCCAAGTACTAATGAAGTTCTGCACCATAAAGTACTACTACAACAACCACCAGCCCCTTTGTTATCACTAGTAGTATTGTGAATTATTTACTTTAACTTATTTTGTGAATTTTCTACTTAGTTGAACATTATATTTGTTTTTTGGTAATGTTGTGTTTTTTCAAGCAGTCGGATATGATGATTTTGAGGTTTAATTTCATTGGCAACAACTTCCACTGCCATCTTGTGTCATCCAGAAGTTAGGTTAGGCTGCAGGTCTGTGGATAAATTCTAAGCTCAAATCTGTAAATAGCTAACCTTTGTAAGACTTGGAACTTTTTAGTGTATGGTTTACATTTTGGCTTTGCTGATAATCCAGGGTTGAGAATTATAAAACATGCATTGGCAAAAAAAGAGGCTTTAAAATGTGCGTATGCAGCTTTCCATACCCACGTCAAGATTTAAAAAGGAAAGCTTTTTCTTTATGAATAAATAATATAAAATAAGCAATTTTTCTCAAAATTGTAAGGCTGTCTAATTTCTTAGAAGCAGTTGTTCTCCTAAAGTACAGCAGAAGAGATCTGAAAAGACCAGAGGCCTCATTTATAAAGGCTACATAGGCAGAGAGAGGCTTGAAACATGCATACACAAATTCTGGATTGATAAAAGAAAACTTGATGTGGAAGGCGTGTATACAGTATTTACAGCAACACGGACTCACCCATACGCAACATGTTGGAGAAACTGGGAAATGACAACTTCACTGGATTTATGTGGGAAAATGCAGCCAAATCAGCTAAACGATGACTCACACAAATAGTAAATCGTATCACTGAGCTGTTATTAGAATGTGTGTCGTTGTAGCAAACATTAACTCCAACAGTGATAAATATGATGTACAGACTGTATTTTAGCTTCCTTTAGAACTTTATTGTACTCATATTGCATGAAGGGCATTCAGTCAAGCTTCTTTACTTTACCACAAGCAGTCGCTTTCCATTAACACATAAGTGATCTATGATAACAAGATGATACTGACAAACGTAATGTCTCTGTGACCTGGGTCACCCCACAATTCATTTTGCAGCAGAGTAGCTTTGACATGTGTCGGTGCTGTACTTGGTGGCTGGCTTGTTGGTAAGGTAACTGGCTGAACCCTTAGTTTTTAATACGGCCATTACTGTACATTGTTTCAGGCAGGGCTCTAGGCACGTTCATGTACGCATATTTACAAGATGGTGATAATTTATAAGGGTAAACTGTGTAGAAATAGGGGTACACTAAGTTTTACAAATTTTTTGCTAAGTTGTTTTTGGCACATGCATATTTTCACTGTGGAATCCACGCAAAGTTTTATGAATGAGACCCCTGATCCATCCTCTTTGTTTTACTAATGCCTTCTTTAAAACTGACAGAGCACCTGTCATATACATAACAATAAAGATCTTCATGTTTACTAGCACCTACCTAACTTGGGAAATGCTATTTATACAAAAGACTGTCTAAAATATGTTTAGAACATTTGGTGCTACACACAAATCTTAAGAAACACACCATTTAGCAAAAAGAAAATTAAAATCTAAAGGTTGATGCACATTTAGCCTAATTACTGTATGATACGTTTACACATTTTTAAAGATAGCGTAGGAAAAAGTTGGCAGGAATGTCTCTTTGATTCAGGAAGTTGCCTGTTCCGAGGACCAATTCATGGCTGCCCATTAAACTAATGAATCGGAGGTTTATTGGCATCAAAAGGTGTTTTCACGCCTAGTTCATTTGCAGTGGTTTTTGTCGAACTCTAGTGTAATTTCCCCGAAAGTCCAGCTTGTTTCGGCAAATGTGAACATGCTAATCACACTTAGGTACAGACCAAAACAACCGGCCCAAGACCCTTTGTAAAGGGTGGTCAGTGTGCCATACCATGTGAAAGCTGGCACAGTTTGCATGAGGTATGAGTCCAATCAGACACGGGACTAATCCAAGCAGAAGCAATACTGTATCTTAAGGGTGAAATTGTGTGTGCTGTGGTAGTGAAGTTAAATGTTTCCTATTGTTAATTAGGAAATATTATTTATACTGAAGGTTCTAGGGTTAACATGGAACATTAAAAACAACTAAAGGGTTAAAATAAGCAAGCACATAGGTGCAAATGATACACAATTCACATAAAACAGCTTGTACAATTACCTGTCAATCAAAGTAAGCCTAATGCTAATACATGGCCCCTGCACACAAGAACAAGAACAAAAAGGTGTAGATGCCAGGGTGGCAAGAAACGAACAACAGTGCCTGTAGCCCCCTAATCTTACACCATTAAAGCAATTCATGCATGTGGGGTTTCTTCCCAGTGCAATAGCTTTTTGGGCATGATGTAGGTACGTTAACTTTGGCATAGGCAGTAAATGTTAATATAACAGTCCAAAATTAACATTATTAACAAATAGTTGTAGGAGTTAAAGCATTAGACAAGCGATTTAATTGAGCTTACCCTCATATGATGGGTGCTGGAGAGTAACTAATATCACACAGTTAAATGAAACTCACCTGACATGTCTGTTGTTATAAAACTGAAACACATCAGGGTGTATTCTCAGCAGAGCTTGCCTTCTCTTTATACACTCATCTATTTGAAACATGTAATGTGTCCTTTTCATATTACACATACAGTGGCTTGCAAAAGTATTCGTACTGAAGTACTGAAGTATTGAATTTTTCCACATTTTGTCACATTACAGCCACAAACATGAATCAATTTTATTGGAATTCCAGGTGAAAGACCAATACAAAGTGGTGTACACGTGAGAAGTGGAACGAAAATCATACATGATTCCAAACATTTTTTACAAATAAATAACTGCAAAGTGGGGTGTGCGTAATTATTTAGCCCCCTTTGGTCTGAGTGCAGTCAGTTGCCCATAGACATTGCCTGATGAGTGCTAATGACTAAATAGAGTGCACCTGTGTGTAATCTAATGTCAGTACAAATACAGCTGCTCTGTGACGGCCTCAGAGGTTGTCTAAGAGAATATTGGGAGCAACAACACCATGAAGTCCAAAGAACACACCAGACAGGTCAGGGATAAAGTTATTGAGAAATTTAAAGCAGGCTTAGGCTACAAAAAGATTTCCAAAGCCTTGAACATCCCACGGATCACTGTTCAAGCGATCATTCAGAAATGGAAGGAGCATGGCACAACTGTAAACCTACCAAGACAAGGCCGTCCACCTAAACTCACAGGCCAAACAAGGAGAGCGCTGATCAGAAATGCAGCCAAGAGGCCCATGGTGACTCTGGACGAGCTGCAGAGATCTACAGCTCAGGTGGGGGAATCTGTCCATAGGACAACTATTAGTCGTGCACTGCACAAAGTTGGCCTTTATGGAAGAGTGGCAAGAAGAAAGCCATTGTTAACAGAAAACCATAAGAAGTCCCGTTTGCAGTTTGCCACAAGCCATGTGGGGGACACAGCAAACATGTGGAAGAAGGTGCTCTGGTCAGATGAGACCAAAATGGAACTTTTTGGCCAAAATGCAAAACGCTATGTGTGGCGGAAAACTAACACTGCACATCACTCTGAACACACCATCCCCACTGTCAAATATGGTGGTGGCAGCATCATGCTCTGGGGGTGCTTCTCTTCAGCAGGGACAGGGAAGCTGGTCAGAGTTGATGGGAAGATGGATGGAGCCAAATACAGGGCAATCTTGGAAGAAAACCTCTTGGAGTCTGCAAAAGACTTGAGATTGGGGCAGAGGTTCACCTTCCAGCAGGACAACGACCCTAAACATAAAGCCAGGGCAACAATGGAATGGTTTAAAACAAAACATATCCATGTGTTAGAATGGCCCAGTCAAAGTCCAGATTTAAATCCAATCGAGAATCTGTGGCAAGATCTGAAAACTGCTGTTCACAAAGGCTGTCCATCTAATCTGACTGCAAAGAAGAATGGGCAAGGATTTCAGTCTCTAGATGTGCAAAGCTGGTAGAGACATACCCTAAAAGACTGGCAGCTGTAATTGCAGGAAAAGGTGGTTCTACAAAGTATTGACTCAGGGGGCTGAATAATTACGCACACCCCACTTTGCAGTTATTTATTTGTAAAAAATGTTTGGAATCATGTATGATTTTCGTTCCACTTCTCACGTGTACACCACTTTGTATTGGTCTTTCACGTGGAATTCCAATAAAATTGACTCATATTTGTGGCTGTAATGTGACAAAATGTGGAAAAGTTCAAGGGGGCCGAATACTTTTGCAAGCCACTGTACTTGAAGCATTTTTGCAGTTATTCGATAATAGGCATTTTGCTTATAGAGGTTTGTTTGCTAAATAAACCAGGTAATTATGGAAAATGTGACAGTCCACAAACACAACTGATTTGATCATTTTTTCCTGAAAAAAAAAATGAAAGAAGCCCATGACATGCCAGCAACATGTTTATTGATATGTTTAGTTCGCTTGAGAAATTCCATCTCACCACTGAAATGAGGCACTCTAAATATCGGCCTGGCTCTGACGAGCAAGGCAACTGTCCTGTGCACTTTTGATAGAAACACACAAATCACTTGCTCAAGTTAGAGTACATAAGAACAATGAACACATACAGTACCTTTGCCAGAACATTCTTATATTTCTGAACTGAAAATTCCATATCAGAAGCTGGAACCATTTCCTTCAACTGAAAAACATAACTGAAGAAGCAAAAATACATAATGAAATTGGGGCAGTTTTAAAGTGTTGACATTGTACAGTATCAAGATGTAAATGATTATTGATGCCTTTTGGTAGATATGAGACTAGGTTCACCTATAGTTCTTTGCCACTAGCACTGGGCAGCAGGTTATTTTCAGCCACATTTGTTTCTGCTGTTGTGATAAGTCAGGGGGTAAAAGGAATATATATACTTTATTGAGTTTAGTTACCCTTTTTCTGGTAATTGATGGTTCATTATTTATAAACAATGCTACACGAGTTGGGTTGGTCAATGCAGGCAGAGAATATGTGTATGAGTGTAGCCAAAAGGGAACCATGAATGTTAGTGGGCACTGAGCACATCAGGAACAGTGACACTGATGGGGCACTGGAGCATGGCCTTGGTATTTATATATCTACAATGGGATATCATCCAAAAATGTCAGTCAACAAGGGTCCAAGTTAACTTTATTGTTAACTTTTTAATATGCATTAAATTTAAAAACTGTAAATGTTACTGTTTTAAAAGCAGAAGGTCTGCAATTCAGTGTGTCAACATGCGCTTTAATAACCCGGTTATTCACACAAACCCAGTTTTAAAAATGCTACAACTACCCTTCTTCCAATTAGACAAACTGGGATATTGGTCTCTGCTAAACTGGGTTAATGCACAGAGATTTCTCCACAAGTTACCCCACTTATATGGTCATGGAAACCCTTAACCAGGTCGCATTTAAGGATCGCGTAGTTGGCATATGTCCACTGCACTCTTTTGGCCTGTGCATGTATTAGCTTTGCACACGCATTCAGTAGCCACAGCTAGTAAATGTTGGAAATGTCCAGAGCACAACAACAAAATTTATTTATATAGCACGTTTTCATACAAAAAATGTAGTTCAAAGTGCTTTACATAATGAAGAATAGAAAAATAAAAGACACAGTAAGAAAATAAGTCAACATTAATTAACATAGAATAAGAGTAAGGTCCGATGGCCAGGGTGGACAGAAAAAACAAACAAAAAAAGAAAACTCCAGACAGCTGGAGAAAAAAATAAAATCTGCAGGGATTCCAGACCAAGAGACCGCCCAGTCCCCTCTGGGCAGGGGAGCCCCCTCACAGGCATCCATTTGCATTATTCCTTCTCCTGGTTGGAACAGTGTGTCTCAAAATTCTGTTGATAAGCTGAAAAATTAAGTGCTAAGCCGAGCGGCATTCTCGGGAGACACAGGCTCCATGCTTACTTTCAGATTCACGGGTGCTGATGATGTTGTTTTAATATTTTTTACCACATTTTTATGACAGTAGAAAGTCTGGCCAAAGAAGACCTCACTCAGTGGACTTGTGCATGTAAATACAGATAAAAAAAAAAAAAAAAAACACAACAACAGGTTTATGCGTTAACAGGGTAACTCACCTTATCTTGGTTGGAAATGGAGGTTAACAGATGGATTCCAGTTAGCCAAATAACAGTAACAGTACCAAAATTGACACACGAATAAAGATCTTCTCACAGATAAAGCATAGGAGCCCAACACCCAGTTAAAAGTAAAAAAAAAAAAAAAGTGAAGGTACAGGGAGAAAAGAAACATTTGCCTATCCAGCGATGGTCACAAGTGCTGGCTGGTGGAAGCATTGCAACGGTGGGTGGCTAGTTTTCACACTACAAATTGGGTCCTCTGAAATGAATACAGCAACGTCTAAATGGCACAGGATATATAATTGTAATGTATTATATCCCGTCTCTCTTCTTGTTTACGCTCTACACAACAAACTTCCAGTACAAAACCTGTGCTTTCCTTCAACAGAAATTCTCATATGACTGCTCCATCATAGGCTGCATTAATAACGTAGATGAATCAGAGTATATGAGGCATGTGGAGAACTTTTATCTTATAGTGCAGGGAGAACCATCTGTAATTCCACATAGGAAAGACAAATGTTGGTGCTGGACTTCCAGCATGCCAAAGAACATCTCAGACCAGTCACCATTCAGGGGGAGGGCGTGGAAGTGCCTGGGTGTTCACATAAACAGCAAACTGGACCGCTCTGGCAGGGCAACACAGTGATTCTTTATAAGAAGGACCAGACCCAACAGTACTTCCCAAGGAGACTTGCACCTTTTAATGTGTGCGGCAAGCAGCAGGAAATGTTCTGCCAGTCCGTATTAGGCAGTGTGGTATTCTGCAGTCTCCTGGGGAAGCAACTTGCACTCAAAAGATGCACAATGCCTGAACAAACTTAACAGAAAAACTGCACCTTCCAGGGAAAACCCTGGAAACTGTTGTGGAAAAGAGGATAATGGCGAAATTACATATCCTCATAAAAAATTCCCTCCATCCCCTTCAGGAGGCGCTGTCTTGGCGCACTTGTTGCCACAGAGTTATTCCTCCACAGTGTGCTAAGAAGCGCATCTGGGGGGTCTTTTCTGCCCGCAGCTATCAAACAATTCAGTACTTCCTCCTGACCAGACAAAATACTTCTGCACAAGTGTACACTCATTATTTATTAATTCATCTATTGATTAATTGTATTATTTGTCTTGTGAGCCTGTGACGTTATGTTTCTGTTGCTGCATACATCTAAATTTCCCCTTGGGATTAATAAAGTGTATCTAATCTAACGTAGTCTAACAATAGTCACATCCTTTCATATGAGCATTAAAAACAAGCCTTTTCTACGGGGTAACACTAGCAGATGACCAGTCTTGGAAAGGTGCCAGGAAGACGGTATGCAGTGGCACTTGGTACCATACCATAAGATTACCCGTATTTAGTAGAGATCTCAAATTTGCAGATGATACCACAGTCATTGAACTGATTACCGGGAGAGATGAGAAGGCCTACAGGAGGGAGGTGCTAAATCTGGTGACATGCAGCCAGGACAAGGAGACTAGTGAATGATTCCTGTTCATTACTTCTTCTCATCACAATATCAGACTTGGACCTACAGTATCTGCCAACCAGCTAGTAATTTGCCTTTTGAATTATTATACAGTACTTGGATTACATATCTTAAGTATATGCTTCAATCTCACTATCTGATGTATATGTTTACATTATATTTATAGTATTTGAAATTTATATGCATACTTTGCACTACTGTTATTGTTGTGGAAATTTGTCTTTCTTGGTAAATGACTATTAACACTTTAATTGTACTGTCGTGTGTTTAAGTTGTGCATGCAAAACAAGATTTTCATTGTACTGTGTGGGTCTGATTGTTTACTGTGCACATGGCAAATTCTCATATTATGTACAAGAAACAAGTGAAATGAAAATACACAATCAATTAACTGCACTTCACAACCTTGCCGTGTCTGTCATGACCAAGTCAGGAAGAGAACTGACTCACACTACAGTAGGTTGTGAGGTTTCTGACCTTGAAAAAATACTAGCACTAGAAATTAATTACAGATATAATTCTCAAAAAGAGAAATGTTTGAGACAGTAATGAAATATACACAGTACTCTCTTGTACTTCATTATATTACATAAGCAGAGGCTAACACATGAGACAAAGCAGGTGATGCGGTCACAGTGAGGTGTGCCTCCATACACAACCCTTTACTTTGGTCATCACACAGAGATAATTCTCGGCAGGTATGCACTATATATTAGAGTACTGCATTGCTGTTAACTGTTGTACATTTTAATTTGCAGGGTGTCACTGCGTCCTGGCCTCAAAGTGCAAGTGGCACTTGTGTGTCATCCTCGTGTCTGTAGGCATTTCTCCCACATGTCAGGCTGTCTGTGTATTCTGAATTGGCCCAGTGTGAGTGTGCATAGGAGGTGCCTTCTCCACAGCTGCTTCCTGCCTTATGTCCAGTGTTACCAGAGTAACCTTCAGGCCCCTGTGATCCCAAAATAGTCTTCAAGAAAGCTACAATGAGTGCAAACTTAATTGGCTTCTCTTTAACTATAGAAATCTCAATATATAATTGTACCTGATTTGCTTTTTGACCATATATTGATTAGAATAAATTAGAAAATATTAAATATCAGCTGCTTCTGTAATACTACGACGTTTCTTACCAATTAACTTTTTCTTTGAAGAGCAGAAAGTAATCCCTGATTTGAGCAAGTACGTCAGTTGAAGAACAAATGGATATTCCCACATAGTCACCGCAGCCAGAACACACAAGATGCTTGTACACGCTGGGGGAAGAAGCAGAAACACCATAACAGTGAGTTCCTGTCATTCCTAATATATTTATTACCTTCTAAAATTTTGAAATATTCTAATGGACAATAATATGTTATTAAAATGTATGTGTGCTTCTGTGAAAAGTAAGTAAACACCACTGTAGTTTCCAAAGAGCTGCAGCTTTCCTTGCATACTAACTGCAGATTAACTTAATAGGATTAATAAGCACAGCCACAAAATGTACTTTTATTTTTTATATACTGTATAGTGCACAGTAAAATGTGTGGCTCATCATAACACATAAGATCCCATTTGTATTAAATAAAAGTTCAACTGGGTTTGAAAAGAAGGTTAAAAAAAAAAGAGAGAAACTACTTATAACGCCCATTAGAAATAAAGTATACCTCATTATTACTTGTACCTCATTCTCTCATCTGACACTTTAACTTTTTAATATGCATTCAATTTAAAAACTGTAAATGTTATTGTTTTAAAAGCAGAAAGTCTGCCATTCAGTGTGTCAACATGCGCTATAATAACCTGGTTATTCACACAAACCCAGTTTCAAAAATGCTACAACTACCCTTCTTCCAATTAGACAAACTGGGATATTGGTCTCTGCTAAACCGGGTTAACACACACACATTTCTCCACAAGTTAGCCCACTTACATGGTCATGGAAACCCGTAACCAGGTCACAATTAAGGATGTCGTAGTTGGCACATGTCCACTGCACTCCGTTGGCCTGTGCATGTATTAGCTTTGCACACGCATTCAGCAGCCACAGCTAGTAAACGGAAGTGTCCACAGGCATCCATTTGCATTATTCCTTCTCCTGGTTGGAACAGTGTGTCTCAAAATTTTGTTGATAAGCTGAAAAATTCAGTGCTAAGCTGAGCGGCATTCTCGGGAGACAGGCTCCATGCTTACTTTCAGATTCACGGATGCCGATGATGATGTTTTAATACTTTTTACCACATTTTTATGACAGTAGAGAGTCTGGCCAAAGAAGAACTCGCTCAGTGGACTTGTGCATGTAAATACAGATTAAAAAAAAACCAACAGGTTTCTGCATTAACAGGGTAACTCACCTTATCTTGGTTTTGTGTGTGCCTATAAACAAACCCATTGATGCAGCTTAGTTAGACTGTGTACTGAATTTGAAGTGCTCTGCTAATCCCATTGGGTTATACATTACACAGGCTTGTAGGGTTAAAAGATTTGCATTTTCTTACAAAACACTGCAGTACATGACATTTAAAGGGATAATGACAGTGGCCTTACCAGACTAATATGAAGGAGAGCTGTAACATTTTATTTACATGGTAGATATGCTTCGACACAAAGATGTTTCTACTTGCATTATTTTCAAGACATGGGTTGCATCTCCATGATGCTTCCATATACATTGGTATATGTTAGGATTTTTAATGTGTTATAGAAAGACAGGAGAAGGATGGAACAAAACAATACACATTAAGGGTAAATATAAATTTGGTGGTGGCATACTTTTTCAATTGATACAATTGAGCAGAACATATGCAGTTTTATTTTGAAATAAAAATGCAAAAAAAGGAGTGATGAGAGCTTCCTCCATAAAGTTTCAGGTAACAAGACCATCAAAATGGGGGTAAGGATTAGATCATGAAAGCAGATGCGGGTTTCCTATTAAACTGAAGTTTGCATTTTACTACATTGTAGTATACTGCTGCACCAGGGAATAACAAAGTGTACCGTACCATGTTGGCCGTATGTACAATTAAGAATTTAATAGCCCAGCTGCATTACAGGAATTTGTATTTTTGAGTTATTTGACACCCACCCATGGCCATACGCTACACTGTATGCCTAATGCAATTAAAGTGCCATTTTATTTGTTGAGCTACGAGAAAGCAATCTGCACATAAGTGTATGTCAACACAATATACTTATAGTGGTGTCTGTATTTATACAATTCAGAATACTTATATTTCAGAATTATTAACTGAATTAGTATTATTAAGATGAACATGATTGTCACACACGTGCGTATGGGAGGCAGCTAAAAGGCTTGAGTGACGACAGTTCTGAGGCATGCCGGGAGCTGGCAGAGTGCACTGACTCTTTTTCTCTCTTTCCTGTAGACCATTCCCGGGAGATTCCATCTGGCTCTCTTGGCGCCATTTCTGGGACCGAGCCAATGGAAGGAGACCTTACCCGCTCCGGCCCCTGTGATGTCACATCCGGGCTCGAACCAATGACTAAAGAACATGAGCCTGATCCTTATAACCTCACTTACTGTCTCCCCCTTTTAAAAGCCTGTCCCTTTTCCCTAAATCTTCAGTCTTGTTTTGGACTCATTTTTATGCACATCAGTGCTGTTTTGATAAAAAACGACTTTGCAGCCAGGATACCAGAATATACAGGTGGCTGCCCCAAACCTTTATCAGAGTATGTCTCATTATTGTGACAATGGTATATTTTGTATTTTCCTAACTTTCCAGCTTTGCCCTAACATTTAAGACTTTAATATTTTAAAGCACAGTGGTGCTTGGGTCTTTTAACTTTTCTTTCCACCTAAACCCTTCTCATTGGAAGTTTTAAAATACAAACCATCCCAAGAGTCTTCCCTTAACTCCAAACTGAAGCACTGAGTCTTTCTTCACATTTTCTGTCACAGCTGCAAAACAATAAAAAACACGGATTAAGCAGTCCATAAATGTACTTGTTTTGCTTTTGTTTTTTTAGCAGAATTCAAACTGATTTGCACACCACAAGTGCAGAGTACAATATTTATACAACCAGAGGAATGATTTACACCGGTCATCAGTGAGTTGGTGTCCATTGAGGTGTACAGTTTGGCCAATAGCAACATTTAGTGTCACCAAAAATAACTACAGTGGAACCTCGGTTTGTGAGCATAATTCGTTCTGGAAATGTGCGCGCAATCCAAAGCACTTATATACCAAAGCGAATTTCCCCATAAGAAATAATGGAAACTCAAATGATTCGTTCCACAACCCTAAACTATTCATATAAAAATGATTAATACAAAATCTAGAGTAAAAATACATAAAGCAAATTAACCTGCACTTTACCTTTGAAAAAACTCATGGCTGCTGTGAGTTCCTAAACTCTTGTGGGATTCCACCCAACGGGACGACACGCGGAAGAGCATCCCAAAGCAATTGCAGTCTCCCAGCGCTGTAGCAGTTCGCCGTAAAAGTGAATCTGAAAAGATTGCGGACATGCTATAAGCGCCTGCCGTCAATGGGTGATACAAGGTACAAGGAACATTATAAATGCGCAGGGCATAGTATTACTTGGCCATTAACCTGGGCACAACCCTGCCTGACTGCTGTGTCTGTATACAGGAGAGTGACAGATCCCGCTACAATAAATAACCACACTGTTCCTGTTTCAAGCTGAATAAAGCTGGTGTCGCTAAAATACTGAGACTCAGCTTCGTGTTTTGGGGTGCAAGACGAGGACTCGCACTTCACAGCACGCACACGCGCGCACAAACACACACGTGGTCACGATACTGTAGTTAACAGTATACGCTCGTACGGATGTTGACTATATCAGTGAGGCACGCCGACTGACGATTACCCACAATCCCGCAGTGAGAGAGAGAAGAACCATCAGCTCAGTTGTGATCATGTGATGCACGGCAGACAAAGCGTATACATACTACTCGTATTGCAAGACCTCTCTCGTTTATCAAGTAAAAATTTATTCAAAATTTTAGCTCATCTTGCAAAACATTCGTAAACCAAGTTACTCGCAATCCAAGGGTCCACTGTACTTATCTTAAGCACACACTGAGCACTGTAATCAGTTACATGAAGCCATTTGTTTTGAATGTTATTTGATTTTATTTTCCTCTCTTAGAAAAAATGAATACTATTGTTACCTTTGAAAATAGGCAGTTTAAATTAAAAAAAAAAAAAATAGACTGTCAGTTCACCTCTGTTTATTTCATTCACATTCTGCACTTTCAATTACCCATTTTAAAAATTAAACCTGTTTATAATTTAATGGGTAGTAGCAGAAAAATGTTAAATCTTTTCTTACCTCTAAAACCTATTTGAGTAATCTGACTTAATTTAATGTTGAAGCTAGTGTTTTTAAAAATATTGAAGTTTAGCTCATAACTATACCAAGAAATCACAACTAAATTTGTATCTCTAAGGTAAAACAATATGAAAGATGGTACATCGAATTTTGGATACCATAAAGGGTAAACTGTAAAAAGAGGTCCTGCTCAGTATGAGAGGGCAGAAAGGTCAGGAAGAGCAGAATGCTTTTTATGGAAGGAAAATTGAATAATGTTTTCTATTAAGTGTTAAAACTTTCTTTTTCTATGGTATTAAAGCTTAAATTTTTAATCAGTCGTTTGACCCTTTATCTAATGGACCAGCTTTCCAATTTTTACTACACTTTTATAGTTGTATTGCAGTCAACGCCCAAAGCACACACTTCAAGGTTATACTGAAAACAATACACATTTAATATTTTCTGACATGGAGCAAAATCTATTTTTTTTTCTGTTGATACTTTTAATCTGCAGTTTTTAGCCTAAAGCCCATCATTACAGCAATAATGAAGGAAATTATGTAAAAATTTCTGAAATTAGTTAAGCAGCCTTAAATGTTCAAGATATTTGTAATACAACCCCAATTCCAAAGAAGTTGGGACGCTGTGTAAAACGAAAATAAAAACAGAATGCAGTAATTTGCAAATCTCATAAACCCATATTTGATTCACAACAGAACATAGAAAATAAATCAAATGTTGAAAGTGAGACATTTTTTACTATTTCATTAAAAATATTAGCTCATTTTGAATTTGACATCTCAAAAAAGTTGGGACGGAGGCAACAAAAGTAAAAAGAAACAGCTGGAGGAACATACTGCAACTAATTAGGTTAATTGGCAACAGGTCAGTAACTTGATTGGGTATAAAAAGAGCATCTTAAAGAGGCAGAGTCTCTCAGAAGTAAAGATGAGCAGAGGTTAATCAATCTTCAAAAAAATGTGTCAACAAATTGAGGAACAATTTCAGAATAATGTTCTGCAACACTAAAACTGCAAAGACTTTGAATATCACATCATCTATAGTACATATCATCAAAAGATTCTGAGAATCTGGAGAAATCTCTGTGCAGAAGGGATAAGGCTGAAAATTAGTATTGGATGCCTATGAACTTCGGGGCCTCAGCCAGCACTGCATTAAAAACAGGCCTGATTCTGTCATGGAAATCACTGCATGAGCTCAGGAACACTTCTAGAAATCATTGTCTGTGAACACAGTTCGGCAGCCCATTCACAGATCCAGGTTAAAGCTCTGTCATTCAAAGAAGAAACCAAATGTGAACACAATCCAGAAACGCCGCTGTCTTCTCTGGGCAAAGCTCATTTAAAATGGACTGAGGCAAAGTGGAAAACTGTTCTGTGGCCAGATGAATCGAAATTTGAAATTCATTTTGGAAAACATGGACACTGTGTCCTCCAGACTAAAGAGGAGAGGGACCATCTTGTTTGTTTTCAGTGCTCAATTCAAAAGCCTGCATCTCTGGTGGTAGGGGGGTGCATTAATGCCTATGGAATGGGCGGCTTGCACATCTGGAAAAGGCACCATTGATACTGAAAAGTATATACAGGTTTTAAAGTAACATCTGCTCCCATCCAGACGACGTATTTTCAGGGGATGTCTTGCATATTTCAGCAAGACAATGCTAAACTGCATACTACATCTATTACAACAGCATGGCTTTGTAGTACAAAAGTCCGGGTGCTGAACTGGCCTGTCTGCAGTCCAGACTTTCACCAATTGAAAACATTTGGAGCATCACAAAATAAAAAATATGACAAAGACCACCCAAGGCTGTTGGGCAGCTAGAATCCTCTACAACACAAGAAGGGGTCAAAATTTCTCTCCTAAAAGTCCAGCAACTGCTTTCCTCAGTTCCCATACATTTATTGATGTTTATGCCATTCTGCATGCTGACCATTTGCCTAACTTAATTGTTTGTGTGAGAATTTCAGTACAACTTTTGAATAGTCAATACATCTTATACTTTCTAATAATAACAACCATTAAATGTTAATGCATAAAAATGAAAGTGTTGTGAGCTAGATAATTACTTAGTAAATATAAAAATTTGAGAAACTAACAGATGTATAATTCAATCTCATGCCAACTGTAAGCTGCATTATTCGCACTTTTTCTATTCATGCGTCAAAATGCACATCTCTGATCTCAAGTACCTTTAAGTTTTTACTCTCTCATCACATTTTACACATTGACTAAACTTAAAGTCCATTCAAAGTACTAATGCAAGCCTTTGTTTCAATGGTCTGATGTTTTCCTACAACTCTTTATAACTGAAAGCAGTATTCTGTTAAAAATAATAATGTAATAAATTATCATGAAATAAGCTGATGGTACTCTCAGTCTAGTTTCAGAACTTCAGACTCAGATTCTGCTCTGTTTCGGGTTACTAATGATTTACTTATGGCAGCAGATTCAGAGCAAACCAGTTAATTAATTCGGTTACACCTCAGTGCAGCATTTGATAATGTCAAGCATGGTAGTCAACTGTCCAGAATGGAGAACATTCTGAGTATCTCTTGCATGGCGCTCCAGTGGTTTAAGTCCTATGTGATTGATGTGCAAAAGTTTGTTAGTCTTGTCCATAGCACGTCCTCAAGGCCCTGTTCACAGCCCTCTGCATACTGTACATACCCCATGGCTGTATTAGTTGTAGCTTAGGATTGGGTTATCATTTTTATTTAGATGATTCTAAGATCTATGTCTGTGTTAAATGTAAAATTTCATCAGAGCTGTCTCTGTTCACAACATGCCTCAGTGAAATTAAAACCTGGATGGCATAGAACTCTTTAAAACTACACTGCAGCAAATGCAAAGTCATGCTAATTGGCACTAAGGGTCAGCTTAAGAAAATGAGTTCCTTTTCAATCACTCTTGGTGATGATGCCATCAGATGATGTTCTTCTGCGAGGGATCTTAGTGTCATTTTGATTCCTCTCATTTCTTATTCTACCCACATAAAATCACATTAATTGACTTCCATTGAATTCCAGTTTCTAACATGTCCCGTATTTGCATTTTGCTCAATGCTGAGAAACTCACCTGTACTTTAATGGCACCCCACATCAACTACTGGAACTCCCTACTGGCAGATGCCTTTCCTAATCTGATATCAAAGCTCCAGTTCATTCAAACCAGCAGACCAGCAGCAGTGAGCACACAACACCATCTGTGTCTTACAGGATTGAATACAAAATTGTATTAACAACCTATAAAGCACTGGACTACATCAGTAACCTCCTCCATCACTAGGCTCCTGTCCACCAATTCTGGCCATTTTGTTGTCCCCTAGACTAACCTGAGCTCTGTGGGTGACTGCCTATGGCACCCAGACTTTGAAACAACTTCACTAAATTAACAAGATCAGCGGATTCAATTCATTCCTTTAAACACAACTTCACTCTCATTTGTTCAAGGTGGCATTGAACTGACCTGACATTCTGAGCCTTCTTTTAGTTTACTGTCTGTCCAGGTGCTCAGGAACATTTGTGTTTGTATCACATATCATGTTATTTGTTCAGGGTTTTCTTGTAGTATTTTTATTTTTGTATTTTATTCTGATGTATGGTCTTTTACTCTAATTTGAAGCATTTTATATCCTGACTTCTTCCACTTCATCTCTTCCCAGTTCTATGTGGGATTGATGTGCTTGCTCAAACTTCTCAATCGCCTTTGTCCTTCATGTCCGCTCTAGTCAAGCTATTTTCCTTCAGATCTTTTATTTTATCCATCCACCTCTGATTTGGCCTCCCTTGCTTTCTCTTGACCTGTACTTCCATGTCAGTTATTCTTTTGCCCACATTTTCGTTGTCTCTACTTGTAACATGTCCATGCCATGTTAACCTGCTTTCTTGTACTTACTTAGATATATCTCCCACTTTTGTTGCACCTCTGAGCGTCTCATTTCTTATTCTTTTTTTAAACTCTGTAACTCCACACATCTGTCTCATCATTCTCATTCAGCCTTATTCAAATTCTTCTCCTGTGCTCCTTTTACTGTCCATGTTTCAGCTCCATATGTCACTGCTTAAAAACTTTACCTTTAACCTTCACCTTAATTCTTCAATCATACAACACTTCTGATACTGTCTTCTAATTGCTCCATTCACACTATACTCCATGGGTTATCTCTGCATTTAATTCTCCATTTTGGGCCACCACTGTGCCTAGATATCTAAGTTTATCCACTCTTTTCAGTAAAAAGCCTGCACTAAGGATTCAGTGTTGTATGCAGATGTCATTTGTATCTCAGTTATTTGCCTTGAATTTCTGTTAAGATAAGCATTGGAAAGGCACTAAATAAATAAAACATTACTATTATAAAAATTATAGAAACTAACAGATAAATAAATCAGTATCATACTAATTGTTAGTTTCATTATTGACACTTTCCCTTACAGATCTCAAAATGCACATTTCTCAAGTACTTTGTTTTTTGTCTTTAAGCACTTTTTTGCAAGTTGATTTATCCCAAAAACGTGTACTCAAAAGTACTACCATCCATCCTTTTTTCCTATAAGTCTCGTTACTGACAGCACTACACGTACACATTTCTGTCGTCGTAAAATACATTTTGTAATTGAGATCATTTGGTTTTTAAAACAATTTTGATCTCCTACCTTTTGTGTGAACATAACCTAAACATTTAAGTCCACATCACCCAGAAGTAGAGTCTGAGCATCGGCCAGCACAGCCTAAGACTTGGCATACCAAACAGATCTGTTGTCACTTCAACTGGACCGGATACTCGTACAGTCGGCTTATTACTTTCGCGAGTAAGTAGATGTTCTTTAAACCGAATTAATGTTAAGCAATTATCAAAGTGTAAGGGGGCATGGCAAATACATCGTGAGGGTGCCTACCAACAAGGATGATAACCCGCAGCTCCTTCTCTTCCCCGCACACAGCCAGGCAATCCCCAAATATGTTTTTACACTGTGCGCAGTGGAAGATGACATTGTCTCTGGTCGCGAGTTTGTCTTCCAGGGGCAGTGTGTGCTCGCCAGAGTTCTCATCTGCACTTCTGTTCATTATGGAAAACGTTTCGCCAACGCTCTGCACTTCATCGTCTTCCGCTTTGCGCGCTACAGAAACCGCTGTCTGCTCCATGTATTCCTTCGAGTCCGTAGACATACCGATAAACGCCACGTCGGTGGTGTGGTGTTCGAAAGCGCATTCACCGAAGTCAAACGACTTTTTCAGAAATTTGCCTTCGTAATTGGATCTGGCCTGCATGCTTAAAGTGTATCCTGTTCAACTTCACAAACTGCCGCCAGCTTTCAACTGACTCCCTAAAAAATTAACCAATGGCGGAGGTAGGCGGAAGGCGCGTGCGCAGTTCATGATGTGAGAATGATTGACAGCTGATTTCTGTAGACGATTGGTTAGATAAAAGTGATTGATGCGTTTTCCGGTAGTTTCTCGAGCAGTGTATCCACTTGTCGAAGGGTATTGCTGCAGACCGGAGACATTATGGGCGGATCTGAAGGCGGGATAACTGTGAATCAAATTCAATACTATCCTCTGCAAGTGGATGCTTCTCATCAAATTCGACTACAGCGAATCATATTGTGCTAATTCAGAACTTCGACGAATGAGATTATTGTTACACTATGACAATCAAAAACTCACCTGTCCAATTATCAACGTTTGAAGTTGTCTATCAAGTGTAAATTATTATTTATTATCATTATCAAGTGTAATTTTAACCAAACGTTTCACAGTTTGTGATCCCTACCTCTTTGACGTTTATATAGAGTTTCCTCTTAAATAACCTGCTGTTGTACCAAGCGACAAAACTCCATTAAACGAAACGAGACAAAAAAAGAAGCTATGGCGATGAAACTCCATTAGACAAAAGAAGAAGCGACGAAACTAATTGCACGTATTTTTAACAATGGAAGTAAGTCCATCCATCCATCCTCTTCCGCTTATCCGAGGTCGGGTCGCGGGGGCAGCAGCTTAAGCAGAGATGCCCAGACTTCCCTCTCCCCGGCCACTTCTTCCAGCTCTTCCAGGAGAATCCCAAGACGTTCCCAGGCCAGCCGGGAGACATAGTCCCTCCATCGTGTCCTGGGTCTTCCACGGGGCCTCCTCCCGGTTGGACGTGCCCGGAACACCTCACCAGGGAGGCGTCCAGGAGGCATCCTGATCAGATGCCCGAGCCACCTCATCTGACTCCTCTCGATGCGGAGGAGCAGCGGCTCTACTCTGAGCCCCTCCCGGATGACTGAGCTTCTCACCCTATCTTTAAGGGAAAGCCCAGACACCCTGCGGAGGAAACTCATTTCAGCCGCTTGTATTCGCGATCTTGTTCTTTCGGTTACTACCCATAGCTCATGACCATAGGTGAGGGTAGGAGCGTAGATCGACTGGTAAATTGAGAGCTTTGCCTTGCTCCTTTTTCACCACGACAGACCGATGCAGAGCCCGCATCACTGCGGATGCCGCACCGATCCGCCTGTCGATCTCACGCTCCATTCTTCCCTCACTCGTGAACAAGACCCCGAGATACTTGAACTCCTCCACTTGGGGCAGGATCTCTCCCCCAACCCTGAGATGGCACTCCACCCTTTTCCGGCTGAGGACCATGGTCTCGGATTTGGAGGTGCTGATTCTCATCCCAGCCGCTTCACATTCAGCTGCGAACCGATCCAGAGAGAGCTGAAGATCACGGTGTGATGAAGCAAACAGGACAACATCATCTGCAAAAAGCAGTGACACAATCCTGAGTCCACCAAACCGGACCCCCTCAACACCCTGGCTGCGCCTAGAAACCCTGTCCATAAAAGTTATGAACAGAATCGGTGACAAAGGGCAGCTCTGGCGGAGTCCAACTCCCACTGGAAACGAGCTCGACTTACTGCCGGCAATGCGGACCAGGCTCTGACACCGGTTGTACAGGGACTGAACAGCCCTTATCAGGGGGTCCGGTACCCCATACTCCCGGAGCACCCCCCACAGGATTCCCCGAGGGACACGGTCGAACGCCTTTTCCAAGTCCACAAAACACATGTAGACTGGTTGGGCAAACTCCCATGCACCCTCCAGGACTCTGCTAAGGGTGAAGAGCTGGTCCACTGTTCCGCGACCAGGACGAAAACCACACTGTTCCTCCTGAATCCGAGGTTCGACTATCTGACGGACCCTCCTCTCCAGAACCCCCGAATAGACTTTTCCAGGGAGGCTGAGGAGTGTGATCCCTCTGTAATTGGAACACACCCTCCGGTCCCCCTTTTTAAAGAGGGGGACCACCACCCCGGTCTGCCAATCCAGAGGCACTGTTCCCGATGTCCATGCGATGTTGCAGAGACGTGTCAACCAAGACAGTCCTACAACATCCAGAGCCTTAAGGAACTCCGGGCGTATCTCATCCACCCCCGGGCCCTGCCACCAAGGAGGTTTTTGACCACCTCGGTGACTTCAGTCCCAGAGATGGGAGAGCCCACCTCAGAGTCCCCAGGCTCTGCTTCCTCATTGGAAGGCATGTTAGTGGGATTGAGGAGGTCTTCGAAGTACTCCCCCCACCGACCCACAACGTCCCAAGTCGAGGTCAGCAGCACACCATCCCCACCATATACGGTGTTGACACTGCACTGCTTCCCCCTCCTGAGACGCCGGACGGTGGACCAGAATCTCCTCGAAGCCGTCCGAAAGTCGTTCTCCATGGCCTCTCCAAACTCCTCCCACGTCCGAGTTTTTGCCTCAGCAACAACCAAAGCCGCATTCCGCTTGGCCTGCCGGTACCTATCAGCTGCCTCCAGAGACCCACAGGACAAAAAAGTCCTATAGGACTCCTTCTTCAGCTTGACGGCATCCCTCACCGCCGGTGTCCACCAACGGGTTCGGGGATTGCCGCCACGACTGGCACCGACCACCTTGCGGCCACAGCTCCGGTCAGCCGCCTCAACAATAGAGGCACGGAACATGGCCCATTCGGACTCAATGTCCTCCACCTCTCTCGGGACGTGGTTGAAGTTATGCCGGAGGTGGGAGTTGAAGCTACTTCTGACAGGGGACTCTGCCAGCCGTTCCCAGCAGACCCTCACAACACGTTTGGGCCTACCAGGTCTGACCGGCATCTTCCCCCACCATCGAAGCCAACTCACCACCAGGTGGTGATCAGTTGACAGCTCCGCCCCTCTCTTCACCCGAGTGTCCAAGACATATGGCCTCAAGTCCGACGACACGACCACAAAGTCGATCATCGACCTGAGGCCTAGGGTGTCCTGGTGCCAAGTGCACATATGAACACCCTCATGCTTGAACATGGTGTTCGTTATGGACAATCCGTGACGAGCACAGAAGTCCAATAACAAAACACCGCTCGGGTTCAGATCAGGGGGGGCCATTCCTCCCAGTCACGCCCTTCCAGGTCTCACTGTCATTGCCCACGTGAGCATTGATCTCCCAGCAAAACGAGGGAATCCCCAGAAGGTATGCCCTCTAGCACCCCCTCCAGAGACTCCAAAAAGGGTGGATACTCTAAACTGCTGTTCGGCGCATATGCACAAACAACAGTCAGGACCCTTCCCCCCACCCGAAGGCGGAGGGAGGCCACCCTCTCGTCCACTGGGGTAAACCCCAATGCACAGGCTCCGAGTCGGGGGGCAATAAGTATGCCCACACCTGCTCGGTGCCTCTCACCGGGGGCAACTCCAGAGTGGTAGAGAGTCCAGCCCCTCTCAAGGAGATTGGTTCCAGAGTCCAAGCTGTGTGTTGAGGTGAGTCCAACTATATCTAGCCGGAACCTCTCGACCTTGCGCACTAGCTCAGGCTCCTTCCCCTTCAGAGAGGTGACATTCCACGTCCCAAGAGCCAGTTTCTGTAGCCGAGGATCAGACCGCCAAGGTCCCCGCCTTCGGCCACCACCCAACTCACACTGCACCCAACCTCCTTGCCCCATCCCATAGGTGGTGAGCCCATGAGGAGGAGGACCCACGTTACCTCTTCAGGCTGTGCCCGGCCGAGCCCCATGGGTGCAGGCCCGGCCACCAGGCGCTCGCCATCGAACCCCACCTCCAGGCCTGGCTCCAAAGGGGGGCCCCGGTGACCTGCGTCCAGGCAAGGGAAAACGTCGTCCAAGGTTTTTATTCTTCATCTGAGGTTTGTTGAACCGCTCTTTGTCTCATCCTTCACCTAGGACCAGTTTGCCTTGGGTGGCCCTACCAGCCCCGGAAAACATAGCTCCTAGGATCATTGGGACACGCAAACCCCTCCACCACGATAAGGTGACGGTTCAAGGAGGGGATGGAAGTGAGTGTGCTTTGAAATGAAAACGTTTGAAATTTGCACAGTTTTTTTTGTATTTTTAATAACGTTGTTTTGCATGGTTATGTTTGTACCGTGAGCCTTTACGTTTGTATTAATAATGATTTTCGCTGAAGTAATTGATTTATATTCAGTGCTTGAAGTGAACCGGCACTCAGCGGTACCGACAACTCTTCAAATTCCATAAGGCAAGTTTCCCTTGACTGTGCATGGAAAACGAAAAAAAACTTTTACAAGCATCCAGGAAACGCTTGATCGGTTATTCTGTCATGAAGTAGGCTTTGATAAAGTTCAGATTGACTACAGTGGTGTACAATATTACCTTTTTTCATTTCGGTTTTGTTCCTTATGTTGGAGTAATGTATCTAAATTGTAATACCAAATGATCTGCGATGTTTTTGTACCGTCAATTTTAATAGAATTTCATGGTAGTTTTGTGCAGATGATTTCTGCCATTTCTAAATTGTTAAAAGACTTTCCTGCAATGGGCAGTGCACCACTAAATTGTATATGACTCAGACTGACAGTCGCGATGTTCACAGAGCCTTTTCAATTCAATTACAAGTGACATTTATATTTTTTTCCTTTTAGCCAGCTTGCTACAAGAATATCTTCTGGAAATTGGATGTTAATGAAAAATCAGGTAAATTGCAAACAACCATTTCTTAAACTTGTAATTGACTTGCAGTGTTTGACTTTCACGTGTATTTTTTTTTTCTTTCCTAGGACATCCCTGCTAAAGCGCGATAGACATATGAGCGCCGACAAAACCGCGACGGACAAATGAGCGCCGACAAACTCACTAACTGGTTTTCGACAAATGCGCGCAGACAAAATCGCCACGAGAAAATCGCGAGAGAGGCCAAGAGAGTTATTATTATATATTATAATATTATTATATACATTATTATATATGCTTTAAACTAGTAATTCATATTTAATGAAACTTGCGCGATTTTGTCTGCGCGATTTTGACGCCGCGTTTTAATGGGCGCTATTTTGTCGGCGCTCATATGTCTATCGCACAAATGTCGGGTCACTGTGGAATAGACCTGTTGATGGTAATTGAATATGAATTGTAGGGTAGGCTTTATGTAACTTTACATTTGTGTTTAGACTGTATAGGATTTCAGCACTTTTTCTCTTACTCTCTCTTGGTATGCTCTTTATCTGACTATGGGGGAACCCTTTGATTTTACTGTCAGTCTTTTAAAGATGCTGATAATATATTTTTTTTTCTTCATGTGTGGCATACCTTTAATTGTGGCATTCATTTAACGTGCCCTTCACTATTAATGACACTCCTTTTAAAAATGTTAATTTTAAAAATATTTATTTCTTCATGAGGGCTTTGTTTTTCTTTGAATGAAATTGTTTCAATTAAAAGTCAGATGTTTCTCATTTTTTCAGTGCAAGGTGACATTTCTTAAGCAAACAGGGATTTGTTTTTCTAACCCTTCGTACTAATTTTTACAAGGGGTGCCAATAATAGTGGAGAGCACTGTATTTATCCTTTTTATCTTAGGATGACATGCCTGTGACTTGCATATTACTTTAGGTAGTGTCCAGATTGGGGTATTCATAATACTCTGAAATTGATGTACTGTAAAAAAAACTATTGAGATAACCATGAACGAGAGTTTTTGTAGTGAACCACAGAGGAATTCTCACAGTTTGAACTCTATTCCAAAGTGTCCATTTTTATGAGAAAACCAAAACCAGATTGCTTACAGAAGACAAATACTACATATGACAGTTTGATGTATTTATTTGTGTGTGTCCACCGTGTAGGAGAGCAGGCTGGCTGTGTGGCTGCAGAAGGGGCAACTGACTAGAGAACAAGGGGCCATGGAGCAGATGATCACTTGCTGGTAACTTAGTTCAGATACAAAGTAAAACTTTGTTATTGCAATCTGTAGCAAAGAGCTATGATGACTTTATAACACCAGACTCTTGTATTTGCTTGTCCAACAGGCTGTTGTGTCTGAAAAGGTGTCATCCAAATGGTTTAAAAATGATGACGATCCTAAAGGTCACCGGGTAATGACCTCTATACATTGTAGATGGCCTCTACAACTACCTGATGAAGTGATGTCAAGAGCTGTAGGCACTTTTGAAAAGATCAACAGAGTTGTCATCATTCTGGATGTGCTGATGCCAGAGGCTCATTTTGGCTTAAGTGAATCTGAGTACAGAAAGTGTCTCAATGAGTAAGAAGCAGAAGGTTTGTTCGTTGATGGACCAGCAGACAGTGAGTGGTACGTCATGTGGTGTTGGGGAGCAGACAGTCCTTTCTTTTTCTTTTCAGCACCATTATTCTGTTAATCAGAATGCCATTTTACTTGTAGTGCATTGTAATATATTAGTAGACTGCATTTAATACTTGCTTTTTGACTTCACTTTACACCATAATGCAGTTAGAAAAATAGCCCAGATAGGCTTGTGGCATCTTGTCAGTCTTTGTCAATAAATTACAGTGTTAGAGAGATGCTAAATAATTAGAATGTGCAGTTAAAGCAGCCATAAGGTTAGTGCAACATAAATACTGAACATCAAAGGTGGGTAAAAACTGTCCCATAAAAGACATTGTAAAGTAGAATTTTTTAGAAGTTGTATATATTATGGAATGTTTTCATTTTTTTTGTTTTGCTGTGCATTAATTGGCGAAATCCCCGAAGCAATGGCTGTTTTTTTACTGATTACAAACACAAAATCAGGTCACATTTCGCTGAAAGATAATGTAAGGTTTAAATAAAATGTTCACTCCAGATTTAGGAATGTGTCTATTTGAAAGCTGCAGTTGATAAGTCCACTAAGACAATCCATAAATTATTTTCAATACAATGTTTGGCCTCTCCAGTTAACATGGTTGGTTTTTTTAAGTGTAACAAAACAGCACAGTTTCAGTTCTTCAGGCAAGCCTGTGCCCTGTTTGTCAGAGTAGGGTCCTCTTCTTTTATTCCAAATAGTACACCTCATACCATTTCTTAACAGAGTTCTTCCCTGTCTGTGAAATGAAAATGAACTGCCACCAGCTGGACTGGAGTGTGGTGGAGAGCTTAAGGTAATAAAAACATACCAACCCATAGTCCTCCTTCTTCCTTTAAAATGTAAGCTCCAAAAAATAATATACTGTATCGATCCCGCCTGTAATACCCAGCATTGTATGTATGTGGCTGTATGTTGGAACCTCCGAATTTTGGTATCTTCATGTGCATTTTGTAATATCTCCTACTATGATTTTTCTGCTGCTTGTCGCTCATCTGCGCCACCCGATCCTCCTGTCACACCTTCTCCGCTGTGCTGTGCTGCTTCTCTGCTACTATCAGATAAGTATTGCTCTCTACTATGCTAAAATACTCTCGTGACAAACTTCTTCATGTTAAACAGTTTGTCCAGAGCAAATGGTTAGACTGGAATGTCCTAAAAGACAATGGTATAGTGCAGCGCCTGAAATATTTACATCATGGATCAGGTCGCCACCACAGCCGGGCTGCGAATGAAAAGTTCACTGGCAGCATTTGCTCAGGAAAATGCCATCCTACTCATGGCTTTGGAAATAGGAGTGTCAGTATGCCAAATCTGCAATATGTTAAAGTAAACTCTGGTCATGGATCTGCGCACAACGAACCCACATCAGCTAATATTGCACTGTTTAACTCAAGATCTTTTAAAGGCAAAGCACTGATGCTATCAGAATTCATTACAGACTCATTACTTGACTTGCTATGCTTAACAGAAACTTGGCAAAAATGATTTTACATCTGTCACGGAAGTGACCCCACCTGGATACATTCACTTCACGGAGCCTCGCAGCTCAAGACAAGGTGGAGGAGCCGCAGTAATTGCTAGATCGAACTTAAACATCAAAAGAATCCCCATTGACGGTCCATTGTTTTTCGAGTGTCTGGCTCTTAAACCAATAACAAAATCTGGTCCTGTCTCACTTATTGTTGTCTATCGTCCCCCGAAATACAATGCACCTTTTTTATCTGGTCTGACTGAATTATTAACCCACTTAAGTTTACTTTCCCAGAGAGTAATTCTTCTTGGCGATTTCAACATCCAAGCAATATATATAATATATATCCATGAAATTGGGAGGGGACGCTGGCGCATGCATGTTGCTGCCGCTCTTCCCTGTTATCAACACTTTTCGTTAAAATTCGCGTTAAACTTAAACTTTTTGCAATTGTTCACTTTCTTTTTATTGTATGTATAGTTCATGGATGCAATTCACTCAAACGGTGCTGATTTGGATTTACTTTTATGGACTTTGCCTTGACCTGGTTTGCAGCCTCGGGGACAACCAAATCTTTCTGTGGCACACTGGACGAGACCTATGGACATTTCTTTGCACTGTAACGATCTATGAGCCGGGGATGCTCTGTCTTCTTGAATATAATTTATACGCTGGATTGCTCTCGATTCCTTCGATACGTGCTTTATATGTATATAATATACTGTATATAAACAAAAACTTGTACACTATTTCATTCTATATCAATCTATGTCATCAATTATAATTAACTATAATCTAATACAGTCTTCAATCTATTACATTGTATACTTTATTTACATATATATTAAATTTATTACACTATTACCATCTATTTAAATCTATTACATAAGTTACAGTAGAGTATGAAAACAAAGTGGTTCTGAGTCCTTTGGATGAGTGATGAGTCCTGTGCCTTCCTTATGTTAGGGTTTGGAGCTCTCCCCCATCAGTGTCTGTATGGCTGTGATTCTTCAGAGTATCCAGGGCAGAGTAGTCTCTGAGTAGGCTGAGGATATACATTATCTGCAACAGTCCTGGATTGTCACCCTTTCTTTTCTGAGAACGAGATGGTTCCTGGCAACCCGGAGAGCATCTTTCACACAGCATATATGACACCATGCCTCCTTGGTGGCTTCCACTGAATGGGTACAAGAGATTTTCTCTGGGTACCAACTTTTTCAGTTCCCTTTTCAGTGTGTCTCCAGCAGTGATTGCACAACTGTGCATTCCCAGAAGAGGTGCAGTGTGTCTTCTCCCCGCAGGACACACCATGGACAGTGTATCTGCACAATTTCCTGGCGTGCATGAATGACCGGAGAGGCAGTGACCATTGTATGGCCATTCATGCCATTATCCTTGTGTCTGTTGGTAAGTTCTCGGATGTTATGCTGTCCCAGACCATCGTGGCTGTAGCAGGTGGGAGGGTCCTGCCGGTTTTCATTGTGTCTTTGGCACTGATGACCTTGTAGATATCCTTGTACTCCTGTACTCCTTCCAATCTTCTTCTTCTTCTTTCGGCTGCTCCCATTAGGGGTTGCCACAGTGGATCATCTTCTTCCATATCTTTCTGTCCTCTGCATCTTGTTCTGTTATGCCCATCACCTGCATATCACCTCTCACCACATCCATAAACATTCTCTTAGGCCTTCCTCTTTTCCTCTTCCCTGTCAGCTCTATCCTTAGCATCCTTCTCCCAATATACCCAGCATCTGTCCTCTGCACATGTCCAAACCAATGCAATCTCGCCTCTCTGACTTTGTCTCCCAACCGTCCAACTTGAGCTGACCCTCTAATGTACTCCTTTCTAATCCTATCCATCCTTGTCACACCCAGTGCAAATCTTAGCATCTTTAACTCTGCCACCTCCAGCTCTGTCTTTCTGGTCAGTGCCACCATCTCCAACCCATATGACATAGCTGGTCTCACTACCGTTATGTAGACCTTCCCTTTCACTCTTGCTGATATCCGTCAGTCACAAATCACTCCTGATTCTCTTCTCCACCCATTCCACCCTGTCTGCTCTCTCTTTTTCACCTCTCTTCCACTCTCCCCATTACTCTGTACTGTTGATCCCAAGTATTTAAACTCATCAACCTTTGCCAACTCTACTCCCTGCATCCTCACCATTCCACTGACCTCCCTGTCATTTAAACACATGTATTCTGTCTTGTTCCTACTGACCTTCATTCCTCTCAACTGTAGAGCATATCTCCACCTCTCCAGGGTCTCCTCAACCTGCTCCCTACTATCGCTACAGATCACAATGTCATCAGCAAACATCATAGTCCATGGGGACTCCTGTCTAATATTGTCTGTCCACCTGTCCATCACCATTGCAAGTAAGAAAGGGCTCAGAGCCGATCCCTGATGTAATCCCACCTCCAACTTGAATGCATCTGTCACTCCTACCGCAGACTACTGTCACACTTCCCTCGTACATATCCTGTACAACTCTTACGTACTTCTCTGCCACTCCCAACTTCCTCATACAATACCACAGCTCCTCTCAAGGCACACTGTCACATGCTTTCTCCAGGTCCACAAAGACACAATGCAACTCCTTCTGGCCTTCTCTAAACTTCTGCATCAACATCCTCAGAGCAAACATTGCATCTGTGGTGCTCTTTCTTGGCATAAAACCATACTGCTGCTCACTAATCACCTCACTTCTTAACCTAGCTTCCACTACTCTTCCCCATAACTTCATGCTGTGGCTCATCAATTTTATTCCCCTGTAGTTACTACAATCCAGCACATCCCCCTTATTCTTAAAAATCGGCACCAGTACACTTCTTCTCCACTCTTCAGGCATCCTCTCACTTTCCAATATTCCATTAAACAATATGATTAAAAACTCCACTGCCATCTCTCCTAAACACCTCCATGCTTCCATTGGTATGTAATATGGACCAACGGCCTTTCCATTTTTCATCCTCTTCAAAGCTGTCCTTACTTCCTCCTTGTTAATCCATTGCAGTTCCTGATTCACTATCTCCACATCATCCAATCTCTTCTCTCTCTCGTTCTCTTCCTTCATCAACCTCTCAAAGTACCCTTTCCATCTGCTCAACACACTCTCCTCACTTGTGAATACGTTTCCTTCTTTATCCATTATCACCCTAACCTGCTGCACATCTTTCCCAGCTCGGTCCCTCTGTCTAGCCAATCGGTACAGGTCCTGTTCTCCCTCCTTAGTGTCCAACCTCTCATACAACTCATCATACGCCTTTTCTTTAGCCTTCGCCACCTCTCTCTTCACCTTGGGCCTTATCTCCTTGTAATCTTGTCTACTTTCTGAATCTCTCTGACTGTCCCACTTCTTCTTTGCCATCCTCTTCCTCTGTATACTCTCCTGTATTTCCTCATTCCACCAACAAGTTTCCTTTTCCTCCTTCCTCTTTCCAGATGTCACGCCAAGCACCTTTCTTGCTGTCACCCTTACTACATCTGCTATAGTTTCCCAGCTATCTGGTAGCTCTTCACTGCCACCCAATGCCTGTCTCACCTCCTCCCTAAACTCAACCTTGCAGTCTTCCTTTTTCAACTTCCACCATTTGATCCTTGGCTCTGCCCTCACTCTCTTCTTCTTCTTGATCTCCAATGTCATCCTACAGACCACCATCCTATGCTGCTTAACTACACTTTCCTCTGCCACCACTTTGCAGTCATCAATCTTCTTCAGATCAACTCTTCTGCATAGGATGTAATCCACCTGTATGCATCTTCCTACACTCTTGTACGTAACCCTATGTTCCTCCCTCTTCTTAAAATACGTATTCACCACAGCCATGTCCATCATTTTGGCAAAATCCACTATCCTCTGACCTTCATTCCTCTCATTGACACCATACCTACCCATCACCTCCTCATCTCCACTATTCCCTTCACCAACATGCCCATTGAAATCCGCTCCAATCACCACTTTCTGTCCCTTGGGTACACTGCTAATCACTTTATCCAACTCACTCCAAAAGTCTTCTTTCTCATCCATTGCACACCCAACTTGCGGGGCATAACCACTAACAACATTCATCATCACACCTCCAATTTCCAGCTTCATAATCATTACTCTGTCTGACACTCTTTTCACCTCCAAAACACTCTTGACATACTGTTCCTTCAGAATAACTCCTATCCCAGTTCTCCTCCCATGCACACCATGATAGAACAATTTGAATCCACCTCCAATTCACCTGGCCTTACTCCCCTTCCATTTAGTTTCTTGAACGCACAATATATCAACCTTCTTTCTCGCCATCATATCTGCTAACTCTCTCCCCTTACCAGTCATACTGCCAACATTCAAAGTTCCTACCCTCAGTTCCACTCTCTTTACTTTCCTCCTCTCCTCATGCCTCCAGACACGTCTCCCTCCTCTTCGGCCAACAGGAGCCCAATTTCCGCCAGCACCCTGTTGGCTAACAGTACTGGTGGTGGTCGTTGTTAACCCCAGGCTCGACGATCTGGTATGGAAATTTGTATTGTTGTCCGCATATTGATTTGGTAAAATTTTACACCGGATGCCCTTCCTGACGTAACCCTCCCCATTTATCCGGGCTAGGGACCAGCACGAAGAAACACACTGGTTTGTGCATACCCTGTGGCTGGATTTGTACTCCTTCCAATCTATGAACCACAATTTTATGAACCAGATGACGTCCTTGTAGAACCATTGGGGTTGGGGGTCAGGGGGCGGGGAGTCTCAGTTGTAATGGTAGGAGCTGCCCTGCTTGTCCCAGCCAAGCCTTTTCTAAACAGGCAGGAGGAAGAAGCAGGACATGGCATTTCCGGATGGGCCATTACTGTACTCCGTCAGAGTCCTGTGGATGCAGTTGCAGGAAAAGATTGCCCTCAGCAAAACTGTCCCTTCTGCTGGCACTCTTTCTTTTTGCAGCATCCGAACACCACCCAGTGCCCAGAAGTATATAACTGCTTCAGTCTCCACCAGTTTCCTTACGTTATCAACAGTGTGAAACATATTTTCATTGGTTAAAAAAAAAATAAAAAGAGTATTGTTGTCCACTATCAAGAAGTACATATACCTCTGTATGCTGATTAGAAACCAATGATCCCAGAACAATGTTAATTCTCATAACAGGTAAATGCAAACTTTTCAAGGAAACAGGTAGTTCTGTTAGTTACCACAATCTGGTATGCTGATGAGATTTAAAGCAGTTTAATCTTCAAAGCAGGCGACTCTTTAACAAGACCAGTAAAAATCTACATCTTGCAGACAGACATCAACAATAACCCGTGGCCGGAATTATTCAGGAGTTTTGCCTTTTCACTTATCACTCCGGTCTCAACAAAGGGTGCCTTTTATCTATTGGCTTTTTTTGCCTAAGAGAAAAAGAAAAACACCCAATGTACAGAAATGTTCTCCCTCTGACACATGTGCAAAGTGTGTTTATTAGAGTATGTGATACTGAACTTAAAGTGCCCAGATGTGTGTTATAAATTACATGTGGATTACACGTTAATGTAATACACACCACTTTGAAACTAAACATTTCATTGTTTTAAAACGAGCTCGCGTTTGACCCATTAGGGCCACCGTACCACACATTAAAGACACGCCCCACTTCCCCCGCCTACTACTAGGCGTTACGACGCAAAAGGCGGGCTTAAGCGAAGCCAATCGTCGAGCGCAAATTTCAAATTGTTTTGCTTAACGGCTCGGAGCGCAGATTTGATCGTGCAGACCTTGCAAGGAAACGTCAAGAGTTTTTGTTGTTTGCTTTCTGTGACTGATTTGTTGATTTGTCTGAAATGAATCTGGATTTAGAATCTTTAAAATATGCGGAGCTACAGCAGCTCGCGAAGGATGTAGGCTTGAAGGCGAATATGAAGGTAAACGTGTTTTACGGTTATATTTTCGAAGGCTTTTAACAAAGGATACGTTGGCACTGAGCTGTTGCAGTGATGTCGAGTAGCTGCTTTTATAATAGGCAAAAATGTCTGAAATAAAAAAATGAACTTGGCACTCCTCTACGGGGTGACTATGATATATTACGATCACATAGATAAACTTCGACTTCTTGTTGTTTTCTTCCACGAGACAATTCCGAAACAAAGATTATTTTCCAGAATTTGCAGAGCTCATTTCTGTGTGTATGTGCTTTAGAAAAGCATGATGTAATGTTTTCCCAGTTTTATTAACGGGTATGATTTGATTTCGATTTGTATCGTTCTAGTTGGGGGTATGACTTTAATGAAATACAGAGACGCATTTGTCATCAGACTGTGCGCTTTTTTTCAAGCATCACACTGATGAGGGCACTGATGTTATTTAAAAACACGTTCATAATTTTTCAGTTTTATGTTTCGACATTTATGGTAGGGTGTACACGCGGTTCTGATACTTCCAGTATCTTTAACCTGATTCACTGAATACTAGTTTGTTAGAGAGGTAATCCTGACCCCAGTGTATGTTTAATTGGAGGTTTGTATTACCTTCTCCCAAAAACTGCCTTAATCAGGAATTCGAACGGAGTATTCAATTGCTGAACTATTTAATATCTGTCTACCATGTCATATAATGCTACAGGTCCTGTTGTTTAAATATTTGCATAAATCACAGCCACTGAAAAAGAGAACGTCTCTGAATAGTGTATCTAATTGCTTAAGTATATAGCGATCTTCATTTTATTGCTCTTCATATATATCTAGCATTTTATATTGTGCCTTTTGGATCTACTTCTGCATATCATAATCTAAACATTCGCATAAATCACAGATGCTGGAAAACATGATGTCTGTAAAAAGGGCATTATCTATCTATTTACATATCTGTTTCTATTTAATAGTGTTTAAATGTGTGTTTTAATCACAAATCCTGCAGAAAGTGGTTAAATAATAAAGGCTTTTAGTCATATAATAAAGTATGCATTGAATATCCTGTGACTTTGTGGTTTGTGCCACTCAGCATTTAAAAGACGGCTGGTCTGCTGTGAGTCAATCCACAAAGTTGTACAGTGGTGTTTGCTGGTCAGATGTGAGAATACACTTACTTTTGTGGCCCTGTTTATGTTTTAATGTTTTTTCAGTAATATAATGAAGTGGTTATATTAAAAAAACACCTTATGACTTCACAAACTAAATTTAACTAATGTGTATTTTAATTCCATAGGCAGATAAACTTCTTAAAGCACTCAAGCAACACTTTCAGCTGCAAAATGGCCCTTCACATGAACAGGTAATAAGTCAATGTCTTTTCTTTTCAGTTCAATGTATTGTCATTATAACCTACAGTACTGCATAAAATGTTTTTGCTAATCCTTCTGGTTCTGCATCCTTGTGCAGTAGATACTGATTGGCAAAGCGGTAAGTCATAATAAATTTTAAGCTTTACCAGACAAAAAAATATATAAACATCATTTGCAACTAATAAGTATTGTCTGATGTTTTATAATGACGTTTTAGCTACAGGACAAATGAATGACAGTTTGAAAAATAACTGGTCAGTAGCTACAGTATTGCTTGTTGGATGGCTGGGGACCTATCTTTTTTGCTGGGCTGCTATGCAGTTAATAATGCAAATCTGCTCACTTAAATCTACATTCTGTAGTATAGGTCTTAATTGTGTCTATCACAATAACCATCTGTTTGACTGGCTTCTTCATAGGGGGCCGCATGTTTAGCAAAGCATGCTTTATTCTTAACATTTTTTACACCAATTAAACCTTGCTATTTAAAGAAGCAGTGTTTAACACAAGTATTTCTCAGATCTGGCTGTTAAAAGTCTGTGAGGATGACACTTGAGAGTCCATTGCAAACAATGCTGCTTTGATAATATAGTGAACCATGAGCCCTGTGCATAGTTCAGCTTTAGTCACCAACTGCAATTAAGGCATTTTTAGTAAATACATTTTTTAAGATTTGCTTCTCATCTTAAAAAAATGCCTTTCAGATGTTACATCAAATATCTCTTCAATTTTTATTGAAATATGTATTAATTTTTGAAATTAACTAATATTTTAAAATATATAAGCACTTTTGTAAATATTGGCATTACTTTGAAAATGGATTAAAACAAGAACTTGATATTAAGTGTTTAAATTGGCAGAAACAAGAACACCAATCCAATCACTTGACTTCAGCCAACAAGAATGATAATGAGTTTGGTAAGGAAGAACCAGTTATTCAGACCTTTGTCACTAAAAGGCGTGGACGTGGCCGTACCACTGGAACACTTAAATTCAGTGGTATTAAAAAAGAAGGCATGCAGGTTAGTATTTTAAGTATGTTGTTATTTGTCTGAATTATATGAAGGTGATTACTAAAGGTTTGGGGCCTCTGTGTCAGGCAGTGATTCACAGTAAATATGAATTCCACTTTGGAGCTACTAGAAAATTAAACTACATAAAATTTATTTGTGAAACTGGTAACTGCCAGATATAGCTGATGATTGGTCCAGTCATTTTATTAAGTGAATAAATGTGTAATTCAGTCAATTGCTGTATAGTTATACTTTTCTGAGTAAAGAATAATGCTAATTACAAAGGTTTCATGGATTATGTTATAATCATAACACAGTCATTCAAGAGCCTAGCCATCCATTTTCTAAACTCAAGTTTAAGCTTAAGAATTTTTTTTGCAAGCAAGTATAAGATGTTTGTTTATTTTGAGTGCCACAATGCTTAGCACTGCTGCTTCTTGAATCAAACTAAATCCCATGCCCAGGCACTTTGTTGAACTGGTAAAATTTCTCCATGTCTGACTGGGTTTTTCTGTGCATATATTCGTTTTCATCCAACATCACAAGCACACGTATGTTAGGCAGAACTGTCGTTCTAAATTCTAAAAAAATAAAATATGGAAGACACTTCAGGGGACTGGAGTGTTTGGCAGCCTATGAGATTATCTAAAATGTTTGGTTGATAGTTGTTTTGCTGTCTTTTATTTTTGCACCAGTTTTGTTAGTTTGGTGCATTCTTGCACTAAGCCAGAAAGAAGATGCATGCAAATGAAACCATTAGTTTTAACACGCATGATAGAGCAGGGTCCCACCTTAGTGCTCGAGGAGCATCAGTTGGAGCTGGGACTGAAAGTAAACCGGGCATCAAATATTAAAAAAAAACTAAAAAAAAAACCAATAAGATCAAGTCAACTAATGTCCCTTTCTTACATGTGTATTGTGATATGAAATTGCCCTAACTTATAGATCTGTAGTAATGTAACATGTTATTAAAAAAAAAAAAAGTGATGAAGAAAGTAACCATAGCATTATATTTTAGAATTCACATAGTATATAGATTATGTGACTGTTATTGAAATCCATAAAACAAAACACTGAGTAGCATGGGGGAGTTAACAGAGAAGAGGTCTGCTTAGGAATTTCAAATCAAAAATGAGTCAGTCTATGGCATGGTTGTATGGAGTAATTAAGTGAATATTTGGTTTAACCCCTTCAAAGCTATACACTTGAGATTGGTTCATTTTGGTGTACCTTTTACTTGAAATTGTATAGTGGGCATTGGCATAACAGCAAGAATCTCATAGCAGCTTTAAGTAGTAAAATTAATTTTATGTATGCATGTGTTTGCTTTTTAGGTTGTTATAGAAGAGGAAAAGGGGCAGCAAACTTCAGAAGTTCAATTTTTGAGAAATAGTTTTAAAATGGAAACCAATGAAGCCCATGTAATACAGAATAATGAAGTGAATGCTGACATTATGACTCTTGATAAGGCCATTGAAAAAGGTAGTGTGCTATTAGAATTGAAGGAATAAGGCTGCACATGTGAATGGGTAATTTCTGACTAATGGATTTTAATTGTTTTTTTTAGGCCCTGCACATCATATGGTTTGTTTATGTAATTATTCAGGGGGCCGTTTACACTTCAGTAATTTGGATGTCACTGAAGCTTAATACTTAGACAGGGTAAAGGAATAGGTGTAAATGCTGTGTAAATTATTAAAGTCTGTTTTAGGTATATGCCAGTGGATTCCCAGTTGAAGGTGATTTTGTATATTTAGTAGCAGTTTGCAAATGAGACAAAAGAGAATGGTATGGAAAGCTAATAGCTGTCTGTTTGGCTTTACCATATCCATACCAGCAGACTTGCTGGATTTTTTCCTTTAAGTCAAAAGTTCAATAATCTGACATTTTTTTGGTTGAAGCTGTAGGTTTGTTATGAAGCCGGCAGGCTGCTTTAGCTTTTTTTAACCCTCTGCTCCTCCTAACATATATTTTTTTTTTTTTAAATAAGTTTTAGGCAGGTTTTCAAACCAGCATCATTTCTTATAGGTACATAGTCGGGTGTATGATTAACCAGTTATACCAAACAGGTGCTAATGATCATCATTTTCACATGTAGGTTGAAACACAGTCATTAACTGAAACAGAAGCAACTGTATAGGAGGCTTAAAACTGGGTGAGAAACAGCCAAATTCTGCTACCAAAGTGAGGTTGTGAAAGACTGTTTCATGTCACAGGTCATAGGAGCACAGCAACAATAGTACATTAGCACAGTCTCTCCCAGGCAAAGATTTCAAAGCAGAATACTGTTCAAGCTCTCTTGAAGAAGCACAAAGAAACAGACAATGTTGAGGACTGTAGTCACAGTGGTCAGCCAAGGAAACTTAGTATGGCAGATGAAAGACGCATCATGCTTACTTCCCTTCAAAACTGGAAGATGTCCAGTTGAACCATCATCTACTGTCCAGAGAAGTCTGACCAGAAGAGGTCTTCATGGAAGAACTGCGGCCAAAAAGGCATACCTCCGATGTGGAAACAAGGCCAAGCAACTCGGTTATGCACGAAAACATAAGAACTGGAATACAGAAAAATGGCAGCAGGTGTCCTGGACTGATGAGTCAAAATTTGAAAATATTTGAAATATTTGGCTGTAGCAGAAGGCAGTTTGTTCACCGAAGGGCTGTAGAACGGTACGTTAATGAATGTCTGCAGGCAACAATGAAGCATGGTAGATTGCAAGATTGGGGCTGCATTTCTGCAAATGGAGTTGGGAATTTGGTTAGGATTAATGGTGTCCTCAATACTGAGAAATACAAACGTATTTCTCCATCTTGCAATACCATCGGGGAGGTGTCTGATTGGCCCCAAACTTATTCTGTAGCAAGACAATGACCCCAAACATACAGCCAATTTCATTAAGAACTACTGTCTTCATTGTAAAGCAGAACGAGGAGTCTTGGAAGTGATCGTATGGCCCACACAGAGCCCTGATCTCAACATCATCGAGTGTGGGATTACATGAAGAGACAGAAGGATTTGAGGCAACCTATATCTACAGAACATGTGGTTAGTTTTCCAAGATGTTTGGAACAACCTACAGTACTGTATGTGCCAAGTTCCTTCAAAAACTGTGTGCAAGTGTACCTAGAAGAACTGATGCTGTTTTAAAGGCAAAGGGTAGTCACATCAAATATTGATTTGATTTAGATTTCTCTTCTGCTCATTTACTTTGCATTGTTAATCGATAAAAACAAACTATTAACGCTTTTATTTGTGCAAGCATTCTTAGTTTAAAGCATTATTTTCACACCTGCCTAAAACTTTAGTACAGTTCTGTATATATTATATAAAATACTTTTTTTTTTTTTTGTTTTTTTTTGCTGCCCTAGGTGAAAAATCTGTTGTGAGCTTCTCTGGAAAGATCCCCCGTAATGCAAGACTTTTAAGTAATATGCAGAAATCGACCACCAAACCAACCACTCCAAGTAAGAAACTTGTTATTTTTACACATTGATTTCAATGTCTATTTTATAGTTTTATTTGGAAGCATGCTTTATTAAACTTTATAAAAAGTGTATACTTTGGAAATCCTCAGAGTTATTTCTTGGGATCAAAAGGAGCCAGTTTAGGTTGTTCAGGAATGTAGGTAGGATGACTCATGGGTGCCACCTATTGGAGGTTTGCAAAGTATGGCCCACTGAAGGATTGTCATGGGGTAGACCCAGGAGATTGTGGTGGAATGTTGAGTCTGGAGTAGTTTTGGAAACATCTAGAAATTTTCCTCTGGAGAATTTGAAGGAAGTTGTTGAGCTTATGGTGACCTGGTTTGTTTAACTCGGCATGTTGCTACTGTGACACTTACCAGGATGTATAGAAAGGAAACGATGGTGGTAGCGACCATCGTCATCATCATTGTTGTCATTGTGCAATGCTGGTTGTAGGGTTTCCTCACAATTCTTTTCAGTAACAATTTAACTTTTGTGGGAATTTCTGTACACCCAATCAGGCTAGGCCAATTTATTTATATGTTTGTGTTTTTAACCATGAAAATAGAGAGTTTTGAAAATGCTCACCAGAGTTGTATACCCCTGAAAACACAGGCTCAGCACTGCATTATGGATGGGTGAAAAGGATGAGTTTTTAAAGCATTGACTCTAATTGCACTCTGACTGGTCCATACTTATTATCTGGTCATTCCCTGATTGGAATTGGTTTTGTACAGTTTGAACGCTGCATATATGTGCATCTGATGACTACAAGTTTGTGAGACATCCTTTGGCTAGCGGTTTAACTGTCCCTGGAAGAAGAACATTTCCTCTTCCTGTTTCTGCCGATTCATGCATGGCCAGTATACTGTATGTCAAAATAGATGGAGGCGGTATAAATTAAAATTTTTTTTTTGGTAAAAACGTTTTGGGTACGAATACAGAGGTTTGTAGGACTGTGAGAAGCATTTGCTTTTATGCCCCCATTTAATACTGAAATGAACCAAGAAATGTGGAAGATAGCCTAAATGCAATTATGTGATCTCAATTAATCAGTGAGAAGTGTTTTTAGCTAAGTTCAACTATTGAGCTAAAGTGTTAGTCTCAGGAATGACTTAGCTTTGATTATTAGTATTTTGTTTTCTCGGCTGTAACAATAAAACATAACATTAGTCATGTATTAAATTATTTCAGAAATAGGTTCAGTTAAGTTGTCTTAGTTTGTGAATTTATTTCCATAAAGTAACTATAAATATTTAGAGATGGAGCAAGATGTCAGAATATGTGATATTGTAATGAGAAAAAATGTCATTTCTGTTTAGCAGTTTACATGTAGAAATGTGAATCCTTCGGTATAGCACAGAGTTATTTCTGTGAGAGCTGATATTGTTTGGTGCTTTACAGTCACACAACTCTTGTACTGTTGTTGCCATACCTTTTGATGTATTTTACCTGGAGCACAGGCATAAAAATCTATTTAGGATAATCAGCTAGTACTTTGGCATTAGGGACTATACTACAGTCCTCATAAACTAATTTTATTAATTGTGAACCCAAAAATTCAAAGTATTGGTATTCCACCTGGGCCCCTGTTTAAGATTCAATGCAGCCTGAATGTGCTCAGCTACGTCTTTGATGCAAGTGTTGGATTTTGTTGGCTTAAAAATTGTTGGTTATATTGTGGTCACTGAGATGAACATCAGTCAATTTTATACTATTATGAATACTGTATATATACCAAAAGTTTTGATGTTGGGAATACTGTAGCTTAAATGCATTATGTTTTATAATCGTTCAGTTGAATGGGTGTGTCTATATTTGTAAGAGCTGTAACTCCCTCCTTCCCCTCAGTTAAGTGCATTGTAGAAGATGTTGTAATGCACCTTCAAAATATGATATCCTCCATCAAAAAAGAAGGGCATTCAAAGTTGTTGTTAAGAATTATATATGATTAAATGGATGGATGACAACAACTAAATTGACATAGTTTGACACTCATGAAGGGTAGGATTAAATTCTGGTTTGGTCAATGTTTGTATAGAGTGGGATCGTGGTCTGTCCAGTTTTGTTTCCTGCATTGTCTTGTTGCTAATAAAGACTCTGTATTCTGTAACCCTGTAGTTACATTAAAACATTCTGAATCTTGCTTCTTTATGAATATTTCAAAGTTTAGGGCTCATTCTACATATTGTTATTGCAGTCCTGAAGTTTTAGAATAAAGATAAACATAAGTACATTTAAGAATTTCAAAATAAATGTGTTAACCTGTGCTCATTACCAAGTTGTGCATTTCATTTTGAATTTGAGTATCAAACGCTATTTCAAATTTTACTATGTGGTATGGGTTAGGTGCACATACTGCATATTGGCAAATCAAGCATACACCATGAGCTTTTACGCTTTCTTCATATACTTAAAGTGTTGCTCTTGGATGAACAGAACCTGATAAAGTTAATTTTCACTTAAATTCAATGGCAGACTCGCGTAAGCATTTAAAAAAAAAAAAATCATGAGTATCCATTAGAAAAAACCTATGTTTGTAAGGACATACTCGGCTTAATTACCTAAATGTGAAAAGTTTTTTTCATTTTAATGACAGACTTCAAGAGGCTACATGAAGCCAATTTTAAAAAGATGGAGTCTATTGATTCATACATTGAACGTAAAAAGAAGAGACTGGAAGAAAATAAAAATTGTGTAAAAGAAATAAAGGTATGTTTTTAAAGTTGTGCATGTGTGATGGTGAAAAAAAATACCAAACAGTGTTTTAATTACTAATTTTTACTTTGACTCTACTTTAGCATTACAATATTTTACCGTCTTTCATATAAACTGTGTTTTGTGAGGGAGCAAGAGTTTTATTGTAACTTACAGTATCCAACTCAAACAAACTAGGTGTTTTAGAAAAGGAAAGCGGTGCCATTTGTCTCATCTGGATGCACAACAGATGTTTTCATAATTCTGATTTTTTTTTTCTTTTCTTTAAATGGTATATCTACTTCTTTGAGAGTGCATGGGATATCTGTGCTGTCCCACAACTCTAGAGATGGTTAACTCTGTGGACATGTTATTTAGCAAGTACACAGTGTCCCTGCATTCTTAAGATGTACTAATATTTTTACAAGTACAGAATGCAATGAAATTCTTACTTGCATGTCTAAACAACATGCAACATGACAGCAGTAGCACCATGAATGTATTAAGATAACCCATTTTACTTAACAGAAAAGCCAAATCAGCTTCCCTGATGTGCTCTGTATCCCCATTTCCATACCACATATTCCAAGAATGCAATAGTAGTAGTAGTAGAAATAATAAAGTACCTGAACCATCCTCAGATCTTAATAAATATTTAAAAATCAGTGTAGTTGTTTCTGTTTTCAGTCACATTTGCTCCAATTGTATTGACAGTCTAAGAAAAGAAGTACCATGAATTAACAAGCACTGTATTAAGATGGGTACCAGTCACATATGATATCAAAAGAAAATAAATTGCAGGCAGATGTTACTGCCGAGTGTGCTGTTTACTAGAAAAATGCACGCCATTGTGAAAAGTACCGATTATGTTGCTTAAATAAACAAACCACAGTTTTGGTAATTTCATGACTGCTAGTTTTTAGTACAACAGAACCAGTGTTGACATTTTACATGATCTAACATTTCCATGACACATTCTTAAATGTGAAGTTGCAAAGGATGTTTTAGAGTAAAAATACATTTAAATGTATTAATATAACATTTCTGCTGCTGTCCTCTTAACATATTTTTTGAAGTAGAGAACTTAAAGAGAATTGCAATGTATGAAGCATTTTTCTTTACATCCGTGTAAGTTGAATCACTGCAGTATTTCGTCCTAAGTCTTTGATTGTAAAGCCTTTTTTTTTTTCAATTAAAAATGATGTGCATTTTTTGACATTGAGTTGGATAAGCAGAGTTACTAAATGTCTTTCCATTTCTTTACAGAAACCGGAAAACCGCAGTGCAATATTCAGCCCAGCTCCTTTGGAAAGGAGGCGCACAGTGGCCACCCCTTCATTCATGAGGAAATCGTCACATGTCTCTGCCATTCACACAGAGGAAGGTGCGCCTGGTGGATTTAAACCTTCCATTTTCTCAACAAAGAAAATGAATGTGAGGTATGTGCTGGAGGATGCTGAGATTTGTAGTTTGGACATCCGTCAAACTTAAATTTGGATCATCTCCCCCTAACCCCGCCCCCAGCTAATTCCGTTTTAAGACATTTTATGTATAGTAAACAAAAATAGAAAAGTATTGCTGCATTCACCTTGAAATGGAAATTCAGAATTTTCAATTGGAACATTTCCACAAGTCAGACTTCAAACTTAAAAACTCTGGCCTGGTCTGTCAAGTCCAAGTTTGTCCGACTTCAGATTATGACATCAGTCCAAAATGGCGAGGTACATTGCAAACTTTAATGAAAGCTGTAGTGTTACACAAATAAATGATATATTCATTAGAAGTGATGAAGTGACTTGCTCAGTGTTGTGTAGACAGTGAGGGCCTGGGTTTCTTCTCCAGTTCCAAATCTGCTAAGCATTACTTAGTCTTTTTATAACAAATTAGCAGTTTGTTGTTATTTCTCATTTAAGTTTACATGTTTATTGATATTTAATTATATGTAGTAAATAACATTCCCTTGTATGATGTGTAACAGGGGAAAACTGGACACAATCATTTGTCTTTATAATTTGCTTCATCTTCAAACTCCTAAATTTTTAGTATTTTGCAAACAAGTACAGTACATGTCAATATGAGGCACCTGTTTGTATTTTGTTCTATTGCTATGTGGCTTCAAATCTTTGATTTTGGTCAAAAACAAGTAAACTGGGATTTATATTTTGTCTTTTTTCAAATGAGGACATTAACTTTTAATGTAATTTTTTGTTAAAGTTAATCTATGTTTACTTTTACTGTGAATGCGAGAGTTTCTGTATAATTGCGTTTCTTGTTAATTAGTACGCTGTATTTACTAATGTTGCTAGAGTCGGAGCAGTAAGCTATATGTAGTATTATAACGTTCTGCCGTAATGAGAATATCATGGGCCGCCACTTGGTTTTCAAGTTACGGACACGCGCATATAGCAGCGTGTCATGAGCACGAGGCGGATATACAGTGTCCGCAACGGACGTGGCCATCCACCGTGCATATGATACCATATTGACATTGGCGGTTGAAGGGGCCACCGATTCTTTCTCTGCCCACGGCCGCCACGAGCCTAGAGTCGCCCCTGCTAAGCTACACTACTGGCTGGGCTGCTGAGACTGGCCACTGGGCAGAACTGATCATCACGAGTAGTAATAGCTTGCATATTTTCACATTTTTTTGCTCTAGTTTTATGTAATTTTGTGCTAGTATTGTAATGAGCAGTTAGGGCAGACTACAGCTGAAGATCTGAAGTGGACGCGAGAAGTTGGTGAGTTGGTTATTAACATATTTTTGTGATTTTGAGTTTGTAAAATTAGTGTAGGTCAGGTGGTTTTTTGCATATCGGTTTATTTTACAATATAAACTTTGAAGTAAACTTAAAGTAAAATTTGAATTTTGGAGGATTTGTTTTCCAACTTGAATTACTGAGCAATAAATTCAGTGAGCATTTTCGTGATTTCAGTTCACACGAACAGGACTTTGCGCTGTTCTCTTACAACGTTGAGAATGCGCCTGAGAATATCCAAATGGAATTGACTGAACTGCAGTCAGATTCTATTCTGAAGGCAAAATACAACGAAGTTGGTGTGCCAGGCTTGTATGCTTACCTGCCAACCTCGTATGTGCAGATCCGTAAGTTGGCATCGAGAGCACTGTCTATGTTTGGAAGCACTTACCTTTGTGAGAAATTGTTTTCGTTAATGAAAGCTACCAGAACCCCACATCGCTCAAGATTTGCTGTCGAGCACCTTTCATCCCTCATAAAAGTTGCCGCTGCACAAGATTTCAAGCCTGATATTGATGAACTGGTTACTAACAAGAGATGCCAAGTGTCGGGACAAAAGAAATAGATCTCACACTGTAAGACTCATATATAAGGACCTAGCTAATAGGCTAAGACTCTAATTGTACGCTGTTGTACGGAGAGTGTACGGAAATAAATTGCTTTTCTTTAAACTTTAAATGTTACATTTTTAAAAGTTTTCAGTATTGGAAAGAAAGCTACAGTAACTTTGTATAATAGTATTTGTTACAGTGCGGCCCATTGACACATGTACAGTATGGCAGTCGAAGCGGCCCACCAATGGTAGTGAGTTTGACTTGCCTGCTGTATACCCTGCCGTTCTTCTTAAACTCTGTGAAGTGCCTTGAGCATGGGAAAGGCGCTATGTAAATAAAATTATTATTATTATTATTATTATTATTATAAATAATTTTTTTTTTTTTTATTATAAGAGATGTTAGCTTTTTCTTTGATTTCCAGCACAAAGTAATTGCAGCGGACAGGCAAACCTTAAAGGAAATGCAGAGAACAGAGATTTGTTTCTTCTTAATAATATCATGTAAAAAATTGTTTTGATAACAAGGAATGCATCTCTTTTGATTTTTTTTTTTTAATTTAAATCCATGAGAGAGGCACAATTTTTGAAATATGGTTGTGGGCAAAAGATTGGACATGCCTGATCAATGAACATGATTTTTCTAAGTGAAAGAAAGTGAGCACATCCCCTTCAGATGAAAGAGAGAACTTAAACGTGACATACTTCTGAAAATTACAATGCACAATTACTATCTGTTGAATTTTAACAGATTGGTAAAAAAAAAAAAAAAATAGCTCAAGAAATTTGCACACAATTGTGCACTTATTTTTTATTTTCTGACTTAATATTATTATATTATTAGTAACAATTTATTGCGTTAGAGTCAGGATAATTTTTACTTTCAAAAGTAATCCGACTATTTAATGCATGTTACTTTTTACAAATTAACCTCCTGCTCTTGAGATTGTGCTGCTGAGTTTAGCACTGTCTGTTCTACTCATTGACAAAATTAGTGATTTCAGAAATACTGAGACAGATCATTTCAACCAGATGCAGTAATGCAATCACCAAAGCATTTGAAGCAGGAAGTTTGTATTTGTAGATGCTTCTACATGTGGCTGCTGAAAGCAAGTGCAAAGCTAATCAGGTAAGCAGAGTACAACGGACATGTGCGGAACTCCGAATACTTAACTGTAACCTGGCTAAGGGTTTTACTTGAGCAAATGACCAAATTACTCACAGAGATATTTACCTCTTTTTAATAAGCTTTCTCAGAGAACAATATCCTGGTTTCTCTAACCAGGATAATGATTTACATGACTTTTAGAAACCAAGTTTCTGTGAACAACCAGGTCAGGGAAAATAAAATCACCATACACTACATTTGTTTGATAGGAATGGAAAAGAAGAAATCAGGTGTTTGTGTGTCTCTTGGAACTGAGAGCTACCTAGGTGAAATCTGTTCATGAATGTTTTCTCTCTCTCTCAATCTTTGTGACATATTATTCAGGTTTTCTGAGGCAACTAAGAATAATGAGTACAAGTACTCGCTTGCAAAGACTCCAGCAAGGATGTCCCTATCTGCTGAGAAATGCAAACATAGTTCAGCAACTAGAGCATCAAGGAGTTCAAAGTGCACTGTGGAAAAGCCAGTGCCACCGGGATCATGCAGCAAAACAGGTAATAGAGAAGGTCAATTTTCATTTTTATAATTGAAATGTGTGGCATTTCAAATGAAGGTTTGAAGAAAGGAGTAATTAAATGATGTTTGTTTTATTGTTTTTAAATATGACAGAAAAGTTTCAGCATTGTGGCTGGCTGGTTATTTTTTGATGCCACTAATCTTGCTACGAAGTAGATATCATATTTGGTTCTCTGTGGTTAAATTTTCTTAAATCCAAGGCTCTTAAAGTTAATGTGTTTTGAACATAAAACAACCAGCATGCAATAACTTATGTAAAATCCTTCCTTGAGATAAAGGAATCAAGCACTCCAAGCGAGTTTCTGCATAAATTGTCCATATTAATTTACCCAACGGCTCGTTTATAGTAAAAAACTTGTGGGTGTTTTCCCCCATCCCCCCGCTTTGTTCTGTTGTTGAGTGACACAGATTTGAAGATAAGAGTTTTGTTTTAGTAATGCCTTAAAAATAACTTTAAATTTATAAAGTATACCATCACTTCTGTGTAGTGTTTATAACCAACAGTGAGTTCAAGGGAGCAATAAGATGTGGTAAAACTACACTGAGAAGTTGAAAACGTCTGACAATTGTACAACTCTTATGGAGTTATTTTCCCACCTCTCCCTGCATTGTACTTGTGATTTACTTACTGAAAGATCTTGTACAAACAGATTGAATTCAGAGGTAGTTTTAAAAAAAGAGAAAAGCCTCTAAGCTACTTCAATTTAATGAATATAAAATCTAGTTCATTTTTTTACTCTGATGCTGTGAAGAAGTGGCTCACAAGTGAAGACCAATTTTTTTTTTCTTACCATAGGTATATTTTTAGTGTGTAAATCACATTAAATATTTCTAATCACATGTGAATCATTTATATTCTTTATAATAATGTGTTTGCAAAGAACTCTTCTTTGTGTCATACGCAGAAATGCACACTAGGCAACTGAATACAGAAACCACCACCTTCTTGTCATCCAGTATTTAACACTTTTTAGTTTTTTCAACATTTATATTTTGGTTTGTACCCATAGAGCTCAGTTCTGTGTTTGCAGCAGGGGTGTTTTATTTTTAATAGATCCCAGGTATTATATTATTGTTTTTCACAATGTTGTCAGAGTAGAATGGGCATGTAGTGTGAAATGAGTATTAAGGTTCTTTAGACTGATGACAGTTTTAAAATATTAAGTATATGGCTACATATTTTTGGATCTCAGCATGTGCTTTATAATTTTTATCAAGTTAGTCGAACTTTTTTTTTTTTTTTTCCTCTCCCCTGTTACTTAGTGGTCACTCCTTTCAAGTTTGAAGGTAATGCCTCCAAGACTACAGTCAGCACACCAGCAACAAATAAGAAACCTACATTTGACCTAAAAGCCAGTCTTGCTCGGCCTCTTGCATACCAGCCCCATAAAGGTAAGTACTTCAAAATGCCACTTTGTACGTTATTCTTTTTTATGCTACTATCTTATAAAAACAATGTATTTTTAATCTTCTTTGAGAAAGAGAATAATTAATGTATTACACAAATATCCATAAAGTGTAATGGTCCTACATTAACAAGGCTCCATGACAGAATCAGCCCACACCTCTGGTTAGTTATGGAACTCTGAGTGAGCTGACCAGCCTGCCAGGTGTATCGATCTTCTCACTGAGTCTCTCTGCTACCCTTGTGTTTCTTTTCAACCACTAGGAAATTGTAGCTTTATAAATCAAATGCAAATGATAAATGTTATCAAAATCTTTTTTTTTTTTTTTTTCTTCTTTAAATAAACCAACTTATTTTTACTTTTATAAAAAGGCAAGCTGAAACCATTTTTGGATTCTAAAGAGAATGCCGGAGCAGCAGACACCACACTGTCTCATAAGAAAAATTATAAGCAGCACCAGACACAAACAAGGTGAGTGGAAGTATGGATGGTATATGATGAACCTTGGGAGGTTACTTTGGAAGGTGTTTTAGGTTTTATTAAATTTTTTTTGTGTTTATTAACCATAAATAAGAACTCTTCATCTGAAACACATATACTTAAAAAATACACTTAAAAAACAATGCACACACTTTGATTTTTCAGGAGACTTTTGAAGATCTCATCTGAGAGGTTTGTAATCAAATGCAGAAATGGAAATTAAAATATGGCTTAAGAGTTATAAAAAGTGGTGTACCTTATCAAATAATGATGTGGTCAATACTGTTTTTAATTTAGACTAGGGGGCTCCGCCCCCTGCTTGCTTCGCTCGCCCACACCCGGGTTTGTTTTACCGGGTATACAATTTTTAAATAGATTATTTTCATGGGAGTTGTTAGATATGCATTATTTTTACTTTTACTTTAAAACTTTTGTAAAAACAATACTTGTCCTTTATTTCCGTCCCCGGGCGTGGTTACATCTCTTTCTCGCAGGACATATAATGCTGCTCGTGTTCTGAAGGGGGTGAGGCTAAGCGCACGCTAAGGAGATGCCGTCAGATCATCTGCTGTCTTTCTGCTGCTGGCGAGCTGCCCAATCATTTCAAAGCCCGTACAGCAGCTGTCCTTTTGCCACTTTGCGTCTCTGCCGCTCGCGTGGGGGGAAGGGGGTGTTAGGGTGGCTGAACACACCCAAAGAGAAGCGGTCAGATAATCTGCTGGCTTTCTGCTGCTGGCGAGCTGTGTGTTTTGCTTGTCGCTGTTTTAAGAGCTGGGATCAAGTTGAAGTGTCTCTTGCGGGACTTAAAATTGTCTTCCGAGAAGATCACGTCTCGTCACCCTTCCAAAGATTTTTTTTTTATTTTTTATAATAGATTAATAATCTGGTAGCAAAGAATATAAGTAGCAGGCTCATTAAGTTTAATGTGGATACTTAAGTGGAATGGCAGACAATATAAAATCACTCAAATCGAAAATGGAGACCAAGGAAGATTTGTGGCAAATGAAATGTAAGTTTTAGACACAGGAAGTGAAAAGGTTAGATTTTAATGCATAAATGTTGTCTGAACTTTTTAAAGTGTATCTTCACTGTCCACGTTCAGTCTAAAGAAGCAATTAAAGATAACTAACACGATGTTAGGGTTATATAGTAAGTATACTTTGTGTGTAGTCAAGGTAGGTTATACCTATGCTATATAAAGCTGTATACATAAAAAACGCACACATAACAGGGATGAGTTTTGAGGAAAGACTGAAGCAGTTAAACCTTAAGCAAATGGAGATTGTGAGATTACAAGACTGAAGTTTTACAAATGATGACCATGGAAAGCGTTGACTCTTTAAACTTCAGAACACTGAGATTTAGCTGTGACATGATTGAAGTGCTAAACATTTTAAAAGGAATTAGTATAACAGAGCTATGGCTTTAAATTTAGTTCTGTGAGAATACAGGGACATAAATGTCAATGGCAGATTTAAAACAAACATTTGAGAATATTTTTCTTCACACACAGGGCCATAAGTGTGGAGTAAGTGACGACAGACATTGTTCTTTTAGTGGTTATTTTTGAAAATTAAGTAAATAGGAGTAATGAGCTTTGCTGGGCGAAATGACTTGATCTCGTTCTGGAAACAGAATCAACCAAGAAGAGTATAGTACATTTTTTTAATATTTGTGGTTCTGTTTTTATTTTAACAAAGTGTACCACAACCTACCTACGCATATATAAGTCTCTGATGAATGTCTTTTGGGTTGATAGTTTTCTGTACGTAAGACATCTATAAAATCGTTATGATTGATCAATAAAATAACTCCTCAATAACATTTTTTGTTTAGGTTCAACACATTTTGATAAATTGTCATGTTTCTTTTTACAGGGAGGAACGACGGAATAAGCATACTGAAGAAAGGAGGCATAAGAAAGACCACCTGCTTGGAGCTCGAAGAGGCTTGGCGCTAAACTGAGATGTAAAATCGAAGCAGTGTGGCTGTAATTATTGTAGATTTATGTCTGTGTTTTCAGTGTCTTTTTAGAGCTTTCCTTGACCAAGTCTTTGTTTTTATTACATTTGTGTACTTCTACTTTGCTTTAGCTGTCTCTTTTTTATTGAGAGTTTAATCTTTTAAAGCACAAACCTTTCAAAAATGCTTAGCTGAGAAGAAAAAAAAAATACTGTAATAGTTACCTTTTTTTTATCGTAAAATGTTTTTAAAATAATGTTATTGAAAATGTTCATTTTGAAGCTTCACATTTCTTAGCAGCATCTCCTAATTTTAGGAGAGGAAAAAATCTTACTACCATTGTTCCAAGTTAATAAAAATTTCAGATATTTGTCATTGGGAAACTGGACTCTGTGTATGCATTTTAATATTATATTTAATAAGTATACACCTTTAGACTTGTATCAAATTTGACGGCAAGTTGATTTATAAAGTAATTAATACTTATTCCTTTTCTATGTAGCCACCCACTACGTCTTCAGGGTAAATTACAACTTTGGAATTTTCAGGTATCAAAAGCACATTGTATGGTAGGAATATAATGTAATTGTACAGAAACTGCACAATAGTGTTATTTGGAAACTCATCCAGAAAATAAATCCACCAGCAGACAGGTTTGCTTAAATATCTTTAGTATATTTTCAAGCCTATGATTACCCAGTATGTGTTTTTTTTTTTTTGGTTTTCTGTTTCTTTCCTCCTTTCTTACAGTGGTCAATGTTTGTAGTATGTATTGTTCTGGTCTTCACATTTACACGTATTTAGTACAAATTCCACTTATTTTAAATAAAACTTCCAAAAAGTGAAACCTCCATTTTTCTCCACCTAAATATGACACTTTTGCCAATGCATAAAGAGAGAATGACATTTATGCTCTTTGAGACCGGTTCAAATACACTTGTCACTATCTTCTTTCTAAAGAAGTTGGCAACACCTATGGATTCTTTCTGTATTTTTCATAAGCAAACTTTTCTGTGTGTGCGCTGTCATTACACACTCCAATGCAGTCAATCTCCAGGTGAAATGGCCCATCTACCTTGTCACCCAGGGTAAAGCCAAGGGTGTTGATCTAGGAAAGAAGAAACAGATTTAAGAGATAATGACGGTCAACAATTCTGCAGTGGGGATGGGGTGGCTCAGTAAATTTCAAATACATGAATTAAATAACACAGATTAAAAAGAATATGCAAAACAAATAAGACATATTTTCTTATGTTTATTTAAAACAAAAAAAAACTTTAATGTAAATATTCTGCATAAATCTCACATTTTAAAAATCATGTTTTATAAATGGGTAGTATACGCGTTTTTAATCGATGGGCCTAGTTATGCCAATGTTGTGGCTCTGCCTTTAAGGAGATTGCTGCTACATCAATGGATATAATACTCCATACACTAGAACAATGCTGAACTACTGCTGGATCCTTGACATCTCCTCTGCCCCCCCCCCCAACATTGTGAACACTGTTTTTATACTTATTACTGATATAAGCTCCAAGAAAAAATGAAATGTAATGCACACAGTGGTCTTAAATCTTTCACTTATTGCATTCTCTGGAATGAAATAAGTATAGTAAGGACATATTAGGTAGCCGGGCAGCTTTGGTGAATTCATTTATACATACTAAACACAACTAAAAAAATTAACCTACAAATGTTTATATTGAAATATTTTCCAAAACTATAGAATATAAATGGAAACAGACAGATAAAATGGATGTATTTGAAAAATAAACATTAACACACACTGTGTTTCTGAAAATCTCATTTGGTGACCTCTTGTTTTTATGAAAGTGCTTTGTCAAAAGGGAGAAATTTGGCTTTTTACAGAAGCTCAATGAATAAAGCTTATGACAACCATACCCTATATGCAGAAAAGACTTACTTAAAATAAACCTCTGACCTGACTAATAATAAGAGAGCAGTCCCAGTGTAGAACTATGCAAGTGTATTGTTTTTGGTATAAAGGAGCCCTACTAGTGTTTCTTGTCACACTTGTTGTGAATACATCATTGGCTGAAAGTCCTGTGTTGTAGCACTTGGTTTTGTTTTAATTCTTTCCACCACCAGAGGTTCCAGAGTGTGACCTATAATTGAGCCCATCTTCTTGATCATCTTGTTCAGTCAGTGGGCCTCTCCTGAAGTGATGTTACCAGCCCAGGTCAGAGATGCAGAACATGTAAAGGAGGTCACTACCCACATGAATGGAGCACAGTCTCCTAGGAAGAGTCTGCTTTTCCATTTTTAACATAGTTCCTCTGTGTTAAGACACCAGTCCAGCCAGTCCTTCATGTGGAACCCCAAATAACTGTAGCAGTGCAATACTTCAATTTGCTATTTCTGGTCTGATAGAACACCTCAACCTTCCCCTGCACCTAATGTAAGTGCAACTATGTCAAATACATTTCACTTCCAGGTTTGTATAAACCCCTAACCTTTCAATTTTCTGTTGCACTAAAAATATGGACAAAATATTTCAATTACTTTACCTTGTCAAGCCAGAGTGGATGCTGATCATCTTGAATTCTTCCGTGACTTGTAAGGAAGAACTTTGAAAATGGAATCTATAAAATAATTAGAATATGTCATTCAAAAGTGTGTGATGCTTGTGGACATATTTTATTATATTAGATGAGAAAGTGTTCATTAGAACACTTTAGATGAGAACAGGCCATTCAGCCCAACAGAGCTCGCCAGTCTTATCCACTTATTTCTTCCAAGAAAACATCGAGTTTTGAAAGGCCCTAACGTCTTACTGTCTACCACACTACTTGGTAGCTTATTCCAAGTGTCTTATCATTCTTTGTGTACAGAAAAACTTCCTAATGCTTGTGTGAAATTTACCCTTAACAAGTTTACAACTGTGTCCCCATGTTCTTGATGAACTCATTTTAACATAGCATTGTTAGCCTTCTTAATGGCTTCTGAACACTGTCAGGAAGTCGATAGCTTAGTCCACTATGACTACTAAATCCTTCTCATAAGCTGTATTCTCGATTTTCTGATCTTCCATTATGTATTCAAACCTAACATTTTTACTTCCTATGTGTAATACTTAACATTTACTGACATTAAATTTCATCTGCCCAAGCCTGGTATGCTATACAAAGTCCTTCTGTAGTGATATAATGGATTCCAAATTATCTGCTAATCCACTTATCTTGGTATCATCTGCAAACTTAAGCAGCTTGTTACTTATATTCCTATCTAAATCATTTATATATATTAAAAATAGCAGCGGCTCTAGCACTGACCCCTGTCGAACACCACTCTTAACATCGGCCAATTCTGATGAGATTCCTCGCACCATCACCCTCTGCTTCCTGTGTCTGTGCCAATTCTGCACCCATCTAAAAACATCCCCCTGAACTCCCACTTCTTTTAATTTGATGCCCAACCTCTCATGTGGCACCTTATCAAATGCTTTCTGAAAGTCCAGATAAATAATATCATAAGCTCCACTTTGATTGTGTCCTTTTGTTGCCTCCTCATAGAATTCCAGCATGTTAGTAAAACATGACCTTCCTCTTCTGAACCCATGCTGACTGTTCAGAATAACACCTGTCCTTGCCATGTGTTGCTCAATATTATCCTTAATAATTCCTTCCATTAATTTTCCTGTGATGCATGTTAAGCTTACTGGCCTATAGTTGCTTGGATCTGCCTTGTCACCCTTTTTATATAATGGGATGATATTTGCCATTTTCCAGTCCTTCAGAATCTCTCCAGTGTACAAGGACTTCCTAAAAATATGCGTCAAGGGTTTATATATGTACTCACTAGCCTCCTTAAGAACACGAGGATAAATATTATCTGGTCCTGGTGATTTGTTTGATTTCATCTTATTTAATCTGAGCAGCACTTCTCCCTCTACAATTTCCAAATCCCTCAGTACCTCCTTAGTAGTCGTATTTACCTCTGGGAGGTTATCCACTTGCTCACCTGTAAACACCTCAGAAAAATTCAACTTTAGGGTCTGCTATTTCATTGTCTGTATCTTTTAATTCCCCTTTACTATTCCTGATGAACTTGACCTCCTCCTTGACTGTTCTTTTACTACTAAAATACTGAAAGAATCTTTTAGGGTCTTCTTTCGCCTTATCTGCTATATTCCTCTCCAACTGTCTTTTAGCCTCTCTGATATCCTTCTTAATGGTTGCCCTCATGTTCTCGTACACTCTACAATTCACTTTGCAGTCATTAGTCTTATATGCCTTATAAAGCAGTTTTTACCTTTACAACTTCTTTTTTAAATCTTTATTAATCCACCGTGGAGTTTCTTTTAGTTTCCTATTAAATTCCAAATTTAGGTATGTATCTGTCCTGCATTACATGTAAAACATTTTTAAACCTGTTCCACTGCTCCTCGACTGTCTCCACACTTAAAAGCTTATCCCAGTGTATCCTACTTAGACTTTGTCGCATCTGCTCAAAATTAGCCCTACCAAAGTTCAACTTAACAATTTTAGTCTTTGCATCTGCACTCTTACAAAATACTGAGAATTGTATTACATTATGGTCACTTGACCCTAGTGGTTCAATCACCTCTACGCCCTCAATTCTATCCTGATTATTACAGAATACTAAATCCAGACAGGCTTCACCCCGTGTTGGTGCTCTAACATGCTGTGTTAAAAAACAGTCACTGATTACTTCTAAAAGCTCCTGCTCATTTCCCAGGCAAAGCCACATGTCCTCACTAAGATCGGGCTCAACATCCAACTGAAGAGGTCTTACATTTAAACCCTGTTTGGCATAAACAGCAATCCCACCTCCTTTTCTGTTCTGTCTATCCTTCCTAAAAAATGTGTATCCCTCTATGTTACACTCATCCCCATCTCTTATTTAGCCAGATTTCCGTTATTGCTATAATATCATAATTATGCTCTGTTACATACGACTCCAACTCACTTACCTTATTTTTGATACTTCTGGCATTAAGGCAAGCTATTTTTAATGTGTTAATCCTTCTACATTTAAATGTTTGCTTAGAATTTAAATTACTGTGCATTTTTAATTCTAGACCATTGTTTGTTCTTCCATGTACACAGTGCATCCAGAAAGTATTCACAACGCATCACTTTTTCCACATTTTGTTATGTTAAAGCCTTATTCCAAAATGGATTAAATTAATTTTTTTCCTCAGAATTCTACACACAACATCCCATAATGACAACATGAAAAAAGTTTACTTGAGATTTTGCAAATTTATTAAAAATAAAAAAATTGAGAAAGCACATGTACATTAGTATTCACAGCCTTTGCCATGAAGCTCAAAATTGAGCTCAGGTGTATCCTGTTTCCCCTGGTCATCCTCGAGATGTTTCTGCAGCTTAATTGGAGTCCACCTGTGGTAAATTCAGTTGATTGGATATGATTTGGAAAGGCACACACCTGTCTATATAAGGTCTCACGGTTGACAGTTCATGCCAGAGCACAAACCAAGCATGAAGGCAAAGGAATTGTTTGTAGACCTCCGAGACAGGATTGTCTCGAGGCACAAATCTGGGGAAGGTTACAGAAAAATTTCTGCTTCTTTGAAGGTCCCAATGAGCACAGTGGCCTCCGTCATCCGTAAGTGGAAGAAGTTCAAAACCACTAGGACTCTTCTTAGAGCTGGCCGACCATCTAAACTGAGCGATCGGGGGAGAAGGGCCTTAGTCAGAGAGGTGACCAAGAACCTGATGGTCACTCTGTCAGAGCTCCAGAGGTCCTCAGTGGAGAGAGGAGAACCTTCCAGAAGGACAACCATCCCTGCAGCAATCCACCAATCAGGCCTGTATGGTAGAGTGGCCAGATGGAAGCCACTCCTTAGTAAAAGGCACATGGCAGCCCGCCTGGAGTTTGCCAAAAGGCACCTGAAGGACTCTCAGACCATGAGAAACAAAATTCTCTGGTCTGATGAGACAAAGATTGAACTCTTTGGTGTGAACGTAAGGCATCAAGTTTGGAGGAAACAAGGCACCGCTCATCACCAGGCCAATACCATCCCTACAGTGAAGCATGGTGGTGGCAGCATCATGCTGCAGGGATGTTTTTCAGCGGCAGGAACTGGGGAGACTAGTCAGGATAAAGGGAAAGATGACTGCAGCAATGTACAGACATATCCTGGATGAAAACCTGCTCCAGTGCGCTCTTGACCTCAGACTGGGGCGACGGTTCATCTTTCAGCAGGACAACGACCCTAAGCACACAGCCAAGATATCAAAGGAGTGGCTTCAGGACAACTCTGTGAATGTCCTTGAGTGGCCCAGCCAGAGCCCAGACTTGAATTCAATTGAAAATCTCTTGAGAGATCTTAAAATGGCTGTGCACCAACGCTTCCCATCCAACCTTGAGAGGTGCTGCAAAGAGGAATGGGTGAAACTGGCCAAGGATAGGTGTGCCAAGCTTGTGGCATCATATTCAAAAAGACTTGAGGCTGTAATTGCTGCCAAAGATGCATCGACAAAGTATTGAGCAAAGGCTGTGAATACTTATGTACATGTGATTTCTCCATTTTTTTTCATTTTTAATAAATTTACAAAAACCTCAAGTAAGCTTTTTTTCACGTTGTCATTATAGGGTGTTGTGTGTAGAATTCTGAGGAAAAAAATAATTTAATCCACTTTGGAATAAGGCTGTAACATAACAAAATGTGGAAAAAGTGATGCGCTGTGAATACTTTCCGGATGCACTGTAGATCTAAACCTGGCCTGTCCTAAACTCCCTGCATCCCCCCACCTTTTAAACAAATTCAATTTAGGAAGTTTTAAATTTAAAATGATTATGTACAAATGATACAGTGTTTACCTACTCCAATTAAAGCAGTAAAGTATACGTTATGGGAAAGGGAATCTGAACATATGGACATATTTTACAGAATAATCGACAATCTACAGCTTTTCTGCTTTCAATGTACCTGCTTCACTATAGCTCTTGCTGCAGAAGCACTTTCCTTTGTATTAAATTGTATGTGATATTTTTCTCACAAAATAATGTACAAGAGATCCAAGAGGAACATGGGGTACTGAAAAGCCTATAAGGAAAGTTTAAAGGGAACTGTAGTTTTGGGAAAGTGTGAGCCTAACGCACAAAACTATGCAAATAGTACATTTGGATTCCATAACATGATATGAGTACTGGAAGCACCACTGTAGAATGGCCTAAACATTTTAAACTTGACTAGAGCTCAGCATGACACTAACATTTTATCAGAATTCACGGTGTGCTTTTTTCTTTTAATAACTATTTTAGTGGAACATCAAAGGACAAGACAATATCTGAATAATTAAGAGTGGCCTGACCTCTGGCCTTGTCTCTGGAAGAAGAAAATATGAAGTGTCAACAAAAACAAGGACAGGTTCACTAAACTATTCATAAGTGTTAAGAGTTATGAATATATTATTGTGAATGATTAAAGTGGGACTCTAAGATATCAAAACGTGATGCTATTTGAGTGGATGGGCTGTATTGTGCTGAATGACCTGTTCTCCTTATAAAAATCCTTAACATTTGATTCCCTCTGCTAAACAGATAATTTCCTTATGTGCCTTATTCCTGCTAAGTATGGTTATTTTCTCCTTAAGGACCCAGACTGAACAGAATTACCACATGTGTTCCAGACAAAATCTACAGTCCTATGAAAAAGTTTGGGAACCCCTCTCAGCCTGCATACTTTCAACAAAAAAGATAACAGTGGTATGTCTTTCATTTCCTAGGAACACCCGAGTACTGGGGTGTTTTCTGAACAAAGATTTCTTAGTGAAGCAGTATTTAGTTGTATGAAATTAAATCAAATGTGAAAAACTGGCAGTGCAAAAATCTGGGTACCCTTGTAATTTTGCTGATTTGAATGCATGTATCTGCTCAATACTGATTACTTGCAACACGAAATTGGTTGGATTAGCTCGTTAAGCCTTGAACTTCATAGACAGGTGTGTCCAGTCACGAAAAAAGGGATTTAAGGTGATCAATTGGAAATTGTGCTTCCCTTTGACTCTCCTCTGAAGAGTGACAGACAGCATGGGATCCTCAAAGCAACTCTCAAAAGATCTGAAAACAAAGATTGTTCAGTCTCATGGTTTAGTGGAAGGCTACAGAATCTCAGAGGTTTAAACTGTCAGTTTCAACTGTAAGAAATGTAATCAGGAAATGGAAGGCCACAGGCACAGTTGCTGTTAAACCCAGGTCTGGCAGGCCAAGAAAAATAAAGGAGCAGCATATGCGCAGGATTGTGAGAATGGTTACAGACAACCCACAGATCACCTCCAAAGACCTCCAAGAACATCTTACTGCAGATGATGTATCTGTACATCGTTCTAAAATTCAGCGCAATTTGCACAAAGAACATCTGTATGGCAGGGAGATGAGAAAGAAGCCCTTTCTGCACTCACGCCACAAACAGAGTCGCTTGTTGTATGCAAATGCTCATTTAGACAAGCCAAATTAATTTTGGAACAAAGTGGTTTGGACTGATGAGACAAAAATTGAGTTATTTGGTCAAAACAAAAAGCGCTTTGCATGGCGGAAGAAGAACACCACATTCCAAGATAAACACCTGCTACCTACTGTCAAATTTAGTGGAGGTTCCATCATGCTGTGGGGCTGTGTGGCTAGTTCTGGGACTGGGGCCCTTGTTAAAGTCGAGGGTCAGACGAATTCAACCCAATATCAACAAATTCTTCAGGATAATGTTCAAGCATCAGTCACAAAGTTGAAGTTACGCAGGGGTTGGATATTCCAACAAGACAATGACCCAAAACACAGTTTGAAATCTACAAAGGCATTCATGCAGAGAGAGAAGTACAATGTTCTGGAATGGCTGTCACAGTTCCCTGACTTGAATATCATTGAAAATCTATGGGATGATTTGAAGCAGGCTGTCTATACTCGGCAGCCATCAAATTGAACTGAACTGGAGAGATTTTGTATGGAAGAATGGTCAAAAATACCATCCATCCAGAATCCAGACACTCAAAGGCTATAGGAGGCGTCTAGAGGCTTTTATACTTGGAAAAGGAGGCTCAACTAAGTATTGATGTAATATCTCTGTTGGGGTGCCCAAATTTATGCACCTGTATAATTTTGTTATGATGCATATTGCATATTTTCTGTTAATCCAATAAATAATGTCACTGCTGAAATCCTATTGTTTCCATAAGGCATGTCATATATTAAAAGGAAGTTGCTACTTTGAAAGCTCGGCCAATGATAAACAAAAATCCAAAGAATTAAGAGGGGCCAAACTTTTTCATATGACTGTAAGTATGCTGAGGAAAGTGAACTATAAGACTATATTTACTAGCTAACCAGTAAATGTAGTCCAAAGCCAGAATTAATGTTTCTTTATTATGATTGCATCAGTGTCTTTAAGGTGGGCTAGAAGGTGGATACTCAGGATTGCTGGAGTTACGAAGAAGTTTGGCTCTGGTAAATAACAATGGCTGATATTGTATAAACTTGTACATTTTCATGTACTGCTGATGTATAAGACTACAGCCACATAATCTATAGCGTCATGTTACCAAGAGGTTTTAAAAAGAAACTGTTTATAATTGATGTCTCCTATGCATGCATGTATCTTAACTATACTGAAGTTTTTGCTCAGGTAAACTGGAAATATACCTGGACAGGGGTACAGAATATGTCAGGTAAGGTGAATGCTGCTTTCTGTTCAAATAAAATGATATTCTGAGGTTTCATAAATTCTTGTTTTCATAGCATTGGAGAATAGAAATGTGTGATAGGCCAGATATGCAGGTAAGAAATTAACTATACACTGTACATGTCACAGTATGACTACTACTCCTACTTAATTTCCAGTACCTTAACATCCTGCCAATAAGGTCCACCTCGAGTGTACAAGAAGTAGTTGTACATGTCGTTCTTCTGATGTTGAAAGTAAGTCTCAGTTGCAATGTTTATCATCCATGGGCGCCCATCTCCTCGAATGCGTAGGTACAGAGTATTAAAATTACTCCAGTCGTGGTGTGTTTTCGCATTAAAAGCACCCTGTTTATGACAAAAATCTGATCATTACATCAAGCAATTTATTTTGTGATTTAATTAACAAACTCTGCTTTCTAACATGTACATGTATAATAGGGGCACAGGAAGAGACGTTCTCAGACACTGAAGCAATAACTTGCTGAACTTCAGTCCAGTCACCTAGCCACACAGCTTAATATTCATCATGTCAGACCTCAACCTACCTGGCACACCGCCACTCAGGTTTCCATTAGTTGTGACACATTTAATAATGCACTTTCAAAAAGAGCCTAGATGTGTTGATATAAAATAAATCTGGTTTTAGAATCTGAGGCCCAGGGAGATGAAACCTATCCAGGCAACACAGTGCGAAGGTTATAAACCAACCCTGAATAATGGCTCAGACCACTGTAGGGTATTCTTCCAACTATGTATCCCTGTTTGCTTTCTAAAATGCCCTACGGTTGTTTACTCTATGAATAGTACTATATAAAAATAAAGATTGTTTGACTGAATTTGGCTAACCCAATGTGTATATGTTTGAGATATACTGGAAAACAGATGTAGACCATGCCTGAGGTAAGACTTGAACGAAAATCTCTTGACACTGTGTGCAAAAAACAGCTGCAACACGCATTTTCGTCCTGTAGCACTTGTTCATACGATAGTGTATCTACTAGTGCTATACAAGTGGTATGAGAAAAATGGAAGAATCTCTAGATTTTGTCTCTAATGGTTAAATTGGTGAAAGTCAATGTCTGATATGACAAAACATGTTCAGGTTCAAGGACATTAGACTGATCGTCCTTCCTGGGCAAACATGTTATTATGTAGTTTACAATTCTGAAAGATGTCGGTACGGATTACAGCCCCTCAGTGATGAAACACACTTACTGCATATAAAGACTTGTTTGTATGTGCATGCTTAAGGATCTTCATATCTGATGAAAAGCAAAACTCAAATTATACTAACCAGTAGCTGCTTAGAACGCAGTGTGCAGTAGCCGCTGTACCTAGTTTCTCCATCTTTTGGAACCTCAGTGCACAGATTTCCATAGAGCAGAGCTGTCTGGTTGTTTCGGCTTAGCCTCAGATAAATTTTACTCTTGCCACCCATCGCCTCATCTGAGGACACTACCCACTGCTCCAGGCTTTCCTGATTCCGGAATTCCCAGACTACCCGAGTCTGTTCCAGCATGATTTCCCGCATGGGCCTTCCTTGTGGCCCCTCAAATCTTTCAAACATTTCCTTCTTTAGGAGGCCAAAGTGTTTTTTAATGCCCTGTACTCCCTTACTGAAATTAAAGTCAATTTTTTTCCAGGGAGGCGTGTTATCAGGAGGCACCCCTGGTCTGCGATAGCACCGTTTTGGCAAGGCTTCATAGGATGTGAAGTGCCATATTGTTCTTGGATGGAGTCTAGCATTCTTTAAGCAGAACATCCTTTCCTAACAGTACCTACAATGGCTGCTTCCTCATTTTCTTTATAATCCTGCTGCAAGAAGAAAGAGAAATAGTTTAGATGACTGATATAAATAATTGGAATAAGACAAAACATTTTCGTATGCCAGTAAACAGTTACTGTTATTTGTACTCTTATATGTTTATTTTTTAATCTACTTTTTCTTTACAGAATCTCAAAAAGGAAGACATGAACTCTGCTGGGCACAGGCCCGGTTCTCCCAGTCCATTGCAGGGCACGCTGGATAATAATGGGTCAACTAAGACTTGTCAGTTAAACCTAACATGAAGACCTCAGATGGTGAGAGAAACTTGCAACAAGTCCACACTAACAATAATAATGCACAAACTCTGTTGAGACAGTGACCACATCTTTTCTACTGCATGTTTAAAAAATGTACTATAAAAGCACAGGATTTTAAAAGACTGCTGCCTCTGACAGCATTATGAAGGTTTTAGCCACACATTTGTTTTTGTTTATATGTAGATAAAATAGGACAAAAATGATAACTTATGACAGCATTCAGTATCATACTCTGGCGGAGATGTTAGGCTTAAGAAAAGCACGCAGAGTGCAAATTTTAAACTCGCTAAATATGTGGAAAGAGCAACAGGTTAGCAGTGTAGTCAACTTATGAGCAGTGACTTCTACATGTTTAACAGGAAACTGTAAAGCGTCGAGTGGGGCTGCTATCCTCTTAGGATGCCGACAGGTTAGTCTCAAGGCCGACTCGCTAAACCAGCCTGCACTCCAAAAGCACAAGTGCACACACAGGGGTAACATTGTTATTTGGATTTGTGGAGAGGGACAAACCTCCTTAAAAACAGCTTTTATCCAAAAGCAATCATGGCCCTAAACTCAAATAAAACTGCTCCATGTCATTCTCCCAATATGCAATATAGATCTTAAGTCAACCAGTGCAATTTGTAGATTTTGTAAAGTACTTTTATTACTATTCGGTTTGTTATTATTTTCTCTCTTCTTGTCTTTTTAACTCTTATGCCTCACACTGAGTCGACTGCACCTTCACTTTCGTTGTTCCTTTGTAAAAGTGACAATGACAATAAAGATCTATCTATATATCTATCAAAAGCATTTAATCCATAAATGAATGTTTAAAGTTAAAGAACGTCTTGTAGTATTTTATATATTTTATTTTAGTTTATTGTCTCTTACTCTAATTCAAAGCTTTGCGTTTCTTGTGTCTTTAGTTAGTGTTTTATGCGGATATTATTTGTTTCCAGTGTTACATATTCCTTAATGTTTATTTTGAATTTATGTGAGGCGCTATGAACATAAGAAAGAACTTTTATAAATAAAATGTATTATTACTACTATACAGGTCTCATCCAACAGCCCATAGAGAAGCTACTAGTTTTGTTAGGAGATTCAGAATGGTCTGTGTGCTTGGTATGAAAGGCTGTTGGCTCCTGTCTACCTGGATTGGCTCAAGTTACACCAGGATGAAGGCACTGAGGCTTAGAGCAATCGTCTGCTGCGATATAAGAGGCACCCCAGCAGTCAGAAGCACGAGCAGCCATTGTAAACATGGGAATTCTCTTCAAGCTCCACTGACTGAAAGGGATCTTCTGTAATCCCTAGACCCTGAATTCATGCCCCGCTACCGCCAAACAAGGAAGCATTGCCGTGAGCACAAACACAGAGAGAAGCTCGAGCAGAAACTGTGGTGGAGATGGACTTGAATTAAAACCATTAAATGAAAATCTAAAATCATATTCTCAAACTTGCTTTATCGTGTGGAATGCTGCACTGGTCAAGCAACAGGGAACAGGCCTGCCATCGGAGGGCCCACTGTCAGACACACACATCCACATCACTCATAATTAACATTTGGCTAATGGCACATAAACCCACACATGCACAGGAAGATGAGCAAACTTCACATGGTGAACATCAAGGTATGATATTCAAACCTTGGCCAGTAGATCTCTCAGGAGATTACATAACATTTGACCAAATATGAGGAATACAGGCAATGAAGCGGGAGCAAGAACCACTGCAATACCATGGAGCCCACTTGGAAAAATATAAACAGAAAATGTCAGGAAAAAAGATTTACTCCTTCGAGTTAAAGAAACTATAGGATTTCACTCAGCTGTGTGTTAGGACCTGTTTATTTATTGAAGATCGTCTTTTGATTATTATAATGTATCTATTGCCATTGCTGTATTTAAACTGTCATGTCTCATTTTGGGTTCTCCCGCCTTTTACTTTCTCTGCTACTGTATTTGTCCTTCATGACAGGTGGAGACTGTAAGGCACTCTGTCACACATTCAAGGTTGCCACATTTTTGATTGGAGATACTGAACATTAAACATACTTTGAAATGAATTAATACTTATTACATTTTTCTAAACAACTTATCAATTTTAGCTTCTTACCAAGTTGTAAAATACTTGTAAGCTTGCAGTTTCTCTTTTATATTGGCTAGACATTAAACAAAATCAAAGGCTAACTGCATAATTTTTAACATGGAAAAATTAACAACTGAGGAGAAATGAAGGCAGTTACATTCATCAGAATTTAGCAGAAGTCCACACTGATTGTTAAAAAAAATAGGTTGAATGAGGTACTATGAAACAAATCTACATGATCCCCATAAACCCTTTTCACTAATGTTTCATCAAGTACAAAAACACAATCAGCTGCAGTTACTGTATCCTTTCTATTAGCAGATCTCATAAAATGGCTGATTGGCTCTCTCCAATAACAGCAGTTTGTACAGTTAATGTGCACTTACAAGCCGCAAGCGTTTTTTTGTGATGAAGTTTGTATTTAGTTTTATATCAAAACTAAGACTACTGTAATAAAATCACATTCCAGCCAATACATGTATGGTATCCACACCCTAATGCACAAAACAACCCCAAAAGCGGTCTATTACAGCGCATGGATACACACTGAACTGAATGCAGTTGGTACAGCGGTAAAAAGAACTACGGTGATATTAGTCCCCCTACTGGGAAGAGTCGTATTTAATTAAACGAGTTCAGTAAATGGATTGATGCATGGAGCTGCTCTATTGCCAGCTTGACCAGTGAATGCATGGGAGGACGTACTCGACAAACTGTGCAAGTGTACCTTATGAGACTCGCAGAAAAGACTCAAAGCAATGCAAATACACTAAGAACGCACGTCAACCAAGCATTGCCAAATCCTGGACATTCGAGGCCATTTGGAAATCACGACCGAACGCAGACATGGCCCTGAAAGAAAGGACATATTGTCACCTAACGTTTTCCAAACCCCTCCACTCCAGTTCGGCAACGTCGCTCCTCTTTTAGGGTGTGAGTGGTAAGGCCATGCGCAATCCAAGAGAATGTGCAACTCTCCTTGTAACTGAACAGGACGAGACGCTGAGGCACACTCATTTGCTTTAGTGAACGAAAAAGTCTTATGAAAACCGACAAGTCCCGCGTGTTTAAGCACCGCTTAAAGTTTAATCCAGGTTTCGCAAGCTTTTAATATTACAGACTTAAAGTATGTAGGCATCTTACGTTTCAAACAAATAGCTCCTCTTATAAGACTCCGATCGTTCTACACTCGCCATCCACTTTTTTAAAGTCACTGCTGTGGCCGGGGCAGGATCAAGGTGTCCGTCTTCAAAAGCGCTCCCGTCGGAAGCTTTCCCGTTACACTTCCGTTCCGCGGGTTTAGCATTTTAGAACCAGACGGTAGTACTAGGGTAGCAAATTGCAGGAGGGTGTCAAACCCTTTCGAAGGTGGGCATTGCAGAACACTAAAAAACTGTGGCAAGACATCTCGAAGTTTATTACTGGTACATTGTATTGTGACTTTTATTTGTTTTATGAATATGTACTTGTTGGATTACTGAAAGCAGGCGTATATTGTTAACCGAATATTAATTTTGGCCAAATATGCACATACGTAGAGGTAAAATTCCCTAAAAGAACCCTTTTTGATCTTTTTCTATCGGGATTATGGAATTAATTTGAAAACTATTAAGATTCTCTGCAAACCACAATGCGAGAAGTCTGCACAAGTTTATAGTATACTAGCAAAATACCCGCGCTTCGCAGCGGCGAAGTACTGCATTAAAATTTTTATTAAGAAGAAAATTAAACCTTTTAAAACTGAGGGAAAATATGCCAATAATTATTTGTTAAGGATCTCTTTGTATACCATATTGTGAGTTAGGCCCTCCGGTTGTAATATGACCAAGCTGTGCGCTGAGCTTACTCTTGAGCATGCAACGTACAAGTTGGCCATGTGAACAGTAATCTTGTTTCAAATCTCACAGCTTGGATTGCTGCTGTCATAATCGGTTTGAGTTTCATGGTTTGTTTCAATTACGACAGTATTTGCAGGAATTGTGTTGAAGTGACATTCGGCATCTATCAAGCGTTGTACGCATACAACCGGTTTCATAGATAACTTCACATCCAGCTTTTGAGAGTTTAAACATTCATAAACATCAAAGTGTCCACTACTGAAATCGTCACCTGTGAATCTAAGATGTTTAAGAGGCATTGGCGGTTGTCGAAAGGTGTAAAATATTTGGCCGAACAATTCAGCGGCAGCCATCAACTCACATGCAGAACCATAGGTGAAGGGCTTAAGCATTTCACTCTTATAGTACTCATGTGTAGTATAATTATCTCCTGTACCGTCATCAGTCCACACCTTGAACCTGTCCCAGTCATTCAATACATAAGACACAATGTTCCTCCGGATATCAAGAGTGAGCCTGATATGGCCGTGCAATATGTAACAAAGAGAATGGAAAAGGCAGGCGCCATCTCCGGGCATGGAAACCACTCGTAAGTGACAGTTCTTTGATCGATGGTGATCACCTCGATAGACATGGTAATGGGGGTACGGTTGGAATGATAAAGGAAATGGGCACCTGAGCAATGTAAAGTAAGTCTAAAATACCTACACAATAACTATAATCGTAATAAACGAACAATAAAACAGCGGAGAAGCCATGGATTAAATAAAAAGGCTGTAGTTATCAGCAGGGAGACGTGAATCCTGTGGTGAAGCAAGGAAGGGAATGTAGAGACCGGAGCAACGGACGGCCTTATATAGGCAGGCAGCTAACAACGTGGGAGGCGTTGAAAGTTCAGAAAGTTCAACATGGCGGACGTTGTTGACCGTTATTGACCGTTATAACCGTTACGTGTAGAATTTCGAAATGAAACCTGCTTAACTTTTGTAAGTAAGCTGTAAGGAATAAGCCTGCCAAATTTCAGCCTTCTACCTACACGGGAAGTTGGAGAATTAGTGATGAGTGAGTGAGTCAGTCAGTCAGTGAGTGAGTGAGTGAGTCAGTGAGGGCTTTGCCTTATATTAGTATAGATTCAAGGGTTTTGTATGTTTATAGATAGATGGCACTTTATCACTGGGGGAGATATGGCTTTTTGTGGAAGCTCAAAAAATAAATATTATTATTATAATACGACAAACAACAAACTCCAGACTCCCATCAAACATACAGCACGGTGACTAAAAAGAAAGAAAAACCTTTGGATTGGCGGTTGCAGTTTATAGATGTTAGGAGCATTCACTGGTACAGCACGTTGCCGTACCCTTCATATGAGGTGACTGTTTGAAATTACTGTAGTATCTTTTTAAATTATATTAATTACATTATTTTTTTAATATGTTAATTGGGGAGTTCAGGGTGATGTTTGTAGATGTGTGCAGAATTGGCTCAGACACAGGAAGCAGAGGGTGATGGTGCAAGGAATCTCATCAGAATTGGCCAATGTTAAGAGTGGTGGTCCACAGGGGGCAGTGCTAAGTCTGCTGCTATTATTAATATACTAGCAAAATACCCGCGCCTCGCAGCGGAGAAGTAGTGTGTTAAAGAAGTAATGAAAAATTAAAGGAAACATTTTGAAAATAACGTAACATAATTGTCAATGTAATTGTTTTGTCACTGTTATGAGTGTTGCTATCATATATATATATATATATATATATATATATATATATATATATACACATACATACATACACACACATCATATATACAGTATATATATTGTGGACGCTGGCCCGGACACAGACAGGCAGACATGTTGTTCATCACCCAACACACTGTTTATTAATACAATATTTACAACCTGTGCACTCACACCCCAGTGCCTCTTGCACCGATTCCCCCAAGTCCAGGCCTCACAGTCTCTGTGCCTTTCTCTCCTGGCCGCCTCCAGTCCTCACTCCAGCTCCGTCCTCTTCCACCCGACTTCTGCTAATGACTGGAGGGAGGCGGCCCCTTATATACAGCTCCCGGATAAGCACCAGGTGTTCCCGGTATTCCTCCCTTGGCCACGCCCCAGCGTGGTGGAAGTGCCGGCTGTCCTCCCGGCAGCTCTCCGGATGTCTCCCAAAGTCCTCCCCCCAGCACTTCCGCCACACCAGGAAGTGCTGGGCTCTCGGGATATTTAGGCACTGGGGCGTCGCCTGGCGGTGGCCACGGGTCCCTACAGGGCTGGGCTTCCAAGCCCTGTACCCGAGGCCCCCAACATAACCAGGACGGACGCCCCCTCTCGGTCTGGAGGAGGTACAAGCCCTCCTCCGGTCCTCCTGGGCGTCCCGGCCGGGCTCCTGCCTCGGCCGGATGTGGCAGATGATGGTCTGGAAGTGGGGCGCCGCCTAGCGTTGGCCACGGGCCCCTACAGGGCTGGGCTTCCATGCCCCCTACCCGAGGCCACCAGCGTAACCAGGACGGACGCCCCCTCGCGGTCTGGAGGAGGTACAAGCCCTCCTCTGGTCCTCCTGGGCGTCCCGGCCAGGCTCCAGCCCCGGCCGGGGACCACAATATCTATATATATATCTATCTATATGTAATATCTATATATATATATCTATATCTCTCTCTATATATATACACATACATACTATACATACATACACACACACACATTATATATATATAGATATATACACATATATACACACACACATATACACACACACACATTATATATATATATATATATATATATAGCAAAATACCCGCGCTTCGCAGCGGCGAAGTACTGCCTTTAAAGTTTTATTAAGAAGAAAATTAAACCTTTTTAAAATGAGGGAAAATACAAAGTATACCAATAATTATTTGTTAAGGATCTCTTTGTATGCCACGTTTTCAGTTCGGCCCTCCGATTGTAATATGACCAAGCTGTGCGCTGAGCTTACTCTTAAGCATGCAATGTACAGTTGGCCATGTGAACAGTAATCTTGTTTCAAATCTCACAGCTTGGATTGCTGCTGTCATAATCGGTTTGAGTTTCATGGTTTGTTTCAATTACGACAGTATTTGTAGGACTTGTGTTGAAGTGATATTCGGAATCTGTCAAGCGTTGTAAGCATACAACCAGTTTCATCGATAACTTCACATCCAGCTTTTGAGAGTTTAAACATTCATAAACATCAAAGTGTCCACTACTGAAATCGTCACCTGTGAATCTAATATGTTTAAGAGGCATTGGCGGTTGTCCAAAGGTGTAAAATATTTGGCCATTTCGGTACACTTGAAAGCGACAACCGAACAATTCAGCGGTAGCCATCAACTCACATGCAGAACCATAGGTGAAGGGCTTAAGCATTTCACTCTTATAGTGCTCCTGTGTAGTATAATTATCTCCTGTACTGTCAGCAGTCCACACCTTGAACCTGTCCCAGTCATTCAATACATAAGACACAATGTTCCTCCGGATATCAAGAGTGAGCCTGATATGGCTGTGCAATATGTAACACAGAGAATGGAAAAGATAGGTGCCATCTCCGGGCATGTAAACCACTCAGTAAGTGACAGTTCTTTGATCGATGGTGATCACCTCGATAGACATGTTAATGCGGGTACGGTTGGAATGATAAAGGAAATGGGTACCTGAACAATGTAAAGTAAGTCTAAAATACCTACACAATAACTATAATCGTAATAAATGAACAATAAAACAGCGTAGAAGCCGTGGATTAAATAAAAAGGCTGTAGTTATCAGCAGGGAGACGTGAATCCCGTGGCGAAGCAAGGAAGGAAATGAAGAGACTGGAGTGACGGACGGCCTTATATAGGCAGGCAGCCAACAACGTGGGAGGCGTTGGGATGGGAGACCCAACGCCGCCTTACACGGTGACTGAGCTGCAGGCTATGGACATATATATGTACGTAAGTAGGATTCAGTTAGCGTTGGGAACCTGCGTACCAAATTTCTTGAAGATGGGCCCATAAGTAACAAAGACTGTTGAAAAGTTCAATATGGCGGCTGACAGTGGCGTCATACCACCGAAATAAGTACGTACATTGGTTTCGGTTAGCGCAGGGAAGCCGCCTACCAAATTTCGTGAAGATGGGGCCATAAATAAGAAAGTTCAACATGGCGGACGTTGTTGACCGTTATGACCGTTATGCATAGAATTTCGAAATTAAACCTGCTTAACTTTTGTAAGTAAGCCGTAAGGAATGAGCCTTACCAATTTCCACCTTCTACCTACACGGGAAGTTGGAGAATTAGTGACGTTGGAAAGTTCAATATGGCGGCCGACAGTGGCGTCATACCACCGAAATAAGTATGTACATTGGTTTCGGTTAGCGCAGGGAAGCCGCCTACCAAATTTCATGAAGATGGGGCCATGAATAAGAAAGTTCAACATGGCGGACGTTTTTGACCGTTATGACCGTTATGCGCAGAATTTCAAAATGAAACCTGCTTAACTTTTGTAAGTAAGCCGTAAGGAATGAGCCTTCCAAATTTCAGCCTTCCACCTACACGGGAAGTTGGAGAATTAGTGATGTTGAAAAGTTCAATATGGCGGCTGAAAGTGGCGTCATACCACCGAAATAAGTATGTACATTGGTTTCGGTTAGCGCAGGGAAGCCGCCTACCAAATTTTGTGAAGATGAGGCCATGAATAAGAAAGTTCAACATGGCGGATGTTGTTGACCGTTATGACCGTTATGCGTAGAATTTCGAAATGAAACCTGCGTAACTTTTGTAAGTAAGCTGTAAGGAATGATCCTGCGAAATTTCATCCTTCTACCTACACGGGAAGTTGGAGAACTAGTGATGTTTGGAAAATTCAATATGGCGGCCGACCGTGGCGTCATACCACCGAAATAAGTACGTACATCGGTTTTGGTTAGCGCAGGGAAGCCACCTACCAAATTTCGTGAAGATGAGGTCAGCCTTCTACCTACACGGGAAGTTGGAAAATTAGTGACGTTGGAAAGTTCAATATGGCAGCCGACAGTGGCGTCATACCATCGAAATAAGTACGTACATCGGTTTCGGTTAGTGCAGGGAAGCCTCCTACCAAATTTCGTGAAGATGGGGCCATAAATAAGAAAGTTCAACATGGCGGACGTTGTCGACCGTTATGACCGTTAAGCGTAGAATTTCGAAATGAAACCTGCTTAACTTTTGTAAGTAAGCTGTAAGGAATAAGCCTGCCAAATTTCAGCCTTCCACCTACACGGGAAGTTGGAAAATTAGTGATGAGTCAGTGAGGGAGTGAGTGAGTGAGTGAGTCAGTGAGTCAGTGAGTCAGTCAGTCAGTCAGTGAGGGCTTTGCCTTTTATTAGTATAGATATAAATTATTTAGATAGGAATATAAGTAACAAGCTGATTAAGTTTGCAGATGATACTAAAATAGGTGGATTAGCAGATAATTTGGAATCTGTTATATCATTACAGAAGGACTTGGACAGCATACAAGGCTTGGACAGATTTGTGGCAGATGAAATTTAATGTCAGTAAATGTAAAGTATTACACATAGGAAGTAAAAATGTTAAGTTTGAATACACAATGGGCGGTTGGAAAGTACACCTTATGAGAAGGATTTAGGAGTCATAGTTGACTCTTAAGTTATCAACTTCCAGACAGTGTTCAGAAGCCATTAAGAAGGCAAACAGAATGTCACGTTATATAGCGCCCTGATGTGTGGAGTACAAGTCACAGGAGGTTCTGCTCAAGCTTTTTAAATGCACTGGTGAGGCCTCATCTGGAGTACTGTGTGCAGTTTTGGTCTCCAGGCTACAAAAAGGACATAGCAGCACTAGAAAAGGTCCAGAGAAGAGCAACTAGGCTGATTCAGGGCTACAGGGGTTGAATAATGAAGAAAGATTAAAAAAGCTGAGCCTATACAGTTTACGCAAAAGAAGTTTAAGAGGTGACATGATTGAAGTGCTTAAAATTATGAAGGAAATTAGGCCAGTGGATCAAGACTGTTATTTTAAAGTGAGTTCATCATGAACATGGGTAGACAGTTGGAAATTTAAGGGTAAATTTCACACAAACATTAGGAAGTAGAGGACCATAGATACATGGAATAAATGACCAAGTAGTGTGGAAGACAATAGAACTTCAGGGACTTTCAAAACGCGACTTGGATGTTATTTTTGGGGATTTAAGTGAGTAAGACTGTTCTCGTCTAAATTTTTCTTATGTTCTAATTGTTAAATAGATGATACTTTGTCACTGGGGGAAATTAGAGAGACAGCTAAAACATAGGCATTGCATTAAGAATCTCCTCCAGGCTTATACTACTGAAGACTGTAGTACGCCAGTCACACCTCAAAACACAGACATTCAAATTAAACAAATTGTTGTGCTTTAAATTAACTAAAGTGATCTTCATTTAGATCTTGATCTTTGTTTGTCCGCGAATTCCACGCATGCGTAGACCACCTTCCAGTTTAGTATGTTGTTGTTACTCACGGATGTCAACAATGTGCCGGAATAACGAAAGGGGTGGTGGACAGTGTTACGCTGGTTAGCTCCTGAGGCCTGGTTAGAGAATGAGATTGCCGAAGATAAAAGGTACGTGCCTACTTAACATATGAATGAAAGAAAGACAGTGGGTAAAATGAATGACAACGTAACAGCACGTTCCGGAAATTATAATTGTTACGTTGTAGCCGGCGAGTGCTGCACGTCTCACAGTTGTACTGTGGCTTGCTCACATGTCAGTGAAGTGATCCCTATTTATGCTTTAAAGAGCCTGGATACCTATGTGTCCCCCTTTTATAACCATTGCTCCGTGTATATTGCCTTACTCTTTGGATTGCCACAAAGCAACCTGCGAGATTGGAGAAAGGTTGAGAAGACATCGTGAGAGGAAACGACAGCGTCGTGAAAACGAGACGGACTGTGAATGGACAGAAGCAGAAATGCTCCTACACCACCACATAATTACGATTCGGACAGTAATTCCGAGTAGGCCAGTCCTATCGAATCAATATCCAAGGGTTTTCTTTTGTAATTTTGTTTCCCTTATAAAAAATCATAATGCTGTGCGACGAAGGGCCCAGTTCATGACTGGCAGCTGCGTTTAAACAGGGAGCCCTTCACAGACAACTTTAACACGCGCAACGTAGTTGGGCGCACATGGCTAGTATATATATACTTTTTCATAAAATATAAATGCATATATAAAGTATACAAAATATATTTATTTAAATATAATACTGTAAAATAAATGGTATCCCTGCCAAGCACACATAAGAACTTCTGCCTTGAATAATATTAGAGTTACTGCTGTCATTAGGAGGCTTTTAGGTGGCAGTAAAAGGAGGTCAGACCTGCTCAGATTGTCCCAAACCTATATATTTAAAATCATTAACATTTGAATAGAGCATGTTCAGCCTGTAATGCTCATGAATGGAACATGCTGATAAGACCTTTGTTTTTTTGAAGTCATCAGCATTCAGAATGACTCATCATTAAGATATTGATAAGAATTAATGTTCCTGTTGCTGAGTCAGCCATGATGATGTAACTTATCTCTTTGGCTATAACGTGGACAAATTTAGTCCACACTTCAGTGTTTGACTGTTGCTCATTCACATAAATCCCCAGTCCCAGTGCTGTCGGCTTGGGCATCAGATGCTTTAGCCACTGATGTGATGTGCCCAGCCTCTGAGCTTTTTTTTCTTGAATATACAAGAATAATATTGGCAAGTTCTGGTCTTTTTGTGTATGTGTTATTTTATTCAGCCCCAATTCACTTCTTGAATGTATATGTTTGACAAACAACCACAAAACAAAGTTTTCTATACAAGAAAATCACAGAACAAGCGAAGAGCTTGATCTCTGCAAATCCAAATGACGTCCCTGTCCAGTTTCCCACCAGATTTTTCCACTCAGTGTGATAAACCTGATCCAGCATTAAAACAGCGTCTTAAATAAGTGGTGTAAGCCGGTTCTCCACTATACTCAAAATATAGCAGTACCTGTACTCGCCAACAGATGCCATGGCTCATACAATTTATATGAAAGCAATCAAGCATGTTTTATTATATGGACTCAGGTCAGTTCTAAGTACTTTTCACCTTAGATTTATCTTCATTCCTGGATCTTCATCTCTTATATCCAAGGACGAGCTTGTAACTTTAATCCTTGCTCTGGAACTTCAGTGTATTCCATGTCTGGACTAGCAGCTCCTCCAATAGGGTGCAACAGAGCTCCTTAGGTGGCAGTGATGGCAGTGCTACCAGGTGAATATGGAAATGTCTAATGTACCCCACTTTACGTTTCTCAGAGCCTCTTACATTCTCAGATGTTATAGACATAGGTAGCCATCAAATGCTTTAAGATCACCCTGTGACATCTGTTAAGTTCACAGCTTGTCCAAAAAGCAGTTGACATGAGCTGAAGCTTAGATCTACAATAACAGTAGAATCTCTTTAGTTTAATTTAAAAATTAATTCAGAAATGTATAGTAACAAGCCAGTGGGTAAACATTAACATTAATAATTATTAACATTTAAAAACATTACTAAGTGTTAAAAATAATTATAAAATAAGAGTAATAGCTTCTGTAAAGGCTGCCACATGACACAGCTTCCTTTTTACCATCTGCCAATTTGCTTTGTATAGAACTGATGTGAATTTTATGAACAATTAGCTGTCCCCCGCGGCTCCATCCGCAAGTAGTGAAACAGGACAGTGTGGAGGGCCCTGCCCACGACCCCACTCCTGACATCATGCTTCCCCCTCCCCTTGTCCCACAGCCTCTCTCTCTGATTAGTGCGAATATATCACTCCTGCAAGTGAACTATGATTCTTAGCATGTTGTGAGAAGTTGCAAAATAAACCATAATGTTCAAGTAAATTATAGAAAAAAACCCGAACTAAATCCGTTAAGTAGTTCCATTGTGAAAAGCGGACAGACATACAGGCAGACAGACGTTGGATTTTATATATATATATACAGTATATACAGATTGTTTCGTTATTCCTGTCAATTAAAAAAAATGTTGTGGGGGGCTGCAGTAACAGCTCTGGACAGAGTGATGGCCCATCACAGGGCCCACTTATATACCCACCCACAGTCCCATAGGGGTGAGTTTGAAATCACCTAATCAACATGTCTTTGGGGATGTGGAAGAAAGTGCAAACTGCAGACACAAAACATTCGATTTGACCCCAGCACACGAAATCCTTCAGGCAGCATCTGAAATCACAAGCTATATTGCCACCCTCAATACCTTTAACCTTTTAAAAATAGATGTATGTTATAGAATAATAATTGTGATGAACGACACACATTGGCGGACGTCCCAGCCGGAAAGGAGCATGGTTCCTTAATTGTACAGGAGGCCAGCGCTATGCAACCCCAAGAAACAGGGCGATGATCATCCTGTCTCACCCGTCCCAGCTGGGTTGGACCCTGAAACAGTACCCAGCCGGAAGGACAGTATAGTGAAAGGACAGGGGGAGACAACCTGGCAGGACTACAGACTCCCCTGACACAATAGGAGGCAGCTTCCCAGGACAATTGTACCTGTACAGATACCCACAAAGCACACTGGATATTGTAGTCCTCTAGAACAACCTTGTTGGGTTCAATGGGGCTGCCAGGAAGTGCTACAGGGACTCCTCTTCTGTTTGACCTGGAAGTACTTCACCAGGCTATGCCCTAGTATTGGAAGTACTCCTGAGTCCAGGATAAAAGAAGCCCATTGACCTCATCCAGAGGAGTAAGATTCAGGAGGAGGAGGAAGACTAAGTTCATCTGAAAGGTGTAGAGTCTTTTTAAACAGGACGTGTCTGGCGTTGGGGGCTCTTTGGTGTCCTCTAGTGGCCACATAACATACAACATAACAAAGATTGTATGATTTGCACTGTACAGCCAGCAAAAGGTAAGGTAAAACATCTTAATCAAATGCATGGATGAATAGCTGTAGAGACGTGGTCTTCTAACTTTTAACAGACGTTTATCTCTTTGGAGTAATGGAATCAAAGGAGTCAGGTGGAGAACTTTGTTTCTTGGTGCAAAAAGAATTGTCTTCAGCTCAACATCAGATAACCAAGGAACATTGACTTCCACCACATCAAGGAGCCTATATGTCCGTTCACTGTTCAGGGAGTGGATGCAGGGGTGATGCACCCCTACAAGTACTTCGGCATCTGCATCAATGACAGGTTAAACTGGCCTACTAGTAACACAGAGGAACTGTATAAGAAAGGGCAGAGCCAGCTTTTTTTCTTTGGGGACTGCATTAATATGGGTAGTGACATCTTTCCCATCTCCTACAACCCTGCGATGGCCAATGCAATTTTTTTATGCTGTGGTGTTCTGGGCCGGTAATATCACTTCAAGCCAAATCACCAAGCTAACTAAAAGGGCCGGCTCAATTAAGGGACCCACTCTGGAACACCATCGCCACCACCAGAGGTAGACGGGTAGAATTTTATTTGTCTTCAGGAGGAAATTTGAGTGCCTTTATGAACAATGCTGCATATCCGTCTGACACATGCAAACTTGGTGCATTTACATGCATTTTATTTTAATAGACAGAGAGAGGATGCTTTAAAATTTGTTCCAAAGAAGAATTTAAAATTTTACAGAAGCTCAAAAAATATAAACATTATAATAAAAACAACCACCACCACCATCACACACAAGAATGTCTGGTTTGGATAATATTGAGCTGCTCTTTTCAATAACCTGCTTATTCACAGAAACCCATGTTGCAAAAATGCCATGTAAATCTGTATTCCGCTTTGAAACATTGGCTTGTTGGCCTATGAGGTTAGCAGAGGTAGGTTTCTCCTTAAAGAAATCACTATGTGGCAATGTAAACCCTGAACTAGGTTACAATTAAGTATTTCATAGTCTGCACATTTCCGTTGCACTCTCTTTGCCTGTTTATAGCTTACCTTTGCACATACATCTTGTAGCCACAAGCAGAAAATTGTAGAAGCATCTATAAAGATAAACATCCCGAGGCAAATACAATACAATACAATTTCTTTTTGTATAGCCCAAAATCACAGAAGAAGTGCTGCAATGGGCTTTAACAGGCCCTGCCTCTTGACAGCCCCCCAGCCTTGACTCTCTAAGAATACAAGGAAAAACTCCCAAAAAAAAACCATTGTAGGGAAAAAATGAAAGAAACCTTGGGAAAGGCAGTTCAAAAAGAGACCCCTTTCCAGTTAGGTTGGGCATGCAGTGGGTGTCAGAAAGAAGGGGGTCAATACAATACACAGATGAGAACAAATCCTCAATACAGTATAAAAATAAAAATTTTACAAGTGCGGACCAGAATTTAACAGTAGATGATATCACATAATATGATTTGGATTTGTTTAGAGTCCTGGAGACCTCAGCCATCAAGCTGCCTCCCCCATTTGACCATTCCACAGCTGAAACATTGCTTGGCCAGCCAATGAAAGGACCCCTCTACCCCATGATTCCTGCAATCCTCCATCAGGGATGACTTTACCTTAGGCAGGCAAAACAACTTGGCAGGTGGGCTGTGGCACTGAGTGCCACATTTGAGTACCGAGAAGAGAAGAAGAATAGGTGAGGGTTAGTAACAAATTATAACTATCACGTTACTTATGTTTTAGTGCTAATAACTAACAATAGAGATGCAGCATGTACACTTAATCAGCAGCTCTAGTCAGGATATGCTAAACTAAAGTACTGAGTCTTCAGCCGGGATTTAAAAGTTGAGACTGAAGGGGCATCTCTTATAGTAGCAGGCAGACAATTCCACAGTTTAGGGGCACAGTAACTAAAAGCTTGACCTCCCACTGTTATTTTACTAATCCTTGGAATCATAAGCAGACCGGCATCTTGAGATCTTAATGTGCGCTCTGGTTTGTAAGTCATGATAAGTTCAGACAAGTAAGCCGGAACTTATCATGACTTATAAACCAGAGTGCACATTAAGATGTTGGGGTAGTGTAGAGTAGTGGATGAAATCGTTAACATTTATGTTGATCAGTTGAACGTGTAGTGCTAAGCTTGATGGCACATCTTGGGAGATACAGGCTCCATGCTTATTTTCAGATTTAGTGTGACCTTTGATGATGATTAATCTTTATTACAGCAATTTTATGACATCAGTGTTTTTTTAAGGGAGCATACCATAATGTAAATTGATAATTTTGGAGAAAGCAGGTTCATACCTCATCCGGCTTTATGTATGCATGTAACTGCTGCGGATATTCAGACAATTAATTATTTAACAGATTGCACAAAGAAAGGCGACTGGGGCTCCTTCTCACCAAAGGCAATATGCCTGCATAATGTATCATTGGGACTATGACTGCCAGGTCAGAAGTTTTCTTTCTTTTTAGTCATTCTGATGTGTATTTGGGAGGGTTTTATTATAAAATGACGATTTATTTATTGAGCTTCTTAAAAAAAATCCTCGGGGAATAAATAAAAGTTTTATCTGTCTACATGTCTATAACTTTCTTCTGCCTCCTGTCAGATCACAATGAAGCAAAATGCAAAAACAATGTGCTCACTAGAGTTTCCCAAGAGGACATCCATTCAATGGCGAAGTCTGTCTTTGTGGAGCTGTTCTTCACTCTGTAGCTGAGCCAACACACGAATTTTGTCCCCGAGGAGAACTTTCCGCGACATGTCTGTTTCACAGATGGAATGTGCACTTTTAATTAGATCCACAGAGGAGAGATGCTGGATATATATATATATATATATATATATATATATATATATATATATATATATATATATCTTAGGGATGGAGCTGCCAAACAAAAGAAAAAGAGGAAGGCCTAAGAGGAGGTTTATGGATGTCATGAGAGCAGACATACAGGTGGTGGATGTGACAGGGCATGATGCAGAGGAGTGGAACATATGGAAACAGGTGATCCACTGTGGCGATCCCTAACGGAAGCAGTCAAAAGAAGAACGCACTGGATCAGAAATGACAGGGGGTGGGCTGATGTGTGCCATCAAGTCTTTACCCCTGACCCTTATTCTCTCAGGTGCTTTTCAGGGCTGCAGAAAATCAATACTAATAAAAGACAAAGCCCTCACTGACTGACTGACTGACTCATTACTAATTCTCCAACTTCCCGTGTAGGTAGAAGGCTGAAATTTGGCAGGCTTATTCCTTACAGCTTACTTACAAAAGTTAAGCAGGTTTCATTTCGAAATTCTACATGTAACAGTCATAACGGTCAACAACGTCTGCCATGTTGAACTTTCTTATTTATTGCCCCATCTTCACGAAATTTGGTAGGCGGCTTCCCTGCGCTAACCGAAACCGATGTACATACTTATTTCGGTGGTATGACGCCACTGTCGGCCGCCATATTGAACTTTCCAACGTTACTAATTCTCCAACTTCCCGTGTAGGTAGAAGGCTGACCCCATCTTCACGAAATTTGGTAGGCGACTTCCCTGCGCTAACCGAAACCAATGTACGTACTTATTTCAGTGGTA